>JAQAHW010000042.1:2267500-2730000 GCA_027580185.1 Tuta absoluta | reverse complement strand
GGCCGCGCGGGGGCTTGATTTGAAAAATACAAGAACAGCGCTGCGTGACGCGGGTCGCCCAGCCCGCGGCCTGTGCGACGTAGCGTTGGCGCTAAATACCTACTTGTAACAAGTTCAATGTATAGTTCTAATAAATAGCATACACGATCCATACAAAGTTCACACAAAGGAAGCTAAATCTCTTAAGATTGATGCAGTACCAGCAACAAAGTGCGATCTCTTGAGTTTAGGTTTTAGTATCAAGAGTCGAAGGGAAATAAAATTAGGAATGTTAGGTATCCCCTCCGTGCTACGAAGCCTGGCTTAGTGGCCGATCCGAAGATGCAACGGGGCTAAGTTACAAGCAAACAGCTTTTCTTTCTTTGTTTGAGACTACTGTGTGGTCTTAAGACTGCTTTCTAGAAGCACTCACATCTGCTCACATCACACTAAAAAGGTTGACTGATAGAGATCCCTTAGTGGGATAATTCGGCCTTTATACCGACACAACCTCTACTTTTTTTCGTAAATCGTTGAAATTTAGTTATCCTCTCCTACCATGAAGCGTGTCTGAACTGCGTCATGGCGTTTCGAAGGCCGTTGACATATGGCTTATTGTTTCAGATATTTTCAATTAATTGCCAGTACCTATAACAAAAAAAAAAATGTTTTTCAGAATGTTTTTCCTATGACCTAGACTAGAGTCAAGAGCAAACCCATCATTAATAAAAAAAAAAAAATGTTCTGAAAACAAAAAAAAAACTTTATTTTATATGTAAGGATTCATATACCTACCATATTTGTTTTTTTCTTCTCATTAAAAAACTTATAACTTATACAAGCGCATTGCTGCTTGCTTGCTGAGGATAGGGACGAATGGCGTAAGCGTGTGTTTGATGGGCGTAAAACACACTGCCTGGTTTTCTGGTCTCGCTAACAAAAGGCAAAAACGTCATCTAAACATGCATGTGCCAGTCTCAAATTCCACCTTCACTTGTAGAGCGTGCGGAAAACTATGCCGCTCCCGTATCGGCTTATACAGCCATGAAAAGTCTTGCCTCAGACACTGATGAAATCGTCTGTCACAGACGTGTGAGGCCAATGATGATGATAATGATACAAGCGCAGCAACTTGGCTCCCGATAAAGTTCCCCTAAGTATGGAAGTGTTTAGCCAAATTTTGTCATGTTTATCCTTGTAAGAGAAACATAAAAAATAAAAAAAATTGTAACAACTACGTAGCTAGCTTGCAGCTTTAGTTTCATGCCCGCTTGTTCCTCTGACTTGAAGCGTGTCTGGATGGCAGCGTCGCGTCGGTTCGAAGGCTGCGTCGCCAATCCCGACCATTTATTTTAAATCGTAAATACCAGGCTGGGATTTCGTCTCCGTGCCGTCTTTACATTGCTTCAATCACAGTAGAAGTTAAAGTAATTCCTGTTCGTGTGCTTCAATGCACATTCATCGACAAAGGCTCAAGTAAATCTGTCTGCCGGTCGTTCGTCGCAAACTTAGAAGAAAATCAAAAAGTCCTGTAATTTAAATATGTATTACACATTTTTCTTCTTAGCGTCAGATCATGCATGATGCAAGAGATGATAACGTGTAGAGCTCTGAGTAATTTAACATTATATAGGCTGTAGAATTTGACGTCTAGACTTTTGAGCTTCCACTAATATTGCTTTGCTATGCCAATGACACCATACTTTTTATCGTTTTCTCCCTATATGCACATAAAGTCTACTTTCCCGAACTGTCTATACCAAAATGACCACTTTTTAATAATGACTATTTCTTTTACCAAAATGACCACTTTTCATAATGACGGCCGCCGCCACTGCCACTATATCTATCTCTCTGCTTGTCGCAAAATTACAAAACGCAAAATACAAGTATGGAAAAAGAATGCCTAAAACGTAGGAAAAAGTAGTCATTATGAAAAAGTTGTCGTTTTGGCAAAGTGGTATTTTTGGTAAAGTAGACTTTATGCGCCTAAATGGTTTTCTCAACCATTCAAGTCGACCGCCCAAACGCAGCACAATACCAAATCCCAGTTAAAATTCAGCGAGCTAAGCCGAGCTGAGTAATGGCGGCCGATTTGCGAGCGACATCCATAATGTTGAGTAAATAGCCCTATTAATATAATATAATTTGTTACTTTCAAATTGTTCGGCTAATCCTGAAGATTTCTGAATCCCCGCCATCCTATAACCGTTAATACGGATAGATTTACCGAAAGACGTTACTCGGATTAAACTGGAACGTAACCGTTTAAATCGTAGCCGTGTAAGGTTTAGGGGATCTCTGAGATGGGGTACGGTATTTTTGCTTCCTAGAACTTTTCAATCGGTTCTAGAGGTAGACTAAGTAAACTACTTACGTATTGAATACCTAATATTTTAAACACTTCCCGTGTTAGGTATACAATTTTTGAAAACTTGCAAAATCATAAATATTGAAACGGAGTTCTTACCGTGATACTTGTTATGGCCCGAAATATTGGATCATTCAACAAAAACAAATATAGCGGTAAGAACCCGTTTTTATATTTTGAGTAATTATGTGACCGCGAAAGTATAATCAGTTTATTACTTATTTATCGTTAAGGTGTGGTAGGGTAGAAATCAACCGCGCAAGGTTGGATAGTGTTCGGAATTTCGTATCACATTTCTTGAAATCTCCAAATTATGAGACGATATATTTGTCAGGTATTGGGGTTCAAAACATGATTTATTCAAATTGTCCAGTATAATATCGCAAAGTAAGCTGTATTTCTGCGTTTCAGGTCCGTTATTTTGCCTAAAAACCTGAACGATTTGATTGTTCGGTATTCATCGTTTCATATGTTCTTTGTGTCCTCTTCTTCCTCATTAGTAATTTATCTATGGGCTACTTTTTTAAATATTTGTGTATTACATTTTAGTAATTAGTCTAATTCTGTCTAACGCAGCGAAAAGGAAAGGGACCAACTTTTTGAGACTGGTGTTCACGGTGGAAGAATAGCCTAACCACTCTTAACACTTGTTTTTCTACTGAAAGCTATTCATCACAAAGATATGCGAAAGAATTTTACTGATTTAAAATGACGTTTCAAGATTTTTTATGTCGTAAAATCAATGTCGTGTGATGCCGGTTTAGAATAGTATTACCCCATTTCTTACCCATGGGTGTCGTAAGAGGCGACTAAGGGACTCGAGGGTTAGATGTGCATTGCAATTTTAGGCGATGGGCTGACAACCTGTCACCATAGTGATACAAAGTTATCTGATTGACCCTCGAACTTTTGTCAGATGTGGTGCTAATATCCGTTTTACGGCCGTTAACGCTCTGCCTACTCCGTAAGGGATATAGGCGTGATTTATGTATGTATGTATGTAAAATTAAGTAGCCCGAAAACATCTCAGGTTGTGAAAGTCTCTATTACATGTTCCCCGTGTCGCACGATCAACTCGTAAATAACAGTGTTACGTGCCATGAAGTATTCATATCTACGAACACTGACGAAAATGTACGGCGGGAATCTCACAGAAAAACTAGGTGTGTAAATAATCAACCAGATACCTAGAATAAAAAATACAAAGTTACCTAATTTCACATTAAAAACCCGGTCCATACATTAAAGTAGGCAATTCGAGAAACTATCGTGAACTACATTGATATTTGTATACATTGTATTCCATCTACAAACATAAGCCGTATTACCACAGAATATATAATTACAGCCGACGCATTTTGAAAAATTCTGGTTGCTTGTTGAAATAACTCTCTTTAAATTAGCTGGATGCAGTCATTGATTGTCGGAGAGGGTCGTAATGAGACTCCTAGTAGTTTATGTTGTCCTGGTAGGTACTAATTAAAAATTTGAAATTACTTATAATAAAAATATAATGATTAACTACAGTCTTGCTACAGTGAACGTATTTGTTTACACCAACATATTCCAACTAAACAAACCGACGCATTTTGAACAATTCTGGTTGCATGTTAAACGGCATCGCAGCTAGGAGCGCAGCACGCGGCAATAACTCTCTCTTTACATTAGCCGGATGCAGTCATTGTTTGTCTGAGGGGGACGTAATAAGACTCCTAGTAGTTTATGTTGTCCTAGTACTAATTAATAAGTTGAGATTACTAATGATTAAAAAAAGTGTAAAGCGCCTGGATGATAATGACTGATGATAGTTCCAAATTGGACGTTCTACTTGGTAGGAGGAGTAAGTACAGTTTCACACTAAGTATAATCGGACGCACTCATGTATGGGAAAGCAACCTAAAAATATCCAGAAAAATTCACACAGCTCTATCCTGCCCCAAACTAAGCATAGCTTACTCCATGGGGACTAAATAGCTGATGTGCGATGGTTTACAAGTATTATGCACTCACAGAGATTTTTATTATTTTCATAAATGAAAAAAAAAAACGGACAGTACTCCACAGATACCGGGTTCAATTCCCAGTTAATGCAATTTTATTTTTCAATGTCACATTTTCATTTAGGTAATTTTTTTACTTATATTTCGTGAATAAATAAATAATATACATTCAAAACACTAAACTAAATACAAATATCCGAAATTGCCTTTACTAATATTTGTGTCTTCTTGGGAACGAACCCACGACCCCGGCCAAGCAGGCAGGCCACGCTACGCCATCGGGCCAATTAACTACTTACTAGTTTTTCGTAACCGCTGCTGTATTAAAGCCTATATATGTATGTACTGTGGCTGTATGGAGCACTATAGAACGTATAATATTATTGGGTGTTTAATATTATAGTAATCCCTTAAGAGGGCTATCACCTTTTTCTAGCAAATTACCGAAAATTGGCGTTATAAACAAGCGTTTTTAAGTTAAACTGTTAGGTAAAAAAATAAAATTTCTGGTATATCTTGTCAAACATATCTTTAACTAAAAATTGTATTTTGAACATTTTGATATTTTAGATTGTAACTTATAATATAAAAGCGAAAACTAAATCAAGTTACTGAAAATGAAGAAAAAGACCTTAAATTAGGCCTGAGTTTTAGATCTATGGTACACTGTTTCTAAATACTAATTTTACATATAAATAGAGGATATCCTTGAGAACAAACTTTATTTTGTACATTTTTCAATTTCATTTTAAAACATAGTTCAAAAAATCGTTTTCTCATTCACATTTCGTTGAAATATCTTGCTGTTTGAATGGCTTCTGTAGGAAAAATTAGCCATTAGATTACTTAAAAAAAAATGTATGTGTTAGAGGAAGGTGTACTTAATCAAATTGCTAAAGAAAAAATATATTATTAACTTAATTTTATTTTGTTAAAAATATTTAAAAAGCCCTATATATTTCGCGCAACGATGCTCCGGACCTCAGTATCGCGCCAGCGCTTTTAGAGGTAGGATCTGTGTCGCTCGTGCTCTTCCCGATACGCGGACGTATTTCGACAGCTGACGCGACGTTGACCTGTGAGTATTCATCAAAATATAGGGAGAATAACGTGGTTCTATGATTCCGCTATGTTGCTGTGCATTTCCAACTAGACGTAAACTTTTTGTGTTATTTTCGTTTTCTTGTCGACGTTATTGCTTCCAACAAACTTATACAGTCAAATAACACTTCCTAAATACAATTGGTACGTATACATTATTTCAGATAATGGATAAAAAGAAGAAAAATGTTTATGCTGGGAAGATCAACCAATGCAAACGAAAAAGATTAGAAAATATTTAAAAAGCATTGGCAGCCAAAAGTTATGTAGTTTTATTTTTACAATGTATTTTATTCTTTGTTGTGCCGTCTTTTTCGTTCAAATTAAAAAAAAAAAAACTTTATTTCCAGGGAGAATAAAATTAATGTTTTAATTGGATCGTCAACTCAACAAGAAAATGATTTAGTAACGTGAGTATTTATTGTATAATAAATATACCCACTAAATAACATTTGAAATTAATTTTATTAGAGTAAAGTTAGTAAATTAGAGGCTGAGTCAGTAATTTAGTAGCTGAATTATATTTTTAAAAGCTGTTTGCATGAAGCTTATCTGATGCTGTTTAAATGAAGCTTATCTGATGTAAAGTTCAATTGATCAAATATTTATAACACGTTGCATCTACATTATTTTTTATTTATCAGTTATCTATCACCATGTCTTGATTTTTGGTTGAACCAACTCACATACTTCACCTGTTATAGACGACCAGACGAGATACAACATAATGAACAATCAACTTCTGCACACGTTAGTAGTGTGAGTACCCATATTTTTTTGAAATGTTAAATAAATGAAAAGGATACGAAAAAACTATAAACTTGCTGTACCTATATTTGTTATAGAGGACCGGAAGAGAACCAATTTAATGAACAATCGTCAAAATCAACTTCTGCATTTGTATCACTTGCACTAGTGTGAGTACCCTTGTACTTTCTGAACTGTAATTTATAAGAAGGATACTAAAATTTAAATTTTGTGGCTGAGTCATTTATTGAGTAGCTGAGTTACATTCTTAGAAGCTAAAAATGCTGTAAAAAGAAGCTTGTCTGATGTAAGTTTCAAGTAATCAAATATTTAATTAAACGTTACAAGTACGGTATTTTTTTATTATCTGTTACCTATAACCCTGTCTTAATTTCTGGTTGAACCAACTAATAAATCGAAGACGTATACTTCTCCTGTTATAGAGAACTGGGTGAGAATCAACATAAAGAACATTCAACTTCTGCATACGGCTCAGTAGTGTGAGTATACTGAGTATATTTTTGAAATGTGAAAATAAATGAAGAGAATACTAAAATACAATAAACTTGCTGTATTATTGAGTGGCTGTATTATGTAAACTCACCCTAAGCCTATAAGTAACGGGGTATTTAAAAGCTGTTATGATTTTTAACAATGTGACAAATGTATTTTTAGGCCGACGATACTGAAAAATGAGAACGATTTTTCGGGCCAATATCGATAGTACCGTTACTCCGACTATACCTGTAGAAGCAGATTGTTCCTGGAGCAAAAGATCTTACAAAAATAAAAAAAATAATAAAAATAAATGCTACAAAACTGAAAATGGCCACATGGTAATGAATCAAAATCATGATTGATTTTATCAATTTCAGGGCCAGCTCCATATAACAAATAAAAACATGTGTTTATTTGTTGTATAGACGGGCTCAGAGTTTCCCATGAAGGCAATAAAAGTTTATAAAGGCGATGATTTCTGGGAACAAAAAATATTGCCTAGATTGACAAAGTTTTACTTTGAATGTGTTCTTCCGGAAATCGTTGATCCTAGAAAAAGCCTATCTCTGCCATTACGGATATAGTTTTGTGATTTTATATGCGAATATACAGCACACATAGCTGTGTATTTTCATAACTGATTTTAATTTATTTTACTTGTAAATAACCTAGTTGTATTCAGAATTCATGGTGTGCTAAAATCATTAAAAAAAGCATTAAAACTTACCTAAATATATATATTTATATATATATATATATATAGTCTCAATCACACATCTTTGTTGAACCCTTGAATTGCTACATACTATAGAATATAGAATCATTTACTGCAACCGACAACCCGCCTGCCCAGAGTGGTGAGTTTGGCATTTACCCCAAATTAGTAAGTTAACTTGTGGCTAAGAATTCATAACTTAGCCACAAACAATTTGTCGCTAAATACTAGGAGTATTAATTATGTTACCTTACTATTTAGCGACAACTTTGTTTGTGGCTGAGTTATTAATTTTGTGCTGAATAAAATACTGGTACTAGTATTTTTCAACAAATTATTTGTGGCTAAGTTATTAATTTTGTTCCTTAGGTTCTTAGATCCAATAATGCTAATAAACAAGGTTGTTTAATTAGTAAGCCTAGAAATTACGTACCTTACCTGCTACTGCATACTTTTGACATGTCTAAAAATACTACAAAAGTTATCCTATCTAAAGTGTATATTTTGAATTTAAATTTCAAATATTTACCATACTGCATTATGAAACTCAAAACATTGAAAATACCAATATAAACCACAAAGAAAGCGCGGCGGCGGCGCGCGGCGCCAGCGGGTCACGATAAGTTGGTTCTGGTCGCGCTGGTCGCACGGCTCGCGGGCTGGCCACCGAGTCGTCAAATACCTACAATGCGGCCGGGCAAATTCTTAATAGGACTCTTAAGGTGGGACGTTTTTCATACAAAAGTAAAATGGACGTTTTTAAAGGGGACAATATTAAAAAACTCGATGGGAAGTCCCGTGTTGATATAACATTTTTGCAAAATAATAAAAATAAATTGTTAACCATAAGATTTCTTTGTTAAAACCGATTCGTCACTTTACGCCAGTAGATAAAGCAAGTGTTGAAAAACATGAGTTTTATTTTATTGTGGACGAAATACTCTTTATCTTTTAACCAAAACAAGTTCTGCGACAAGTTTACGCGTGCCTTCATCATTTCGCATAAGCATTTGTTAAATGATCTTAATCGCATGTCGATTGAAATACAGTTTTTGCGTTTGTATGTAAAACGTCCCACCTTAAATTACCTACAAGAGAGTTATTTAGACCATAACCTAAATGTATGATTCTATCTATAATTATTATTTATGAATGCCGGCCGATGTGGCACATTCTGTGGTAGTGCGACTGCCTGCGACGCAAAGGTTCCGGGTTCGATTCTCGGTGGGGCACTCACAATGTTGATAATTATCACTTTGTGAATTTTTATGCCAGTCTGGTTAGGACATTGCGGGCTGAACCACCTGATTGTCCGAAAAGACAGATGGTTCCGTGCTTCGAAGGGCACGTTAAGCCTACGGTCCTGTTTGCTGTCTGTGATTACTTAGACAACGGCGGTCGTTACACGACCATGTCAGAGGCCTACTGCTGGTAGTAGGCGGTTTACTTTTAGCAATTCAAATAAATATTTTAATCTTTATCTTTGATATGTCTACATAATTTCAAACTACTTACTTTACCCACGGATCACGGGCTGAATGAAAAATTTCAATTTTGTATTGTACCTAGGTCTTTTATGTACATTTGTTTCTTAGTGTTCCTATTACAAATTCGAGAAAAGTTGTATTATGATAATAGGTTATTATCTAAAGCAGGTGCTTTACCTTTGTATTGTGCCTCTAGGTAATTAAAAAACTCATTAAGGAACTAAGACCTGTATCAAATATAACTATTTTCCATTTTGTTATCCGAAGAAATATCAAGAAATCGAGAAATGAAACGTTTTTTTTTCTTTTTGTTTAGAGAAATAGAGAAATGAAACGAATTTTTATATCCTTTGCCAACAGTACCTACTGTTACCTACCCAAATAAAATAAAAACAAATGCTATCCGAGACGTGACTTGAATTTGTTTGTCTCATACTATATGGCATAGACTTGGATAATACGCATACCTAATGGAATGTATTAATGTGTCTTTTTAATATTTTCTTGAGTTTGCACAACTATTACACACCACAATAAAACAATTTTAAACGGATTTAAGTTGTGTTTATTTTGGATTTTACAATTCCTACGTTTCGAGTTCTTTACAGAGCCCGACTAAGGTGTTAGACGTCATTATTTAGAATATAAATTATTTTTGTTCTACCGACATACTTATATTTTATAATTTCCTAGTGTAACTTTCCAGTTCCACGCAAAATGCTGAAACCGTATCTTGTGTAGTAGGTCTTAGTTCATGTGGATCTGGTTCTTCTGCTCTGTAATCAGCGGAGTCCAAGTTGATGAAATTCCCCATCCAGTATGTCTCTTTTTTTTTCATGTGGGATACCGAATGGCCGAATGAATCGATGAACCAAAGAGTGTCAGAGTTTTTTAACTGCCTACCTACTACCAGTTTGTTGTGCATTGACTGCCGTCTTAGTAAAACGTCTACGCCTCGTGTGAAAAACAGACACTCGCATTCTAAGGCCCCCCAGTATATATAGTAAAATTTTACTAGTAACCGATAGCGAAAACTCAAGATTTGCTGGTCACAAGGCTCCACTTTCCCCAAAGAACATAGGTCGAAAAAAAAATGTATTACCGATCATAAAAAATTCCGATCAGCGGATTTCGGTTACTATGGGAACTCAAAACATTTTTGTCATATTTCGATCTATGTTCCTTAGGGAAAGTTGTTCCTTATCACCAGCCCGTCCTCTGTTTACAGTATCAGTCAGAAGTAAATTTGACAAGATATGGATATTTGTGGTAGCTAGTATAACGCATAGCAATCTTAGGCGATGGGCTGACAACCTGTCACTATGGCTATACACAACTTTCCGAATAACCCTCAAATATTTGTCAGACGTGGCGTAGATAGCCGTTTTTTGCGGCCGTTTACGCTCTGCCTACCCCGCAAGGGATTATAGTCATGATATGTGTATGTATGTGTATTATAACGCAAGGCCCAAAGCGCGAGATAGATCTTTCAACTAAATACGCAGAATAATAACTTTTTCCATCCTTTCAATCGTTTGCTATTATTTTTTTTATGTGCACCGTTTGTGTGCAAAAAATATGATTCCGGGAACACACTGAGCTCCGAAAGCCAGTTTGATTGGTCAGAGGCGCATATCTAAAAATATTATCAGAGGTAACCCTACGAACAATTGGTTGAAGCCATGAAAAACTATTTTTTTAATTGCATTTGAAGTCAACGAAATAAAAAACAAAAACTATAATACTATAGTAAATGATTCAATACAATTCAAATTCAAAATTCAGTCTTTTATTTTATGCCCAACAAACTAGGTGTTACACTCAAATAAAGGAGCGACTTTTATTTTTCAAGGCTAAATTTACGAAAACCCAGTTTAAAAGTCAGAAATATTGACATACCTTACCGCCATATAATATTTTCGTCTTTTTATTATTATTTTACATGGATATTATGTGATTGGACTTAAATCTTTAGTTATTTTACGTAAATTTGTACATCTTTGTTATTTTAGAGCGCTTCAATTCTGATTGAGACGAGTTTTTAAACGACTAAACAACCAAAAGAAGTATGTATAATATGTGTGATTCTTTAAAGTACTGCGACTCTTTAACCACTGAACAGATTAAAATGGAAGTTGTATCGGATGAATCCTTCGAGTATATTATGCTAGGCTTTATCTCAGAAAGCAGCCGTTTTTTAATTCTATAATTTTATTACGCTTGTTCATGTATTCGTTCTATTTTTGAAATAACACGGTGGGTTCTCTCTGCAACATTTATTAGCTCTAATGTCAGGGGATGGGTATTTGTGATGGCTCGTCAGACTGAACTGAACGTTGCATTCCCAAATAAAAGATTCCGTTTATCATTCTATTCATATTTTATTTTTGGCTTCGATGGCGATAAATCATTTTGCTTCAATTTACATATTTTGTTTACTTTAGAGAAATATGTATCGTGCATGGCTTTATCAATTAATTTTATTGTTAGTTTGCCAGTTTGAGTAATCCAAAAGCCACGCGGGCTATACAGGATGTAAGGGACGGTATACCGAAAACTTTGTTTACCGTCCCTTACACCCTGTATATGTGTTGAGCACACGCGTTTATCACGCACATATCTAACACGCGCGAGCCCTATCGCGTGATTTTAGTAGTAGCATAGTAGCTACCTGGAGTACCCATTTGAGGGATCAACTTTTGTTGTTCATTAAGGAGATCCAGTATAAGTAGATTTTCTCCATCTTTATTTCAAAGAGTTTCTAGGCCTGAAATCTACTTAATGGAAATAGTATTAGGTGTGTGTTAATGACACACTGCTACCAAAACAAAGCGGTGCCTCTACGGCGTGCTACATGCTGGACTTGTAATAGTTTAAGATCTATGTAAACATGTGGTAATGCAAACACTTGAAAATTGAAACAGTTTTGGTCTTTTCGTAATCTGCTAACACTTTAAAGTATAGAAAACGACAGTGGCATTATAATGACAATTGGCATTCTATGGCATTACAATGACTAAAAATTAATGAATCGGGGCCCTGATAGTAGGTACAGGTGAAAAGTACCAAGTCGAGAAACCGTCAGAAATCCTTTAAACGTGATCCCAATTGTACCTTCTATTGTGAGGATTGTTTTGTACTTTTAGTTTATAATCAATGTTACACGCTGTACCATCGGGTGGGTCCTCGCTCCCCACCAACCATTCAGGTATAGGTATCGAAGCCCCGGGGCGAAAAACATAGTGTCCAGTATAAAAAACACAGGTAGATGAGTTAAGATCATTAAACCCATACTTTAAAGAACGTGTTATGGAGCTATTTTTTTAAGGATGGGTTTGCTCTTGAGTCTTGGTCATAGGACAGAGACAGAGTCTAAGATGGAGCGAGCTCACCCAGAAGAAGCCTGTTCACTCTTACTTTGAAGAGATTAGGGTTGTATGCGTTTGGAAACACAGACGCAGGTAGTGAGTTCCACTCTTTAGCAGTGCGCATTATAAACGATGACTGGAAGCGCTTAGTCCGAATTGGTGGAATGGCAACCAGGTACGGATGGTATCCGGCGGTGCGTCTGGATGTCCGATGGTAGAAGGGAGCGGGATGGTGGGAGGGATTTTCAGACAAGAAAGAAAATTTAAAACCACCCACAAGGAAACAGTTTTCATCAGAATATTGTTCGGAACACTAGAATTGGCTTTTGTTAGTGCATTCCCTGGACAATGCAGTAACAGGACTAGCGGGGCACCGGGGCAGTCAGCCGAACTAGACCAAGCTGTCACAGTCAAATAAAAGCACAGTAGTTTAGTTGACGACCGATGTGGCGCAGTGGTAGTGCGACTGCCTGCGACGCAGTGGTTCCGGGTTCGATTCTCGGTGGGACACTCACAAAAGTTGATATTTATCTCTTTGTGAATTTGTTCCCGGTCTGGTTAGGACATTGCAGGGTGAACCAACTGATTGTCTGAAAAGAAATGGTTCCTTGCTTCGGAGGGCACGTTAAGCCGTCGGTCTCGGTTGATGTCTATGATTACTTAGACGGCGGTCGTAACACAACCATGTCAGAGGCCTACTAATGGTAGTAGGCGGTTAGAAAACTCTGACACCAGGTCTCATCGGGTCGTTGGATGACTCGGTATCCCACACGAAAAGAGAGAGAGTAGTTTAGTAAATACTTGCGATCGCTGGCGCTTGGTGAACATACATACATGCATCGGCCTATTGCAGTCCACTACTAGATGTAGGCCTCCCCCAGGGTACGCCATAGGGCACGATCTCCCGTTTTCGCCATCCAGTCGCTACCAGCCGCCTTCTTTAAGTCATCTGTCCATCTGGTCGGAGGTCGTCCAACACTACGCTTGCCGAGGCATGGCCTCCTCTCGAGAACCCGCTTACTCCACCGTCCTTCGGTTCTACGACAAATGTGCCCAGCAGTTTGGTGAAATTTCATGCTTAATTAATTTTGACAATTTTAATCTTTCAGTCGCTTTTAACGACAATAGCGGGTTGAATCCAGGTGATGCTATTCTATGCCGACATTACACAGCATTAATGTATGTGAATGATGAATTCAAATACTTTTTCTCGGATCTGAGTATTTTTTGTACGTGTTTCTATGCAGTGTTTCTATGTATGTTCATTGCACCCCGATACAAAAGGAGCTATGAGTGTAATCGCATTTTTTAGCACATCATTGGGAGTCGTTTAATAATTAGACCTACATATTACACACGGTAGGTTTTATCATAGTGAATTGGCTTTTGACAAACTGAACCTATCACAATTCAAAGGTAAGCAAAGTCTGTGGGTCTAATTAGTGAATAACTACGAGAGGTAAGGTTGTCCTTTGTAAGAAGTAATAATACTGCATTGTTTTATATACTGTGGTAAAGAACTGGTCTCGGAAAACTTTAAAATAAGTTGCTATTTACAATTTTGTTCGCAAAGACGGAATGGATGTAGCTCACATTTTGTAGAAATTACGGTACAATAAAACTGAAGGTAAATTGAATTTAACATACAATTAAAATGTGAAAGTTTGTGATAATGCTACGGCGACTCAAAACGCTTCCTGTACTAGTTACTCGCTACGACTTGCTACGCTCTTGTAGCAAAATCGTTACGCCGTAGCAGATACAGCTAGCTACCCAAGTGTGTACATAGAGGTGAAAAAAAAACGGATGTTCCTTGACTAATTTGGTGATAGGTATATTAAAAAAAAAGGTGAAAAGTTAGAGTTAAAGGTGAGAAATAGAAAAGAAGCGGCATGCCTACTCGCGCGTTTGACCAAACCACGCCATTCGCCAACTGGTTGGCTTTTCTACACTTTTCAACAGTACAGTTAGTATTTTAATAATTCTTGCTACTTTTTAAATAGGTATTTAAATATGGTACCATTTTTGGATCTTTTATTATCAGGTAAAATATTTTTATTTTATCTTTTCTGTTCCTGTTATCCTTTGCTCTTGCACTGCTATTTTTATTTACTATTTTTATTTCCACATCAAAAGGCTGTCTGGAAGAGATTACTTTTAGTGATAAGATCGCCTTTGCATTTTTTTCTTGTTACTTGTTTTGTTTATTTGTTTAAAAGTGTTTTAACACTTAATAACTCGCTACAAAAATGATATATTCTTTATAAAAAATTATAATTCTAGTACTTACTCGTACTCAAGTGGAAAAATAGCAAACTTCTGTAAATGAACAACACAAGTTAATAAAAATTATCCAAAAAATGACGCTGGCATGTCGCTTTATTTACCTAAGTAGAAGTCAAATAACGCTAAACGAAGTTTTGTTCTCAAGCCTAGTTCTCAAAACTAACTTAAACTGTAAACAACAAGTAGCGTGGAACAAGGCGTCTCGCGCATTTAAATTCTACTCTCACTGTTTTACCTTAGAGAAAAGGAATGAGGTTCAACCCTACGAGCAACCAAAGTTTTGTGAAGCCATGAAAAACTCATCTCAATCAGACCTCGAGCGTTTTAGTACATAAGTTAATAATAAGAATATGCCGTGCGGGGAGCTCACCGCATTATTTGTCGTTGTTTGGCCGGATACGGTTTATTGACGAAAGGAGTTTACGCAATACCATATAAAATGCGCGCTTGTGAACAGTAGCGAGTAGATTTTTTCGTATTTTTGGTGAATATTCGGTCAAAACAAGTCATTTAAAAATCGAAAGCAATAACTTATTAGAGTATTGTAAAGCGATCATTACGATACCAAACACTTAATTATTTCGTATATTTTTTTTACACAGCATGCGTTATCATGTTTGTTTAAGAGGTAACTGTGATTATTGTCTATAAAGATAAATTATTATTTTTTGGAAACAAAAGCCCAAAACCATATATCCCAAAGATTATTTATTAAATAACTTATTTATTTTAGAAGCTTTTCTGCATTTGAACTTGTATTTAATTGTCACTACTCAGCCCCTTAAGCTGTGGCTAAGTTAGAGACAAGATTTTCATTCCTCACTGTTGTCGACGGTCGCTTTCCCTCTTTAACATTTCCCTGGTCTGAGTATTTGACCCGCTCCAGGCTAAACTGAGTTTGGTTCCAGTTGTAATTTCAGTATATTTCAGTGCATCTACAGTTTTAACGGTTACAGGCTTCGGGATGAAATGAATAATAAACCACATTTTGCAACATGACGTTGCTGTATAAATTGCCGTGTGATATCAGCTTAGCACCACCACATTTTTCCCGCGAGTCTAAATAACTTGAGGGCTTCATGTGTATTACAATTTTAGAAGACAATCTGTTAACCTGTCACTATAGTGATACACGATTTTTCCGAAACGGTTTTCATATACTTGTCGGACGTGGCGTACTTTACGGCCGTTAACTCTGCCTACCCTGGAAGGAATAAATGCGTGATATGTGTCCTTGTGTGTGTAAGATGGCACCGTATTTATATGAAGTATAATCTCTACACGGCTTTCTTTTTATCCTATTAATTTTATAGTGCGAGAGTTGACGTCTTTTCTGATCTTTCGTCCTGATGATGATATCACCGTAGCCGCTGCTGCAGCCATTGCGAATCGATTACAATTCACAAGCTCTTCAAGAAACCGACGGCCTTAATTTTTTCCCTATTTTGGGATCTTCCGGCATGTACCGGGTAGATCCGTTCCTCCCTGAACAATTTATTTTTATTTTATTTTATTGTTCACAAGCAAACATTACAGCTTATAACTAACTAGCAGCCCGCCCAGCGGTTTCACCCGCTGCTAACAATTTCCCCCCGGGAATAAGACAGTTTAATATAGCCTATGTTCATCAGGGATAATGTAGGATTCTAAAAATCTTGATTTCAATTTGAAACAAATATCGTTTTCAGATGGTGGTGGCGTAAAGTTACATGCCGTGTGATTAACCTGGCCAGCCCCCTGGCAGTGCCTTTATTTTTATTTTTTTTATCCCGCTCGAGCCGGTTTTCTATTAGGTCATAACAAAATTGTTATAAAAAAAGAAAATTGTGTGATACAAATTTCTTTTTTTAGAATGACGGTTCATGACGTCAATAGTTTTGGAGCCTACTCAATTCAAACAAACAATTAAAAAATCCTGTTTCTAATATTAGTGTAGATTATATTATTATTATTTTAGTGTAATGCCGGCTTAGATTAGCATCACCCGATTTCTTTCCCGTGGGAGTCGTAGGAGGCGACTAAGGGACTTGAGGGTGTGTATTGCAATTTTAGGCGATGGGCTGACAACCTGTCACTATGGCGATACACAATTTTCCGACTGACCCTCAAACATATGTCAGACATGGCGTAAATGTCCGTTTTTGCGGCCGTTTACGCTCTGTCTACCCCGCAAGGGAGAATAGGCGTGATATGTGTATGTATGTATAGTTTTAGTGTAGATTTTTTTAATGCATTATTTAATGTTTTTTGTCGTCTTTTTTTAAACCGAGTAAGGGACAGCCCTTCGAATACTGATAGCGGGTGCATGAAACATAAAACTGGACAACTTTACATACATACGTACATACACATATCTCGCCTATAATCCCCTTCGGGGTAGGCAGAGTGTAAACAGCCGCAAAAACGGACGTTTACGCCACGTCTGACAAACATTTGAGGGTAATTCGGAAAATTGTGTATCGCCATAGTGACATGTTGTCAGCCCATCGCCTAAAATTGCAATACACACCCTCGAATCCCTTAGTCGCCTCTTACGACTCCCACGGGAAAGATATGGGGTGATGCTTTTCTTAGCCGGCATCACACGGCATAGATATGGGGTGATGCTATTCTAAGCCGGCATCACACGACAACTTTCCCCTAGAAACATATGTCAGGAAACGCCAAAAAAATTACCTTCCGTACAAAATCACAATCAGCTGACTGCATTCACTATGGGAAGTCAGTTTTTTTACGTTTCCTGAAATATGTTCCTAGGGGAAAGTTGTTCAGTTTCATGGTCTGCATGTACCCTATCAGTATTCGGAGGGCTATCCCTTACACCCTTTAATACAGTAATGATTAAATGTAATCATTACACTTGTACGAATAATGTGGCGTAGATTGTACATTTTTAAATGAAAAAGTAGTTATTGTGGCATAACTGTAATAGTTAGACATATGGTATCGCGGACATTATTATAGATATTGATGTCCTCTATAAAACTGTTGTACATTACTTTGCTCTATTGTCAATAATTTCCACAGCGTACGCGATATAAGATATTTTTTTGGTACATTTTTCACACGTTGGGTTAAATTATCGAAATTTTCACACGGATCCCTATTTTTTTTGCCTATAAAATATAGCCTATGTTCATCAGGAATAATGTAGGATTCTAATGGTAAAAGAATTTTTAAAATCGGGCCCGTAGTTTCGGAGCCTATTCGATGCAAACAAACAAACAAACAAACAAACAAACAAACAATCAAATCTTTACTCTTTATAATATTAGTGTAGATTTGTTTTACAAGAAAGTTGACATACATTTTGTAAAGCCAATTACAATGATTGACATTTTAAAATTTAAATTGTTTGGGTATTTAAAAATAAAAAAGGATAAATAAAAATTTTGAAAGCAGAATGAACAACTCCTAAGATTACTTAAGAAGACTCCGAATGGTTGAACAACCACACCAATTTCGCCGGTTGAGCCCTAATTCCCACCAAACAGTCAGATGTAGGTTTAAAGCCCCGGAGTTGAAATCGTAGAGTCAAGTAAAAAAAAAACGGTAGTCATTTTTGAACCAATCATAATAGAAAATCATGGTTGATTTTGATACTTTGACATTATTCTTGTACCAGGAAGTGTATAATATGGGTGTGTATGTTTCAGATTGCCGTGTGTTGCCGGCTAAGAATAGCATCACCCCATTTCTTGCCCGTGGGAGTCGTAAGAGGCGACTAAGGGACTTGAGGGTGTGTATTGCAATTTTAGGCGATGGGCTGACAACCTGTCACTATAGCGATACACAATTTTCCGAATGACCCTCAAATATTTGTCAGATGTGGCGTAAATGTCCGTTTTATGCGGCAGTTTACACTCTGCCTACCCCGCAAGTGATTATAGGCGTGATATATGTATTTATGTATGTATGTATGTATGTTTCAGACTTTGACGTTTTATCCCTTTACGATCAAACGGTTGGTTTCCTAAAATGTTGAGTTCTCAACACGGACGAAATACAAAGAGGACATGGCGCAAGTCATTCAAGACATGAGAGGGGTTGTCTCCGTTGGGAGGGGTGAAGGGGAAGGGAAATTGAGTCTGAACCGCATAGCAAAATAGCCTTTATAACAGTACTATTATAATTTATTATTCTCTTCATGCTCTTGTAGGCCCGCCATCTATCGGAAAACTAGAAAACTATTTACTCCGCTAGACGCATTAAGTTCTGCCATATTCTGCCACTACTCACCAGATGTCTCGTCAAATTAAAAGCTATGCTACTCCATGATAGATGGCGGGGCAGTCATGGAACATTCTAGATGCAATAATAAAAAATTGTATACAAATAACACGAGTGAAAAGACACTTTTTCGGCCGTGTTTTCGTCCGTTTTAATTTTGTTAGTCGAACTTTTCCAATGTAAAACATTGCACTTCATTTTAATAGTATATTTAGTATTTTACGGTTTGTTTTCGTAAAATAATTTAACGTGATCGCTTGGTAGTGACACGAGTTCAACTGACGCGAGCGACACTCTGCGGCAAATAGCTAGAAGCCGCATGTAGACCACCTAGCGTCAGGTCTACTTGCCTTAGGGCGCAGGTCCTCTTTGTATTTCGTCCGTGGTTCTCAATAAGTCTAAAATCCCAAATTTTATGAAAAGTTTTTGTGTCCTACCTGTTCTGTACAATATAGATCGTATATTTACATACATACATACTCACATGTCACGCTTTTATCCCTATGAGCGTTAACGGTCATAAAATACGGTCGCTATTGCCATACACAAGTACACTTACCATTCTTTCTTATTGACTGATGTTGCCCATGTTTTTCTCAGGACAGTAACTATAGATGCGAAATTTAACACCGGCTCTTGTTCTTTAAAAAGTTACTCGCGCAAATATGGAAAAAACCCATATCCTCAACAAAGCTAGACGTGTGGAAAATACATGTCTGATATGAATGTATTGTATTAGCTGGGAATGTTGCTGGCAGTGGGCTTATTTCTGGAGTTTTATAACTTTCTTTAACACAATACCTACTCTTATTTCTCTAGAACGATACAATATATAAAATACATATATAAATAAATCACGCCTCTTTCCTGAAGGGGTAGGTACAGACTACTTCCTTCCACCTCCTACAATCCTGGCATATTTCTTTCGCCTCCTCTACATTCATCAATCTCTTCATGCATGTTCGTTGGTTGAGGGTACTCTTGACCTGACCTTTCTTTAGCACGTCCCCGATTTGATCGAGGTACGTTCGTCGAGGTCTTCCCCCTCCAACGTTCCCATCCACACTTGCCATATACACCTGTTTCGTTAATCTTCTTTCATTCATTCGTTCTTCATGATCAAACCATCTAAGCATACCCTTTTCTACATTAGTCACTACGTCTTCTTTTGTACCAACGTTCCCTTATCACACTATTACTTATCCTGTCACTCAATATTACGTCAATCATGCTTCTTAACGCTCTCATTTGTGCAGAATTTATTCTACTTTCATGCTTTTTCTGCCAAATCCAACTTTCACTCCCATACATAAGTGTCGGAACTAACACCCCTCTGCACAGCCAGACGACTCAGACTCTCAGACTCAGAGACTTTCTGGCTGTTCATAAAAGCGTGCAACGCTCCATTCACCATGTTGCCGGCATTCACCTTTCGATGTCACTTTCACACTTTCACTTGAAAAATTGCCCCATGTTCCGTGCTTCGGAGGGCACGTTAAGCCGTCGGTCCCGGTTGCTACCTTGACTTAAACGGCGTTCGTTACGCAACCATTTCAGAGACTACTAGTAGTAGGCGGTTGAAAAATTTTGACACCAGGGTTCATTGGGTCATTGGGTGACTCGGTGTCCCACACGAAAAAGAAGAAGAAAGAACAGTCTCTTCAAACAATACCCAGATATGCAAAATGCCAGTGACACAAAACATACACAGTATAGTAGTCGTATATTACTCGCATAGCGCTGGTATAAAAGCTGTATAAAAGCCGTATATTGAAGGATTCCAGATTTCTCACGCCCTACGAGTTGATGCTATTTTCTTCTGTGACTCATTGAAATGGAAAATAAATCAGATTTTTGGTAATCCGAGCGGTGTGCCCGTTTGAATATAGTTTTATTTGGAATGCTATATAGAGGTATGTATATATATTTTATGATATTACACACACACACACATATCACGCCTATAATCCCTTGCGGGGTAGGCAGAGCGTAAACAGCCGCAAAAAACGGCCATTTACACCACGTCTGACAAATGTTCGAGGGTTATTCGGAATATTGTGTATCGCTATAGTGACAGGTTGTCAGCCCATCGCCTAAAATTGCAATACACACCCTCGAGTCCCTTAGTCGCCTCTTACGACTTCCACGAGAAAGATATGGGGTGATGCTATTCTAAGCCGGCATCACACGGCAATACTATATTACGGGTTTGAATAAAGACATACACAAATACCTACACATATCACGCCTTTATCCTTTACCCTTGCGGGGTAGGCAGAGAGTTCACTGCCGTAAAATACGGTCGCTTTCGCCACGTCTGACAAACATTTGAGGGCCGGCAGAAAAACCTAGCATCACTTTAGTGACAGGTTGTCAGTCTAGATAGACGCCTCTTACTACACCCGCGGGAAAGAAATGGGGTAGTGCTATCCTAAGCCAGCATCACACAGCCAATTTAATAAATCTTTCGTAAAAAAATGCATTTTATCATACTGCCTTCTTTCTGTTTCCATAAAAAAAATCGTGACGGTATTTTATAAATCCTGGGCAATTTATCCAAGATCTGATGTATTTCGTAATATTATGAATAAAAATATAAGTATAACATTAACGTACGAACGTTTCTTATTTGAGATGTTAGTGTTGCCGTGTTATTACAAAAAAGTAAGACGCGCTTTTAGGCAGTTTTTAAAATATTTTTCAGTTTTAAGATTTGACGCTGTAAAAAAGATTGAAATTGAAATTAGAAATTGAAATTTTTGAAATTGAAATTCTTTATTCAATGAGAAATTGAAATTCTTTATTCAATGTAGGATAGTATTATCACTTATTGACGCATGACGTCATTGTAAAAAAAGGAAATTTTTTGCACACAATTTTCTTTTTTTTTATAACAATTTTGTAATGTCCTAATAGAAAACCGGCTCAAGCGGGACAAAAATAAATAAAAATTAAGGCACTGCCACGGGGCTGGCCAGATGAAACCACGTTTAACTTTTTTTGTAATAAGATCATTGATCTCTTGAATTAATAAATTGAGGTGTATTTACCTTTGTCACTCTCGTAATAGAAGACGTCACCAAGTTTCATCTTCAAAGTGCTTCTGCTGCAGGCTCAGAGGAAAGGAATGCTCTAGAGGGGACGCCTGAGTGAAGTTATGAAAAACTCATCGCAATCAGACATGGTACGCGATATGAGTAACCCGAATAAATAAACAAAATAGAAATACGTTCTGCTTTAGTCAAGTACAGAGGTTTTTTTAGGGTTCTTCAAAAGGAAGAAAAAACCAAACTCTTAACGGAAGACTTTGTTGTCCATTAGTCTAACAAAAAGCTTTTTTCGGGCATAATATCGAGTTGCAATTGAAACTATAAAGATACTCAGTTCTGTAGCCGCTTGCAGTAGTAAAATGGCCAGTTTTTTAATATGTCAACAATATAACATTAATTCAAATGTGTTTTAGCGACCCCAACTCTGATTGCGACGAATTTTGCATGACTTCACCCTGGAGAACTTGCTATATTGCACCGCAGGCAGGGTTTGAACCTGCAACTCTCGCTATTACTAGTAGCGACGCTTCTCCTGACTGGGCTACCGCGGCTTAGCTACCGTTGGCAATTCGCATGTTCTTCAATAGTGTATACTCGATGCGTTGCAGTGTAATTAAATTAAGAACTCGACTTCACTTTGGTTGTTCGTAGGGTTCCCTCTGACACATTCCTTTCCTCTGAGGCTGAAGGCAAGTAAATAAGATGCTACTTATAAGTAGTTTCATCTCATTAGTAAGACGGCGCAGTATTGGAAATTTCACGCGCGATCGAGCATGCCGAGCCCCTGGGGACGGTATTTTTGAAGCGATGGAATCTCAATGCACGCTCGTAGTAGATAATTAAATTTAGATACGCGCAATTCCATCAGTAAACACAGTATTTCGGCACTGTGAAGTGCCCGAAATGTGCACTTCACAGTGGTCTGCCCAGTAGTTTTAATTTCTACTACCAAAAAAGCAGTTTACTACCAAAGACAACTAGCAGTTTCAACCTTGTGATAAAACTGCCAAGTTAATTACTTACCTACTTAAAACTGTGAAATTTACCTGTGTCGTATTTTGTAAAGCACTGCTTACGGGCTGCTTCTTCTTCTGTCATGTTTTTAAGCAACTTTATGTAAATGCTTAGATACTTACACATATCACCCCTTTATCACCTGCGGTGTAGGCAGAGCGTTAACTTCCTTAAAAATACGATCGCTATCGTCACGTCTGACAAATATTTGAGTTCGTTTCAGAAAAATCCTGTATAACTATAGTGACAGGTTGTAGTATGCATGAAACTCGAGTCCCTTAGTCCCTCGTACTTACGAGACCCGCGGAAAATAAATGCGACTATAAGTAAAGCTATAAGCATGTAGTAGCATTTTACGAGCATTATATGTCAAGTTTGCCGAACCGCACACAAACCGCATGGTATTGCGGCTCGTGACAACTACCATACAAGTGACAACCTGTGACAGCCGTAATTTGATGCGGCGATGTGTGCCATGGTATTTGGTCATTGTATCGGGTTTCGTGATAATTTATGACAATCAATGTGGCACAATGGTAGTGCGACTGCCTGCAGCGCAAAGATTCCGGGTTACAATCCCAGTGGGTCACCAGCGAAGTTAAGTCACTTTGTGAATTTATATCCAGTCTAGTAGTTAAAACGTTGCAGGCTGAACCACCTGATTGTCCGTAAAAAAGAGAATTTTTAAGTTTAAAAAAAGTATACCTAACAAGGGAAGTGTTTTGAAAGTTTGGTTTAAAAAAAAAAGATTTTCGGTCCCGGTTGCTGTCTATGGTTACATAAACGGCTGTCATTACACAACCATGCCAAAGGCCTGCTAGTTGTAGTAGGCGGGCGGTTGACAAACTCTGACACCAGGACTTATTGAATCATTGAGTAGTTCTTTAACCCGATGTAATTAATACACAAAAATGGGATTTCGTAAATTTCTTTCGCTAGAAAACCGTATCTGGCAAATTACCGTCCGGTCCTGCGGCAGGTGTGAAATTCACCTTACAGTAGCATTTTACAAAAACTATACTATTTTCCTCATTGGCGGGTGTCCCAGCCCCTCAGGCGATGTTACGGGGCGTCAGTAAACATTCAATTATGTTTCCATAAATCGATGCGCGATCGCAGCGCACAGGACGTGCCATCGCATACTAATACCACTTGATCGTGTTTTAAAAGTTTCCGACGGGGCGCTGGGTGAGCCAGTAGGACGGACTTGGCTGTTTTACACTATTAATTTTCTGCAGTATTTTTAATGACGTTTCAAGTTATCAATATCTAATATCTGACACGAAGGTTTATTGGGTCGTTGGAAAATACTACTAATAATAATTTATTACTGGTTTTATAAAACGAATGCTTTATTGTATCTTATTTAATTATATCCTATAATTTGTCTGTGTCCAAAAAGTGTGTATATATTAATGCAAGTATGTATGTATGTTTTAAGCGCCCTCTATAATGACTTATGTGAAAAATGTATTTATATTATAATGCATTTTCATAAAATAATTTTATGGGATATTTAAATGAATTAATATGTAAATAAATAAATATTTTATATATATTTGTATATTTCAATTAAATTTGCGTAATGATTTATACTATTGTAAATTTTTGTTTTTCAATATTTCTTAGTTTTATATATTAATGGGTTAAACTTGTGATACCAACCAATATTATTGTATTTTATAAAACCAGTTTTACCACATTTACTGCAAATAAATTACACACACACACACATATCACGTCTATAATCCCTTGCGGGGTAGGCAGAGCGTAAACAGCCGCAAAAAACGGCCATTTACACCACGTCTGACAAATGTTTGAGGTTATTCGGAATATTGTGTATCGCTATAGTGACAGGTTGTCAGCCCATCGCCTAAAATTGCAATACACACCCTCGAGTCCCTTAGTCGCCTCTTACGACTCCCACGGGAAAGATATGGGGTGATGCTATTCTAAGCCGGCATCACACGGCAATAAATTACATATTAACTTATTTATCTTTATATTTAATATACTTACTAATAATAGTATGTATGTATTATATTTATTAATATATTTGTGTATCACTGTAATTCTCACGCACTGCTCTGGTTTCTTTACCGCTTTCTTCTACCAAAAGTTTCTCTGGAAGAGATCACTTTTAGCACTTTATATTTAGATTTTTGTTTTTAAATTATCATGTATTCGTGTGTAATAAAGAGTTTTTACTTACTTACAACGATATGCGAGTGGTCTGAACTTCCTAGCCAAAACATTATGTTCTTTCTGTCCATTTTTAGTCGCTGACATCCCATCGGCGCCCAAAGGTTAATAGATAAACTCAGTCCACTTTCTAAACGATTCATTTTTTCATCCACGAAACGAGCTTTTAGAAGAAAGCTTTTAACGCTTCCTTGCCTTGAATTTTTTAAAAGCACTAATTGATTTACTTTCAGTCACCGCTGCGCTTAATAGCCGCTTCTGGTTGTGTTTTATTTTATTTGGACAACTTGGCAATTTGTTTACAAAGTAAAGTTTTGTAGCTACAGTTGCGGTTGCGGCAGTAAAAGATAGAGCAAAAAATAAATGGAAATAAGTACTTATGAATATTAATTTTTACTTGGTGTGTGTAACCTATTAATTATACTGTGGTGTAACATTAAGTGAATATAGGGATACGTTTAAGAATCTAAAGGAAAAGTTCTGGTAAAGGCCTAAAGTTAAACATAAAAAAAGAAAAACTGAAATTAAGACATTTCATTTATTTATTATAATTATTATTTAAAACGCAGCCATATAAACATTAAAACAATGATTTATCTTAAGAACAATAAAACTTACCTAATGGCCGTATGGTGCTGGCATACAATAGCATCACCCTAATTCTACCCATACTCGGCAGTAGACTTTTGTGGCTGTTATAGTATCTACTAAACCGCTCTTGCCTTAAATACAAATATGAAATCGTAAAATGTGGCAGGTACATGACACCTGATTGCGTCGTTAATAATAATGATAACAAAATAATATGTTTATTTCATTCTTACAGTATTCTTTAAAAGCTAGGTATTGGAGGCTCCTTTTAAGCATAACAATGCCTGTACCAGGAGGATCCACTCTTCCGCAGCCATTTTAATAAGAATGATCTATTAATATTTCAGCCGTGTGATGCCGGCTTAGAATAGCATCACCCCATTTCTTTCCCGTGGGTGTCGTAAGAAACGACTAAGGGACTCGAGGGTGCGTATTGCAAATTTATGCGATGGGCTGACAACCTGTCACTATGGTGATACACAATATTCCATCCAAATTACCCTCAAATGTTTGTCAGACTACTACTTAACAAACTAGTTCATTTACAAGAGAGTATACTCCGTTGATTAATTGGAGTCCCTCCATCATCACGCTCTGAATATCGGCAGTAAATTTTGGTGGGAAAATTTCCAATATCCTGTAACGGGTCCGAAGCCGGGCACGTCATAAACTAGTAATTATATTACCGCGAGCCCGCCCTATATTAGCTGATTGTGTGGCCACGAGACGAGCGACATCACTAAGCGTATGCACATCGCCACAGAATACGTAATAGTTACTACCGAAGTTTGTTACTCTTATACCTAATCAAAAATTCCCACATACATACATACACGTATACGCTCATTCTAAATTTAAAAGCGCCAATAACCATAAACGTATCTCCATTTACCCTATTTTCTAAGCCTTATTTCAACATTTTTATGATGTAAATATATTGTAATAAAAAAAAACACATCTCACAACAATTGATCAATACATATATACATACACATATCACGCCTTTAATCAGGGATCATCGGGTCGTTGGACGACTCGGTGTCCCACACGAAAAGAAGAAGAAGACGCCTTTAATCCCTTGCGAGGTAGGCAGAGCGCAAACAACGGTCATTTACGCCACGTCTGGCAAATATTTGAAGTCATGCGGAAAATTGTGTATCACCATAGTGACAGGTTATCAGCCCATCGCCTAGAATTGCAGTACACACCCTCGAGTCCCGTAGTCGCCTCTTACGACTCCCACGAGAAGGAAATGGGTGATGCTATTCTAAGCCGGCATCACACTGCACAACATTTGATCAATCTCCTCTTGAATACCCCTATGATTGCACTTTCGGAAGTGCAGTGTCATCAGTAGGTTATTTTCACAAATTAACAATTATGTAGACTAGCTAAATATTTTGTAAGTTAAAACTGGTAGATTTATCTACTGCAATTTTTACAAAAAAAAATATGTAGCCATTTTTGGTCTATACATATTTTTTTTACTTCCAGAATTAGCTAGGGTAGCGTAGGGGCTAGTACGATTGTTAATTTAGAGTAGGAGCACTTCTGGGCAGGTTTTTTCGATTAATTATACGCATGTAAACTACACGCTTTAAAAATCTTGACTTCAATTTGAAACAAATATCGTTTTCAGATGGTAGTGGCGTAAAGTTACATGCCGTGTGATTAATATGGCCAGCCCCGTGGCAGTGCTTTGATTTTTTTATTTTTTTATCCCGCCCGAGCCGGTTTTCTATTAGGACATTACAAAATTGTTATAAAAAAAAGAAAATTGTGTGATACAAATTTCTTTTTTTTACAATGACGGTTCATGACGTCAATAAGTGATATGATAATACTATCCTACATTGAATAAAGAATTTCAATTTCAATTAGGCACCCATTCAGTAGTCAAACTTGTGACCTTGATGCAGTGATGTAGGCCTGTGGGGAGCCGAAATAATATAAAACCTGATGAATCCCTATGTCGGAGTTTTTAATTTATAGAACATAGCTTTCACTTAAGGAACAAGATTTAAATTTTCATTTTTTATTGTTTTTATGTGGGTATGGGATATATTAGTACTTGTAAAGCGTCCGCCACCATAATTATATTACGTACCGGGACCGCGGACAAACACACGGGGTTTTAGCAAAGTTCTAACTAAACTGGGAACCTTCGTCAATCATACTTTATGAGAGATTTAGTGATTAATTCACGTTGAAATAAAATGTTTTTATGAAAAAATATGAACCTTCCCTATACAATACACGCCCCAAATCTGCGATGAGTTCTTGACAGCTTCATTTTGATTCTTCATAGAGTTACTTATAAAATTGCCCTAAAATGGCTTCGTCATGCTTTATTTGAAATGATATCGCTATAAAGTCTCTATTAATTATTTAAACACCCTTTGATTAATATTTTCTTGAGTTTGCACAACTATTACTCATCTTTGATTATTTGAACGAGTTTTATCGCTATAGCTTTAAGGTAAATTAATGCGATTTATTCTTTAAGAAATTGTGGTATATCAGGTAAGTGGATCGTAGTGCAATGACTCCAATAGCCACACAACAGAAGAACGACAAGACCGCAGTTTTCGTAGCCACACATGGCAACAAAAGTTCAAGCAAACCATTTAACTTAGTTTCAAAAAGTGTTCTTGTAGCCGTGCCTAAGCTGCGAGCAAAGAAACGTGTCCCGCGGGAGCTCGGGCAGATGTAACTACTTTTACACAACTATTTTGTACTTTGCCAACTTTCTTACATGGATACGATGAGCCGATTATTCTGTGTTAGCCTTTGTTAGCTTTCTTATCTGTTGTTATGGCGTAGAACATGGTTGGACGTCGTTGTTCTTGTTTACAAGTGCTCGTTAAATGTAGTATGGTTTATTTTGCACTGACAGCTCCATTTTATTATATAACTAGATTTCCAACCAGCGGTTTCACCCGCTGCCACTCATTTCCCCGTAGTTTTACTACGGTAAAAAGTGGCCTATGTGTTATTTCAGGTACACATAGGCACTCTACTTGTGTTCCAAAATAAATGGTATACATACCTACATCATATTAACTCTATCGCTTTACGAGTTTAAAACTGCCTCCTCATTATTAGGGTTCCGTACCTCAAAAGGCAAAAAAACGAATCTCTGGGATCACTTTGTTGTCCTTCCGTCCGTCAATCTGTCACGAATGTTTATCTCGGGACCGCGTAAAGATATCCACTTGAAATTAAAACGATAATTTAAGTCTTCGGCCGCTTGTAGTTGTGAAATTCAGTTCCTACCTTAATTTAAAAAGGATATCAAAATGCATAGGGCACTTCTCGTGGACCTAGAACTATGAAATTTGGTAAATAGCTGCGTTTTTATGTACAAGTTTAGGCAAGTCTAAAAATATTTGATAAAAATATGTTTTTTGTCGTATACCGTGTGATGCCTGCTTAGAATAGCGTCACCCCAATACAAACCATTATTGGTGTCGTAAAAAATACTGAGGGATAAATTCATCCAGGGAATGGGCAACAGCGTTCTCTGTGAAAGCAATATCTTGCACTGTGCTCGCCAATCCGCTTGCCAGGTGTGGTGAGTATGACAATACCCCCCCCGAAAGGGGAGGCCCATGTCCAGCAGTGGACTGTTGTAACTGTTAGTGAAACGTTATGTGTTTAACGTACTTAAATCGAAATATGTATATGAAAAAATTGGCCCTCCCTCCCATACAAAATGTTCTATTTGTTTGGAGTATTCAAACTTTTTTTTACATTTCAAACTGTGTTTCTTGGTGAAAATTGATCAGTTTCATAGGCCAGTACACCCCTTAAAATGTTTGCACCTTATATGTTTACATCCTGTATTTTTTTATTCATTTGATGAGTAAATCTCATGAAATAATTCCTTGAGATCTACTTAACTTTTCCTTTTGAAAGTGTCTTTTTTCAAAAACTATAGTACTGACTTTTTTTGGCTTAGCGTAAATTCCGTTAATCTGTCGTTAAGTTTAAATTTAAACCCACCAGGGGTACAGCCATTCTCAGTCAGCTAACTGTGAAATTGGATCGGCTGAAATAAATTGAAATCTCATTCCATAAGTTAAAGCCAAAAGCTGAAGATAGAATTCAAGTTAGAGTTCAGAAAAACTTGATTTTTATATAAGTTTCAATTGTTGGCGTAGAGACAATGCATCTTTCTATGAAGGCCTTTCATAATCTATTTCGTTCCGATGAACTCTATAAGAAAATTTTATTCTTAAGGCGAGTGGAGCCGCGAAACAAGCGCCATTACACGATAAAAAAATATCTTTTAATGCATTTGCATAAGTTTTCGTTGGTATCTTAAAGCAAAATTAAAACCATGATGAAAGTGCCAACGGCCATTTTGGTACTAATTGTTATAAAGTAAGTATGGTTTTCTTATTTTTGACTAAGCATGTTGCTAAAACTTATTATTGCCCCTTTTATTTACGAAGCTTTTTGCTGATTTCTTCTGTATCTTTAGATTAATGTCTGACGATGCCTGTTAGGGATTAGTCTTTGTTTGATTTTTTATAATCTAATGAATTTAAGATTATTTTTCAACGAGTTTGTTAGGTCTGAACATTAACACATACAAACACATAGACATATCACGCCTATAATCCCTTGCGGGGTAGGCAGAGCGCAAAAAAGCCACAAAAACGGACATTTACGCCACGTCTGACAAATATTTGAGGGTCATTCGGAATATTGTGTATCGCCATAGCAACAGGTTGTCAGCCCATCGCCTAAAATTGAAATACACATACAGTCCCTTAGTCGCCTCTTACGACTCCCAAGGGAAAGAAATGGGGTGATGCTATTCTAAGCCGGCATCACACGGCAACATTAAGATTATGCTAAAAACTTGTGCAAAGGACGATCTGAGGTATTTTTTGCATGCAGAGCTATGATTTTTTTTGTGAAGTGTCGCTAGTTCTGCGGCATAACTCTTCTTATAACCTCCCCTGTCTGTAACAGTAAAATCTAACCATTCACATAACTTGTGGATGGCTCCTATATTTATGTAGATCTTTTCCTGAGTAAATATCGCTTAAAATTTTATTTCTAATTTCGATATAATATGTTCCTTGGCGAAAGTTGTTTCTTATCACGAGCCCGATCTGAGATTTTGCTATCGGTAACTAGTAAAATTTCACCATAATATTTCTAATTTTTAGTTTTTTCTGTCCAGCACAACCATGATTTACGTAGTATGTAGTATATATTATACATACAGAACCAGAACGGACACTCCCCTCCCCGCACTCTTTCTCACCCGAGAAATGTCAAAATTCCAGTGGAGAATTAAGTAGAAACTAGCGCTAGGCTAGTTAAATCCTCTTTGGTAGGTACTATAAGATATGAATTTTCTGACAACAAATAGGTTGGCTGTAAGAGATCTCTTCTTGAGAGATAAGCTCGCCTTTGCTACTAATTTTATTGTAAAACTTGTATTAATTTTGTGCAATAAAGGATATATATATTGTATCTAGTCACAGGTTAGGTATAAAAATCAATCTGCATGCCAACCCTGCACTCACACATCTGTGATCACCCACACATGTAGAAATGAAAGTTGTCTAAAGAGTCCACTGTATGGAGTGTCGAGTCGAGGGTGTCCGAGGTGTGGCAATACATATGTTGGGCATATTCGTTCGTTTTGTACCTTCTGCCAAAATATTTGCTGCGAAATGCCACTCCGTGTTTCGATGCGTTTATATCAGCGAGTTAATACCCTGGAAGTTGATGGATCGGAGCTCATTACGCCGAACTATACTAAATGGATCAAGTATGATTGAATCATTGCTGCAGGAAGTAATGGACTGATGCAGTGTTAGTGCGTCTGTCTGCTACGTGGTCTTGGGTTTGATTTTCACACATTTTTTGTTTGATTTTAGGTCGTGATGCCGTGTGATGCCGGCTTGGAATAGCATAACCCCGTTTGATTCCCGTGGGTATTGTAAGGGGCAACGAAAGCACTCGAGGGTTACATGTGTATTGCAATTTTAGGCGATGGACTGACGAACTGTCACTATGGTGATACACAATCTTTTGAATGCCCCCATGTTTGTCAGAAGTGGCGTAAATTTTCGTTTTTTCGGTCGTTTGCGCTCTACCTACCCCGCATGGATATGTGTGTGAAAGTAGGTCATATTGAGATTCCAGCTGAAAATATTTCAGTGAACCAGTTCATAAAACTGAACAACTTTCCGTAAGCCTAGTTTATGGTCTGCCTAGGTGGTGTCTTCTGTAATTTCTTCACCGAAGTTGGAATAATTTTTCATGATATAAATTAACAAATATCAACGTCATGTTCTCAAAAACCAAATCAGAGACTTCCGGATACTAAAACCAAACTTTTGTTTGGTCTTGACTCTAGTCTAGGTCATAGGACAGAGGCAGAGTCTCAGATGGAGCGAGCTCACCCAGAAGAAGCCTGTTCACTCTTACTTTGAAGAGATTAGGGTTTGGAAACATAGACGCAGGTAGTGAGTTTCACTCAAACTTTAACTACTTGACTATGGAGGCAGATGAAAAAATACATATAGTTTTTTTCTTAGATACAAGGAAAGAAATGAAACAAATCTGTATTTGACAGCTTGTCTCTTCGAACTTGTCAATAACAATATTACGGGTAAATACTGAATACGTACAGTATTATAAGCAGCATATCGACCTACCTCTTCAAGGGATCAACTTATTCTGGTTTTTCTTATTAACTGTGGGAAAAACTAGAATAAGTTGACCCCTTACGGCGGTTCTCCCACTTGTCTATTGAATTTGTAATGCACCGTAACGCATGCGTCTATCAGACGAAAGGAAATTGCGAATTCTGATATTATTCCTATACAAATATGGATACGGTGCGTTAAAATAAACGCAGTGACGGACGACAAATGAAGTGGAAGATTGATGTGCTTCTGATAGTAAATAATTCGTTTAGCGCGTTTTTAATTTATTCTCAGGGATCCTAAGGTCCTAGTTGGATACTTTCGAGACCCAAAGTTGATTCTTAGTAGTCGTATGAAGATTTTCAGAGCCAAAAGCTGTCTTTCAACGGGGTGGAAAGATGTTCAGGCGCATACACTTGTGAGGATGATTGATTGGAGGTAGCCAATTGGCTCAATGCTGCATGATGGAATGGGGGAATTCCCTCCAAGCGAAGTTCACCTAGGGGACCGCGGCCCGTTGATTTTGTATTTATGCTAAGTCTTTGACAAACTTCGCTAAGGTCTTTTTTTAATAAGGATGGGTTTGCTCTTGACTCTAGTCTAGGTCATAGGACAGAGACAGAGTCTAAGATGGAGCGAGCTCACCCAGAAAAAGCTTGTTTACTCCTACTTTAAAGAGATTAGGGTTGTATGCGTTTGGAAACACAGACGCAGGTAGTGAGTTCCACTCTTTAGCAGTGCGCATTATAAATGATGACTGGAAGCGCTTAGTCCGAATTGGTGGAATAGCAACCAGGTATGGATGGCCTTGACTTCTGATTGGCTAATCTTCTATGACGAGTATGACGTATCGTGTTTACATTGCGCAGGCAGCGTGGTCGTTGCCTCGTCAGCAGTAGAGTCATCCAGCGAAGTCAGCATTATGTGTGCGGCGCGCGCTTCATATTTCATTGCAATCCGCGCCCCTACATGCCTTAGAAGACTACCATACTAAATGTTACGTTTTACGCGTTTGCTATTGCTTTTGTTTTTTATCAGGCACCTTGCTTACTAAATAATATTATAGTTATTTCACTGTTGATACGACCACAGCCCGAGCGGCATCAAAATTGCATTTTCTTTTGCTTTTCGCCAATATACCTCCTTTCGAAGATTTTGGACTTTCTATTTAAGCCCCATTGTGGCAAACACTTTAGGTAATTTTGCCTCGCTAGTACATTCCAGGATAACGCTCGCTAGGATCCAGCTGATTGTCTGTAAGAAAGACGTTTCTATGTTTCGGAGGGCACGTCAAGCCCTCGGTCCCGTGGGCGGCTGTAGTTACTAAAATCGCCGCCATTTTCAATCAAGTTAGAGTCTCACACAAATATATACACATATCACGCTTTTATCACTTGCGAGGTAGGCAGAGCGATAACGGCCTTAAAATACGGTCGCTGTCGCCACGTGTAACAAATACTTGAGGGTCGTTTCTGCAAAATTAAATTTAAATTGAAATTCTTTATTCAATGTAGTATAGTATTATCACTTATTGACGTCATGATCCGTCTTGTAAAATAAATAAAGTATTACATAATTTTCTTTATTATATAATGTACCTAATGCACTAATAGAAAACCGGCTCGGGTGGGATAAAAAAAAATCGTTTAGTGCCTCACTAGTTACTCAGTAAGAGTTTTAAAAACTTTGACACCAGGGTTTATCGAGGCGTTCGTCGACTCGGTATCCCATACAATAAGAACAAATCTAAAATCGTTATTTTCGCTTAAGTTTGGCAAAGCGTTTGAATATAAATTTAAAAGCGGGTTTATAGCTGGGGCAGCGGTTTCCGTATTACCGTGAGTTTAAGCGCCAATATCGGTCGGTGCAGCTGCCTTAAGAAGGTTTCTCATTACTCCCTTTCCTTACCACTAAGAGGAATATGCCATATAAATAAAATAAAAAGTATTTATTTGGGTCTACTATGATTTTATTGTGCACTCACAGTGCTATATTATTTTAATAAATGAATATAAGAAATTTAAAAAAATGACAGCGCCCGCTTTTACTTATTTCGGTCATTTATTTATCCATACTTAAAATCTACTATTAATTTACATTCAAAATTAATCATTATAATAGTTATTTTTGTGTCTTTAGCGCGGTGCACGCGCGTCCAGCCTCGCCACGACACATTTTAGGAGGCTGTTGTAGTTGTTCCGTATGGTCGCCGTTTGCTAAAGTGGCAAGATTGAGCCAGGCCGTCCGTAGGCCTAAGTCCAAGACCGGTCTGTAAAGGCCTAACCGCTTTTTTCGTCTGTTTTTTCAACGGATAATAATAGAACGCTCGTATGTGTGTCCTTGAAATAACTCATAAAGCCGAAAAAAATACGTTACAACATAATTTTAAAGAGGGGCCTTTATAGGGCGATAGGAATAATGTTCCCACCTAAAATCAAAAATCAACTATAATGTAGAGTAGCTACCTAAAATTTAACCTTAACTACCCACAATAGATTTCAAAACCAATGAAAAAAATTGTCTTGCTCTGCCCCTTAAAGGGTTAAGTCACACCACGATCGAATTTTTAATTACTAACTAACCTCTCTTTTTTATTACGAGAGAACATAAGTACCTCTAAAAAACTTTATTACTCATTCAAAACAGGAAAATTTAAAGTAAAAATGCGCAAAGATGGCTTTATCGCTGAAATCTCTATGGGACAACCTATGAGTGGAGGACAAAACAAAGAGAAAACGAAGAGTGTAGTGCATAAAATAAAGATAAGATTAGGCCGTAGTAAGTACTTAGTTACGTCCTTCTTAAATTAGAAGAAAATCTCGAATTAAAATTTTGTCCCAAACTTCGGTATAAATGCAAATTTAAGTGTAAATGCACCTTTAACATGATGTATAAAACTGCGTTTATGTGTACCGTCCAATATCCGGTATATTGACAACGTTATAAGTTGTGGACGTTGTATTTACTCGGGAATTTTATTTGACATCCTATGCACCTTACATCGCCATCGTAATTATTCAAAGCAAATAGTAAAAGCATATAAATGATCCAATGAAATATAAATGAAAGGAACGAGCTGCGGTAGCCCAGATGGAAGATGTGTCACCACTAGTAATGCGAAAGTCGCACGTTCAAATCCTGCCCGCGCTTGAAAATTTTGCAAGTTTTCAAAAATTGTATACCTAACACGGGAAGTGTTTTAAAATTTGGTATTTAATAAATGATCCTACGACGTATAGTCGCGCAAGTCTCGTCTTTTCTTCTTTTTCGTTTGGGACTCTTAGTCGTCCCGTGTCAACAACGACCCGATGAACTCCGGTGTCAGAGTTTTTCAACGGTTAACTACTAGTCAACTACTAGTAGTAGGCCTCTGACATGGTTGTGTAACGACCGCCGTTACGGCGGCTTAACGTGCCCTTCGAAGCACGAAAAAACTTTCATTTCGGACAATCAGATGGTTAAGCCTGCAATGCAATGCAAATCTCGTAAATTACTCTACTTACTCTTTTCATTTTAGTATAATAACATGACACTGATAAATAAAATTACTGAACATAAAAAAGCTAGTTTGTGGAAATGCCGTACCGTATCCAAAGCAACGTATTTGAACAAATGTTTCATCAGCTGACTAAACTTAACTAGTTCTCACGTAGCGTTTTTATTTCCTTGCAAAAACCGATCACCGTTTAGTGTATTACCGATTCGATCATTTACCGTTACACTACTGTTGTTATTCGCGCCAACACTAGTTACCTACTTACCTTTTTTTAGTTTAGTTTTAGTTAGACTTAGCAGTAGCTGACATCGTCTTTCTGCCATTCATCGTGTCATTATATTTCATAGTTAAACGAGTAGACATTGTAGGTTTATGATTTAAATATATTTTGTTAGTGTATTTACTTATTTGTTTTACGTTTATTGTGTGCTAATAGATTTAAATAACAAATGATAGAAAATATCAAACACGGCAAAACAGCAGTTTGAAAATTGGTAACGTATTTTTATTTTATTTATAGTAATGCAAAGTTTAATACCTACCGGAAATTAACCGGCATAATCACAACATAAACTGAACGACTTTCTCTAAAAAATATTACGTTGAAGCAGAGATCTTTTTGACCTCCTAAACGAAATACACGATCAACTGACTGACTTTCTATAATAAGTAAAATGTTTTTGTCATTTCTAAACATGAAATTGAACAACTTTCCTCAAGACACACTTGAGGAAATTTGTTCAGTTTCATGGAATGATCATGCCTGCTAAATTTTGGGTGCACCGTTCCCTAAACCTGGTGTCTTTATCTCCACATACGCTGCAATATACACACATACATACATACATACCTACACATATCACGCCTATAATCCCTTGCGGGGTAGGCAGAGCGTAAGCAGCCGCAAAAACGGCCATTTATGCCACGTCTGACAAATGTTTGAGGGTCATTCGGAAAATTGTGTATCGCTATAGTGACAGGTTGTCAGCCCATCGCCTAAAATTGTAATACACACCCTCGAGTCCCTTAGTCGACTCTCACGACTCCCACGGGAAAGAAATGGGGTGATGCTATTCTAAGCCGGCATCACACTGCAATATGAAATAACTAATAAATAAGTAAACAATCAAACGATACGCGGTGTTTACGAAATTATTTTATCAGGTGAAATGTTTTTATAATGATATTATTTATCTTTTATCTTCAACTTGTATTAAGACTGGTTCTCTTCGTAGTTTTGTTTCAGATAACATTTCATTTCATTGCATGTACTTATCCTGTCAAATTTGAGAGATCAGTTATACGAACAAATCTAGATGTTATGAATAATATAAGGTCCTATTAAATTCAGTGCAAATATTTTTAGGCTGAGCTCTCCTCGTAAAACTGAACAACTTTTCCCAATAAACATAGGTCGAAAAATGAAAAAAGAAATTGGACCTACCATACAACAATGTTCAAAAAAAGTGTCACTTTGTATGAGAGGTGCAATTTTATTTTTCGTATTTCGACCTATGTTTATTGGGAAAAGTTGTTCAGTTTTACGAGTAGAGCTCAGCCTAAAAATATTTGCACTGAATTTAATAGGACCTTATATTATTCATAACATCTAGATTTGTTCGTATAACTGATCTCTCAAATTTGACAGGATAAGTACATGCAATGAAATGAAATGTTATCTGAAACAAAACTACGAAGAGAACCAGTCTTAATACAAGTTGAAGATAAAAGATAAATAATATCATTATAAAAACATTTCACCTGATAAAATAATTTCGTAAACACCGCGTATCGTTTGATTGTTTACTTATTTATTAGTTATTTCATATTGCAGTGTGATGCCGGCTTAGAATAGCATCACCCCATTTCTTTCCCGTGGGAGTCGTGAGAGTCGACTAAGGGACTCGAGGGTGTGTATTACAATTTTAGGCGATGGGCTGACAACCTGTCACTATAGCGATACACAATTTTCCGAATGACCCTCAAACATTTGTCAGACGTGGCATAAATGGCCGTTTTTGCGGCTGCTTACGCTCTGCCTACCCCGCAAGGGATTATAGGCGTGATATGTGTAGGTATGTATGTATGTATGTGTGTATATTGCAGCGTATGTGGAGATAAAGACACCAGGTTTAGGGAACGGTGCACCCAAAATTTAGCAGGCATGATCATTCCATGAAACTGAACAAATTTCCTCAAGTGTGTCTTGAGGAAAGTTGTTCAATTTCATGTTTAGAAATGACAAAAACATTTTACTTATTATAGAAAGTCAGTCAGTTGATCGTGTATTTCGTTTAGGAGGTCAAAAAGATCTCTGCTTCAACGTAATATTTTTTAGAGAAAGTCGTTCAGTTTATGTTGTGATTATGCCGGTTAATTTCCGGTAGGTATTAAACTTTGCATTACTATAAATAAAATAAAAATACGTTACCAATTTTCAAACTGCTGTTTTGCCGTGTTTGATATTTTCTATCATTTGTTATTTAAATCTATTAGCACACAATAAACGTAAAACAAATAAGTAAATACACTAACAAAATATATTTAAATCATAAACCTACAATGTCTACTCGTTTAACTATGAAATATAATGACACGATGAATGGCAGAAAGACGATGTCAGCTACTGCTAAGTCTAACTAAAACTAAACTAAAAAAAGGTAAGTAGGTAACTAGTGTTGGCGCGAATAACAACAGTAGTGTAACGGTAAATGATCGAATCGGTAATACACTAAACGGTGATCGGTTTTTGCAAGGAAATAAAAACGCTACGTGAGAACTAGTTAAGTTTAGTCAGCTGATGAAACATTTGTTCAAATACGTTGCTTTGGATACGGTACGGCATTTCCACAAACTAGCTTTTTTATGTTCAGTAATTTTATTTATCAGTGTCATGTTATTATACTAAAATGAAAAGAGTAAGTAGAGTAATTTACGAGATTTGCATTGCATTGCAGGCTTAACCATCTGATTGTCCGAAATGAAAGTTTTTTCGTGCTTCGAAGGGCACGTTAAGCCGCCGTAACGGCGGTCGTTACACAACCATGTCAGAGGCCTACTACTAGTAGTTGACTAGTAGTTAACCGTTGAAAAACTCTGACACCGGAGTTCATCGGGTCGTTGTTGACACGGGACGACTAAGAGTCCCAAACGAAAAAGAAGAAAAGACGAGACTTGCGCGACTATACGTCGTAGGATCATTTATTAAATACCAAATTTTAAAACACTTCCCGTGTTAGGTATACAATTTTTGAAAACTTGCAAAATTTTCAAGCGCGGGCAGGATTTGAACGTGCGACTTTCGCATTACTAGTGGTGACACATCTTCCATCTGGGCTACCGCAGCTCGTTCCTTTCATTTATATTTCATTGGATCATTTATATGCTTTTACTATTTGCTTTGAATAATTACGATGGCGATGTAAGGTGCATAGGATGTCAAATAAAATTCCCGAGTAAATACAACGTCCACAACTTATAACGTTGTCAATATACCGGATATTGGACGGTACACATAAACGCAGTTTTATACATCATGTTAAAGGTGCATTTACACTTAAATTTGCATTTATACCGAAGTTTGGGACAAAATTTTAATTCGAGATTTTCTTCTAATTTAAGAAGGACGTAACTAAGTACTTACTACGGCCTAATCTTATCTTTATTTTATGCACTACACTCTTCGTTTTCTCTTTGTTTTGTCCTCCACTCATAGGTTGTCCCATAGAGATTTCAGCGATAAAGCCATCTTTGCGCATTTTTACTTTAAATTTTCCTGTTTTGAATGAGTAATAAAGTTTTTTAGAGGTACTTATGTTCTCTCGTAATAAAAAAGAGAGGTTAGTTAGTAATTAAAAATTCGATCGTGGTGTGACTTAACCCTTTAAGGGGCAGAGCAAGACAATTTTTTTCATTGGTTTTGAAATCTATTGTGGGTAGTTAAGGTTAAATTTTAGGTAGCTACTCTACATTATAGTTGATTTTTGATTTTAGGTGGGAACATTATTCCTATCGCCCTATAAAGGCCCCTCTTTAAAATTATGTTGTAACGTATTTTTTTCGGCTTTATGAGTTATTTCAAGGACACACATACGAGCGTTCTATTATTATCCGTTGAAAAAACAGACGAAAAAAGCGGTTAGGCCTTTACAGACCGGTCTTGGACTTAGGCCTACGGACGGCCTGGCTCAATCTTGCCACTTTAGCAAACGGCGACCATACGGAACAACTACAACAGCCTCCTAAAATGTGTCGTGGCGAGGCTGGACGCGCGTGCACCGCGCTAAAGACACAAAAATAACTATTATAATGATTAATTTTGAATGTAAATTAATAGTAGATTTTAAGTATGGATAAATAAATGACCGAAATAAGTAAAAGCGGGCGCTGTCATTTTTTTAAATTTCTTATATTCATTTATTAAAATAATATATTATGAAATTGAACAACTTTCCTCAAGACACACTTGAGGAAATTTGTTCAGTTTCATGGAATGATCATGCCTGCTAAATTTTGGGTGCACCGTTCCCTAAACCTGGTGTCTTTATCTCCACATACGCTGCAATATACACACATACATACATACATACCTACACATATCACGCCTATAATCCCTTGCGGGGTAGGCAGAGCGTAAGCAGCCGCAAAAACGGCCATTTATGCCACGTCTGACAAATGTTTGAGGGTCATTCGGAAAATTGTGTATCGCTATAGTGACAGGTTGTCAGCCCATCGCCTAAAATTGTAATACACACCCTCGAGTCCCTTAGTCGACTCTCACGACTCCCACGGGAAAGAAATGGGGTGATGCTATTCTAAGCCGGCATCACACTGCAATATGAAATAACTAATAAATAAGTAAACAATCAAACGATACGCGGTGTTTACGAAATTATTTTATCAGGTGAAATGTTTTTATAATGATATTATTTATCTTTTATCTTCAACTTGTATTAAGACTGGTTCTCTTCGTAGTTTTGTTTCAGATAACATTTCATTTCATTGCATGTACTTATCCTGTCAAATTTGAGAGATCAGTTATACGAACAAATCTAGATGTTATGAATAATATAAGGTCCTATTAAATTCAGTGCAAATATTTTTAGGCTGAGCTCTCCTCGTAAAACTGAACAACTTTTCCCAATAAACATAGGTCGAAAAATGAAAAAAGAAATTGGACCTACCATACAACAATGTTCAAAAAAAGTGTCACTTTGTATGAGAGGTGCAATTTTATTTTTCGTATTTCGACCTATGTTTATTGGGAAAAGTTGTTCAGTTTTACGAGTAGAGCTCAGCCTAAAAATATTTGCACTGAATTTAATAGGACCTTATATAGGTAACATTATGAAGGTGTCCTTTCAAGTTAAGGTGTCCTTTTAAAGATGGTGGTAGCGTAAATTTACATTCCATGTGATTAACCTGGGCAGCCCCGAGGTTGTGCTTTTATTTTCCCGCCCGAGCCGGTTTTCTATTTGGTCATTATTAAATTGATATAAAAAAGAAAATTGTGTTTTACAAATATATTTTTTGCAATAACGGATCATGACAATATGTGACAGTACTATCGTACATTAAAAACCGTTGGGGAACCGTTTTTGCTAATTCTTCTTCTTCTTCTTTTCGTGTGGGACACCGACTCATCCAACGACCCGATGAACCCTGGTGTCAGAACCTTCAACCTTCAACCGCCTACCACTAGTAGTAGGCCTCTGACATGGTTGTGTAACGACCGCCATCTAAGAAATCATTTTTGCTAATGTCATTGTAAGTGTTATTCAATTGAATATTATGTTGTTGTTACAGTTCATTTGTGGCCATGACCAATGCTGAAGGAAAAACGTCGCCATTCTTCAAACAGGTACCTATTATGTTGGCCTCAATACGGGATAACAATTCTCTTAACTTACATTATATTAGCGCTGTCACTTTCCGTCAAATAGGTTTAGAAAAAGATGGTGTATAGCCCACCGCATACTGAAAGGGTACATGCATGTAACTTAACAACTTTCCCCTAGATACATATGTGATAAAAAATTGACCTTTCATACAAAATCACGATCAGCTGACTGCATTTACTACGGGAAGTCAAACAAAATTTGACGTTTCCTGAAATATTTTTAATGCACCCTATCAGTATTTGGAGGGTTGTCCCTTACACCCTGGCGTGTTATAAAATGTCAATGAGATGTTAGCCATTTTCGGTAAACTTAGTCGCCATTGTTTTAATCGCCGCCTTATTTTGCGTCAAATCATAATACATGACATGACTTCAATTATTTGGCGGAAAGTGACAGCGCTTAGGTAAGTTAAGAGAATTTATTTCCAGAATTGAAGCCAATGTATGCCATATATGTTGTATATTATAAATTTAATTGAGTTTGGTAGGTACTTAACATATTAATTTTGATAGCTTCTGTAAAGAATGGGTCATTGGGAAAAATGTGTTTCGTCATAGTGACAGGTTGTCAGCCCATCGCCTAAAATTTCAATACACACCCTCGAGTCCCTTAGTCGCCTCTTACGACACCCACGGAAAAGAAATGGGGTAATGCTATACTAAGCCGGCATCACACTGTATTAAATATTACTTAAGGATAAAACCATTAACTTGAGCAACGGATATTCGTATAGATTTTTTGTATCAAGAGAAAATATTTTTTTGTGAAGCGCCGCTGTCAAAACCGTTACGTGGTAGGTTGACGTGCTGCTACTATAGGTATACTACCGGTAGCAGCTATAAACTATGCCACACAACTAAAACAAATCAATATTTCCTCTTTGTAATATAAGTACTTTCGTTATCTTTCATAATATGTAAAGAGGGTTTATCAATTACCAATAGATACATACCCACTTAATGCGTTTTATTGACACACATTACAGGCGATTCTAGGATAAGATTTAATTGATTATCAGAAGTTCGATCATACGAATATCTACGAACACTCAAATCAATTTTACAAATATGGCTTCTGTCAACAGGGACAATTCTGGAAATGTCGAGGTTGGAAGATACACATATTTTTGACGAATCAATCTGTCAGAAATTTCAAATTCCCAAACAAGAACTGACACCATGGCACACTGCCACGCATGCGATTTGACCAACGTGTTTGACAGACGTGTAGGATTTGCCATTTATAAGTTAAAAACATATGGGTATATGATTTCAGATTTATGAAATAGAAAAACTAATATAAGGTGTAAAAAAAATTGCTGAGAATATTTTATGGGGTTTACCAGTTCGTGAAACTGAACAACTTTCCCCAAGGAACATAGGTCGAAATATGAATAAAATTATGTAAAAAAAACTTTTAAAACAAGCTTTTATTTAAGTGCTCTGAAAAGATGAAAATAAAATTTTGAATTACATTAACCACATTCATTTATGACTTTACAGAAATGAAAATATAATAAAAGCTTGTCGCGATGCCTATAAGAAACTACCTAATTACAGTTAGGTGCGTACCTTATTACAAAATTTCAATCACAAATTGAAAGTTTCGCGACAAGCTTTTATTATATTTTCATTTCTGTAAAGTCATAAATGAATGTGGTTAATGTCATTCAAAATTTTATTTTCATCTTTTCAGAGCACTTAAATAAAAGCTTGTTTTAAAAGTTTTTTTTACATAATTTTATTTTATATTTTTTAGTTTATGTTACGATAGTTATTGATCAATACGAAAGTCTTTCTATAAAACGGAGAGACCTTCAATAGAAAAACTTAAGGCACGGGGAAAACTAACATTAGGATAAAGTATAATTATCTCTTTTATATTCTATAGAAGTAGGTTGGTACCTACTCCTCCGGCATCCCCAATAGAAGAAATAGCTTGTAATATGTCTTAGTCTTTTCATTTCATTGATTGCGTCATTATTACATGGCCGAGTCCCAGTTAATTTCGAACAGTCTAATTTTTCTATCAGGAGGCCTTCTATTGACGTGACCCTAATTCATGGTGGGCCTACCAACTGCCTATCATGAACGAATTCGTATACAAAATTGCAAGTCCCAGCAGTTGAATATTGAGGAGTTCCATAGTTCGAAGACAACCCTGGATGTAGCGTCTAATTCATGGTGGGCCTACCAACTGCCTATAATAAACGAATTCGTATACAAAATTGCAAGTCCCAGCAGTTGAATATTGAGGAGTTCCATAGTTCGAAGACAACCCAGGATGTAGCGTCTAATTCATGGTAGGCCTACCAACTGCCAATAATAAACGAATTCGTATACAAAATTGCAAGTCCCAGCAGTTGAATATTGAGGAGTTCCATAGTTCGAAGACAACCCTGGATGTAGCGTCTAATTCATGGTGGGCCTACCAACTGCCTATAATAAACGAATTCGTATACAAAATTTTGTGTCCCAGCTATAAACCGCTGAGGAGATCTCTCGTACGGAGCCGATCCTGGCAGCAGCATCAGGTCAAATTTATGATTAACATGCATTGTCATCGGTTCTGGACCAACATGCAAAATTTCAACTCAATCGGATATCGAGAAGTGGTTCAAATTAAACTTGCAAGATTTGCACCGAACAAACATTGTTACTTACTTACACTGCAAGTTATTATCATATTGTATTTTTCTTTAACTTTGTGTGCAATCTTGTCCCCGCACGTATTTATTTCTTACTAAGTTTTACAGGTTGGCTGGAAGAGATCTCTTTATAGAGATAAGCTCACCTTTGTGAACTACTTTTAAGACAAAAACTATTGTATTGTTAATGCACAATAAAGAATATATATATAAATAAAAGCTTTTAATAAAAAATAATTTGACCCTCCCATACTTAGTTTGTTACCCGGCCGGGATAATTTGTATGGGAGGGCCAATTATTTTTTTCATATTTCGACCTATGTTCCTTGGGGAAAGTTGTTCAGTTTCACGTACTGGTTCACTACTTTAAATATTCTCAGCAATTTTTTTTACACCATGTATAAAATCAGTATATTTGCATGTAGGTTCATTTTATTGGCATTTATTCATATGAAAATTGTGCACGCCCAATCCGCCTGTTTTGTACAATTCTCACTTTCTGTAGGTCAGCTGGAAGTACATTAGTAGAAATAAGTTGTCCTGTTGTGTTGTAATTTTATGTAAATTATTTATATTTTAATGTTTCTTGTGTACAATAAATTGTTAATAATACTATTAAAACCATACTTTGAACATTTTCTTCCAGTGCTTTGTAACAGCGGCGGTATGCGGCCACATCATAGGCCATGGCTGCGCTTTGGGATATCCGGCTGTGCTTCTGCCACAACTTGAGAAACCTGGTGCCCTGGTACCACTCACCAAAGAAATGGCCTCTTGGATAGGTAAATATTACCCGGTTACCCCCAATTCGGGATATGAATTCTCTTAACTTACCTTAAATTAGTGCTGTCACTTTCCGTGAAATAGGTTTAGAAAAGGATAGTAGATATCTAAGTCCCGTCATGTTCAAAAATTTCAACGGGTTCTTTGCAGTTTGTAGTCAATTTAGTCGTTATTATTTTAATCGTCGCCTTATTTTAACAGATAAAACGTATACAATTTTGAAAAACTTGCAAAATTTTCAAGCGCGGGCAGTATTACTTAATTGTATACCTAACACGGGAAGTGTTTTAAAATTTGGAATTCAAGATAACACGTATTTTGCGTCAAATTATAAGACATGACATGACTTAGATATCTCCCATCCCTTTTCGAACCTATTGGTGCATTAGCTTAGTCGGTATGTGGCCAATGCACAGATCACCGAAATGTCTTGCGCTGTCACGACGCACGCGACTTGTGTTCTCTATGGCCATTGATGCTCTTTGGGCTACCAAACCATGCTTTTGACTAATTTTTTAAATCCTGGTGCTCTGGTACCCTTCACCAAGGAAATAGCTGATAGAATCGGAAAATATTGATACATCATTGCATTATGTTGTGGTTCTATGGTATCTGGGCATATTATAGGCGACGGCTGCGTTTTGTCTGTGGACGTGTGTGGATGTATCTGAACGTGTTATTGCCACATCTTTTGAATCCTGGTGCCCTAACAACCGTCAACAAGGAAGTGGTCCATACTTTGGTATATTGTTACTTTGAATTTAGTTCGTAACAGCGATATGTGTTGCAAATGGCATAGTGGGGAGTCAAACGATATGTTATTTTATTATTATAAGATAAATACGTAAAGATGTATTAGCCTTGACAAATTATACAAGTTCCTAAGCTACGCGCGGTAATGTAGTCTGCCTTCCTTCCTAGCAAAACCTGATGCCCTAGTCGATCGACCTCGCAGAACAGTAGTTTCCCTATTGTTTTCATATTATCTTTTATGGTTAATTTATGTACCTGTTCGAACTATAGATAACATACCTCAGTAGGTACAAATGATAAATACCATATAGGAAAATATCTAGATGTTCATGGATACTCATTAAACTTGCAATGCTGTGTAATTTTTACAAGTACTTGTTTAGATTTGTTTGAAATGATCTTTTCTGACTAGCAAGCAGCATTATAATAAAAAGTGCATCGGGCAGAGGCGAATTTATCGCAACTGTAAAATTAACATAATCATCATCATTCATTTTTTTCATTCATTCATCAATCATCATTGATCATTGACCATTGACCCAAACATAAGAAGTAATAACAGCTTGCAATGTACCCATTTCCTTCAAGTCCTCGAGGTTTACTTCTGAAAAGGCTATTTCACATAATTGTCTTCATCCAATAGGGACAAATTCACAACTAGCCCATTTCTTATTTCGTCTTTCTTTAATTCTAAAATTTGGTTCAGCTTCAGCAATGGCAATCCCGATGCTCCTGGGCAATTTCATGTCGCCACCAATAATGGATCGGCTGGGTCGCAAAATGGCGCATTTTGCAGTGGCAGTACCTGTTTTAGTGGGCTGGCTCATAATAGTATTGGCAACTAGTTTTGAAGTAAGTGGTTTACGAATTTAATATTTGCCTTGAAAGCTTTTGACAGCAGTATGTCTTCACTCTCTCGCAGAAGTCAGCCCACCAACATAATCGCATCAATAGCGTCGTGTTCTGTTGTGATCTTTAAAGGAGACCGAATAAACCGGTTCATGAAAAGTACTCCTGGTCATGTATTTGAGTCGTTCTATTAAAGAACTATAGTTGGGAGTTTTTTCCCAATTTACCCATGAAAGTAGAAATATACTCCATTCTCTTTACGTCGGAAAGAATGTTAAGAAAATTACTTGCTCTATTAACTGCTATCTTTTTCAGATGCTGGTCATCGGAAGAGTGTTTCATGGCTTATCCTTTGGCTTGAACCTTCCTCTTCGATCAGTTCTTATTGGAGAATACACCAGCCCGAAGAACCGAGGAGCATTTCTAACCATGGTCTCCGTAGCACAGACTTTTGGAATTTTCTTCGTCCACCTCGTTGGGTCCTTACTAAGCTGGCAGAAGACTGCCTTGATTTGTATCTCCTTTTCATTCATCAGTCTGTGCATGACGATATATTCTCCTGAGTCTCCAAGCTATTTAGCTGCCAAAGGAAACTACGAAGAATGTCGAAAGGTTTTCAGATGGTTAAGGGGCAGTAGCGAAGATGAAGAATTGGAACACATGATAGAAGCGCGCCAGGCATTTCAAAAGACTGAAATTAGAAAGAAAAGTAATGGAGTTAGAGACGCAATAGCAACAGCAAGAAAGAAAGAGTTTTACAAACCAATCTTACTGATGGTTCATGCATATGCCATGGTAGAATTTGCTGGTGGTACCACAATGGCGTCATATTCAACTGTCATAATAGGCTTAGTATTAGGACCTCAAGCAGACGTCAACTTTTGGATGATAGCGTTGGACGCTCAAAGAATTGTATCAAACATTGCTGCAGTGTACGTTATCAATCGCTGCAAACGTAGAATAATGATGTTTTCTATAGGCGCTATAAGTGTAACATCATATTTACTGTTATCGGCATATGTTTACGCTAAATCTAATGGCGTCCTTCCGTTCGATTCAATGTGGATTCCAGTTATTTTATTAAACATGCTAATATTTGCTTTGGCTACTGGCATGGTGCCTTTACCAAGTGTGATAGCTGGTGAAGTATTCCCTCTTGAATACAGAAGCGTAGGAGGTAGTATCAGTATTATATCTGTAGCAACGTTTACTTTTACAGTTCTTAAAACCTTTCCTACTTTAATAGACAATTTAGGTCTCCCAGGCACATACGTATTGTATGCAGGTGCGATAACGTACTTTTTGATAGTGATGTGGTTCTTATTGCCAGAAACAAAAGGTCGTACGTTGCAAGAAATTGAAGATGAATACAAAGGAGTGTCTGCGAATTCTGTTGATGCTGAAGCTATGAAACCCTTGTCAGAATAAAGGAAAGGAACCGTTTTATGATGAGGCCGAATCTACCAACAGGTATAACCATGGTTAAGGTGGTTCTCCTTTTTGTCGTTCGTTGCTGCGTATTGTTAACGCAATGGATGCGTCTGTAAAGTCCTAACGCACTGCAACCGTATTAGTATAGGAATAAGATCGGAATTGGCGATTTCCTTTCGTCTGACAGAAGCAGTGACGAACGACAAGTGGAAGAAACGACTAAATACCAGTGTGAGATCAGTAACGTATTACGTGCAGCGTAACAATATCGATTGAAAAATACACTAAATAGTTCGTCCAATTTTGTTTAATATTGTAGATTTTTTATAAGATATATAATGTGACTGTGATAATTAAAAAATGCTTACATTTCAATACATAGCTAGGAAATAGATATGGTTATTTTGGTATTACCACCGCCATTATTTTTAATGCTATTTGCAGATTTTTTAAGCGTTACTATCATCAGAATTATAAAAAAGTACTTTTATTTGTTTTTTAGTTAAAACCCTTCGACGCAAGTTGAGTTACAGTTAGCGATGGCCAGTTAGCATTCACTCGCCCTAGTTAACTGAACTTTTATGTAACTACCCGTTAAACTAGCTCGGAACTTCGTCTAACCGAATCTACGAGTTTCTGGGCTAGACTAGCTAAATGTGTTAAACGAGACGTCCAGTGTTGCCATAGTTGTTCCAAGCACGATAGTGTTGCTTAAATTACTCAACTTGATTCGCTACCCATATATTCCAAAGAAAAACTAATGCGGTCTGAGGCTGGCTTAGGCTGGCATCACCCCATTTCTTTCCCGCGGGTGTTGTAAGAGCCGACAAAGGGACCCGATGGTATTATGTGTATTACAATTTAAGATGAAAGGCTGACAACCTGTCACTATATAGTGATAAGTACATACACGATTATGCTGAAACGGCAAGCGGCCCTAAATATTTAACAAATGTGGCCGTAAACACTCTGCATACCCCGTAAATGTATACGTAAATAAACTAATGACAGGTTGAATAAAGAAAGTGCAGCAGCATTGCCGTTTCTAGGTAGCTAAAACTAGATTTCCGAGACTAATCCTTGTTCTATAGGATGAAATTTTTCTCGTGACCGATAGCGAAATATCAAAACGGGCTGGTGATAAGGAACAACTTTCCCCAAGGAACATACGTTAAAATATGACAAAAATATTTTGAGTTTCCATAGTAACTCAAATCAGCTAATCGGCTATTTTACATAGCAGGTCAAACTTTCTTCGTATTTCGTACCACGAGTATGTTCCTTGGGAAGACTTGTTCCTTATCACCAGCCCGTCTTGAGTTTTCGCTATCGGCCACTAGTACAATTTATTTTTATTGTATATTACATACATATATCACGCATATTGCGATGAAGGCTGGTGAGGGTAAGGATATCTCTCAATGTATGTATGTAGCATATTTTGTATGATATCGTCTTTAAATAACATCACCCCAGTTTTAAAGTTGAATGTCTTAAAAGTATCTAACTATTGGACAAACCCTATTCTATTGGATTGGCCAGCAGCGTTACCTATGAACAATTTATTTTATATTTATTTAACTTTATGCAATAAATTTACATGGGCGGACTTAATTCCGAGGGCATTATCTACCAGTCTACCTTATGGCATGTAGACACGGGCGAGGCAGGTGCAAAGTAAATGCAATAATGAACCTAAATCAATACAATAAAATAGAACAATCTATCAAGTAAATCAGTGAAACATCTAATCAGAGATTAAACAGATTCAAACAGCTCAGCTCTAATTAAACTTTCAACTTTAAAAACATAATTGCCAGAACTTAGACTTGGAAACTTAGATAATATATTAAACTTGAGACGTTTGTAAGGAATTTAATAATATCTTTAAATCCCGGTTCCCCACCGAACGTCTGTAGGAATGTTAGGGTTGTACTAATTAAAACTTTCAGTTCTAAAGGATTATTCTGAGCGCTGACTTTTAGTCGAATTGGGTATCTCGTGAGCAGAGTCGAGCTAATCGTATTAGAACACAGAAGTTTTGATCAACGCGAGTTAGATTCACGGAAGACTGATTTAGTAGAACACATAATCATATCTGCTTAAAAATTTTCGAGTTAGACTCGTACCGTGCTATAACATTTTTTTTAAATTGTTTTATATAATTTTTTCCATACGATTTGACGTTGCAAAACGATTTAGATACAGTTTACAGGATACAGTTATGTAATAAAACAGTAAGAAATTGATAGATTTGCTTATAATAATAATAATAATAATAATTTATAATATTATCTATTGTAATACATTATAATATGGTATGGTATGATTTAGTATATTTATTAATGTAATTAGACGTGGTGTTAATATCCGTTGAACGGACGCTAACGCTCTGCCTACCCCGTGAGGGATATAGGCGTGATTTATGTATGTATGTATGTATGTATGTATTAATGTAATAACACTGTCTAATCTTACTTTTACTTTATGCACTACTCTCTTCTTCCCTTTGATTTCTCCTCCACCCAAAGGTTGTCTGATAGAGATCGCTTTCAGCGATAATGCCGCCTTTGCGCATTTTTAGTTTAAGTTTTCCTGTTACTTATTTATGTTTTGAATGTGCAATAAAGTGTTTTTACTTACTTACTTAAAATGGAAGACGATTTTCTCAAAGTTCTGCTTAACGGCCGCTAACATGCAAATGTATTGTAAAAAAATTACTTTCACAATTATTAACTTGATAATACAAAAAATGACCACCCAATCTTCAAGTGTAAACTAAAAAAGTTATTTTTATGTAAATGTGAGTAAGAGGCCTATACTCAGCAGTGGGTAGATGTGGGTTGATATGATGATGATGATGATGATGTTGATGAAATGTGAGTTAATTGATGAAATTTGTAACTCAATCTTTCAGCTTAAGATGACGCCATCTGGTTTAAAATGAAAAAAAAAAGGTCTAGAACTGTCAGATTAAATAGTGCCAATCATCGAAATTAATAATACGTAAATGTTAAAGAGCCTAGCGTTTTAGTCTGAAGTCTATGTAGGCGGTTGGGAGAAACCTGAGTCCATCAGTGGAGATCTCACTCACATCAGCCTATAGCAGTCCACTGCTGGACTGCTGCCTCCCCCAGGGTACGCTATAGGGCACGATCTCCCGCTTTCGCCATCGAGACGCTACCAGCCACCCTCTATAAGTCTACGATGATAATGTAGGAAGAATACAATAATTAATCAAAGAATAACCAATAGTATGAAGTATGTATTATACATACAGAACGGACACTCACCTCCCCGCACCCCAGCCCCCGACCGCCCTCACCCGAGAAATGTCAAAATACCAGTGGAGAATTAAGTAGAAACTAGCACTAGGCATGTTACATCCTCTTTGGTAGTAACTGTATGTAGTCATCAGATTAGATATAAAAATCAACCAGCATGCCAACCCTGCACTCACACATCTGTGATCACCCACACATGCACATGTAGAAATGACAGTTGTCTATAAAGAGTCCGCTGTATGGAGTGTCCGAGGTGTGGTACAACTGTTCATTGTCATTGCACCTCATGTTAAACTGTACTACGTATTCAATGTACTTTATGAACTATAACTCAGAATAATCCTTCAAACGATGTTACAAGTTACATGCTCATAGATTGGTAAAGGATGGAGTTCCGAGCTAATGAATGTTAAATCTCTGATGTACTTAATGTCGAAGTTGCTCTAGTTACTGCTGAACTGGTCCTTGATGTAGTCCGGTACGGCTAGCATGATTTGAAAGCATAACTTACAAAAATACTGCGTGATGTGTGTCTATAAAGCATTACACGTTGTGTAATTTTTTTTATTTGTAAAAACATTCGATTCAATGTATGGTATCCCATTTAATAATTTTTCAAATGTCTGTACTAAAATTAATAACGTAAAATATACCAGTATTGTTTATGTGACAGTTTACACAGTAAAAACTCAGTTTGAGTCGTTTTTATTCACTGTGAACGAAAGTTATAAGCATGTACCTAAAATGACACAAAATAATTAATTGTGTTCGGCCAGTAGTCCAGAAACTATACGTAAGCCAAAAATAAACGAAATTAATATTTTTGAAACATGAAAAAGTAGCCATACTGGGCCAAAGTATTTACCTATCAAACCCAGAAGACTATTTCAACAAAGCTCTAGCCAACTGGGTCATCAGCATAAATGGTGTAAGAGAAAACCGTGTGATGCCGGCTTAGAATAGCATCACCCTATTTCTTTCCCTTGGGTGTCGTAAAAGGCGACGAAGGGACTCGAGGGTGTGTATTGCAATTTTGGGCGATGGGCTGACAACCTGTCACTATGGCGATACACAGTTATCTGATTGACCCTCAAATGTTTGTCAGACGTGGCGTAAATGTCCGTTTTTTGCGGCCGATTACGCTCTGCCTACCCCAAAAGGGATAAAGGCTTGATATATGTATGTATGAGACAGCCCTTATAATAATCATAGGGTACATGAAGACCATGATACTAAACGAATTCCATCTATAAATGTCAGGAAACGATAAAAAAACTACTGCTCATACAAAATCTCGATCAGCTGACTGCCTCTAAAATGGGATGTCATTTTATCACGTTTCTCAAAATATATTCCTGGTAGAAAGATGTTCAGTTTCATGGTCTGAATACACCCTATCAGTATTCTGAGGACTGTCCCTTACACCCTGTATTGTATAGTTTAGTCACACCTCGGACACTGGCGCTCAAATGTATGAAACAAACGCGTTGCTACGCATACAGTCTAAGCTCGCGTAGGTGAACGCGGACCATGCTTGTGTGTGTAAGACAACATGTCAGGGTTGCCGCCATTTTGCGTTCGCGAATCGGGAATGCAATGTGCGGCAGTATGAAATGACCTTCGTTCACGCGTCCTTGCTAGCCGGTGTCTGAGCGTCCTCCGAGCGCCGGTGGGCGGCGCTTGTAGGGGGAGACAGGGAGTGACCATACTGTACGCTAGTCTCTCTCTTTTCGTGTGGGACACCGAGTCATCCAACGACCCGATGTACGCTAGTACTATTAATTTATACTGTGGTTTAGTTCAGTTGCTGCGCCTGTTATAAAATAACGTGCAAACATTCAAATACGGTCAACTTCTATACAGTTAGTCCAATAAATATATTTAGGTCTATTTATAGCCTATTCGACAGATCAACGTACATACATATATACATAAATAACGCCGCTTTCCCTGAGGGCTAGGCATAGACTACTTCCTTCCACTCACTACGATCTCGGCATACTTCTTACGCCTTTTCTACATTCATCAATCTCTTCATGCACGCTCGTCGGTTTAGGGTACTCTTGACCAGACCTTTCTTACATTTGACATTCTTAGAAGTTATATGAAAAAGCAGTATAATAGGATAATAGATACCTCAATTGCAGTATAATAGGTTGATGTGTTGCTGATATAGTACATATATGTATAGTGTGAAAATTTTTCTAGTGACTGCTGGTGATAAGGAACTAATTGTTGTTAATATTGATATCAACGGATGGTTCGTTGACTCGGTATCTCGCACGATATGACTGAATGGGAATTGACTGCGTAATAATATCGACGTTGTGGTTAATCATTTCAGTGGCTAGCGATAGCATTTGGTGATGCAGTATTCTACTGGGTTCGACGAGTATACACGTGTTGTTTTTTATCCTGACCCAGAGTTGCTGGTTGATGAGTTGTGGGGTCCATTCTTAATTCTTTGTTTTCTATAGTGGACCTGATGCATTGTCATCCTGAATATATAGTCCGATACGGCTGGCATTATTTGGGGGTAAAACTTATAAAAATTCTAAAGTCGTTTATTTTTGTGCAATTGCGTTATGTGTGTCTGTAAAGCATATATTACATTTTGTGTCATTTATGACGCTTGCATAAATCTCCAATTCAATGTATGGTTCATTTATTAAATAAAATTTTCAAGTGTTTATTATTAAACTAACATAATTAAATCTATGAGTATTGTCAATGTGACAGTTAATACAGTTTACAAACCCAGTTTGAGTCGTTTTTATCCACTGCATACTAAGGTATGTTAGCATATATCTAAAACGACACAAAATAATAAATTGGGTTCGGCCTATGGTCCAGAAACTATAAGCCAAAAATAAACAACTTTAATATTTTTGAAACCTTAAAAGCTAGCCATACTGGGCTGATATGTCATCCTGCTTTAGCGGCATCCTGATGATCACGGCGCGAGTGCCTGTTTGTGTCCAACCTCTCTTTACATTATGTCCTCTTCTTTTCTCTTTTCCTCTTTTTCGACATATTTTTTACAGTGTATCGCCATAATAACAGGTTGCCAGCCCATTGCCTAAAATATCAATACACATCCTCGAGCCTCTTAGTCGCCACTCACGTGAAATAAATAGGGTGACGCTATTTTAAGCGTACATGACTCAGGTATGAAATTTTAAATTAATAAATTTAAGAAGACAACTATAATTATAAACAACCTTTACGCATTTGTCTGTCAAACGAAAGGATGTTGCGAATTCCGATCTTATTCCCATACACATTCGGCTAGGGTCCGTAATGGATGCGGCTGTCAAGTCGTTTAGCAGACGTTTCCGTAAACGCAACGAAGTCGTATTTGTATGGGAATAAGATCAGATTTCGCATTTCCTTTCCAACAACAACTATAATTATAAACAAAACTAAATTATTTCTGCAAGTCATTGTTATTATAGGTATGATTGATAAAGCACTGCGACGCATACTATCTTCAGACTATATACCTACACTTGACCGAGTCAATTGTTCGTCTATTATCTTATTTAGATACAGGGTCCGTACAGTGAACAATTAAAGCAGCGATTTAACGCAAGCAAAATTTTTAATTAGTTTTATTTAGACAACTACAGCCATAAAAGTCTGAATTTTTTTTATTGTCGAGGATCTAACAGATAACATATATATCAGTTACACAATTTCTATAGAGAAAAATCTCTATTGGTTTTTTTTAAATATTACGTCGTTAGTTAAACATGCTATAATTTAGATACATACCTTTTCTAGTACGAATACCTAAATTAGACATTGTAACGGTATTTTTGTAGTTTCTATGTCGGAAAAACCGTGAAATCTTGCGAAACTTGAGCGAAAAATGATTGAAATGATCGTCTGTTTCTCTCTGGCGCAGCGTGTATGAAAGGGACGAACTTTTTAGGTGAATCAGAGCCTTAAAAAGCAAATAGAAACTTTACAATAAGGTAAATAGAGCAGCAAAAACTAAGGCGGTTCTCAAACTTTACCTATTTTTAATGTAGTTTATTAATAAAGAATTATTTTACCTTATCTGACGTGTCGTTTGTCGCTGCGTATTTTTAACGCACCGTAACGCTTCCGTCTGTCAGACGAAACGACATTGCGAATGCCGATCTTATTCCTATACAAATTCGGTTATGGTGCGTAATGGATGCGGCTGTCAAGAAAATAATAAACAGTAGAAAATTATGCAAGGCTTTTTAAAAAAAAATTATATAAGCAGATATTTTAAAGTACATCTAAAGGTGACTCCTTGTTGCCAAGTAATTTTAAGAGACCACGTATAAATAAGAGACCATTTGCAGACTCGGGAGCAGAACAGATTGGCCAATAAACAAATCAGTTTGCACTTGTTCGCTCACCGACTCACGCGCATCAGGAAAATGCTGATAGAAATACTAATATTCATATTTACATTTCTAATAGCCTATTTTATATTCCTACACAAACGGATACAAAGGCGTTTTGACAAAGATGGCGTGAAATATTTGCCCGGGATTCCGTTCTTTGGAAATGTTTTAAAAAGTAGTTTCTTCATCAGGCACATGGTTGGCGATATGGAAGAAGTGTACAACGCTTTTCCTGGAGAAAGGTATGATTTTGTCTTTTAATACGGTGTGGAAAGGGACGGTGTACCGAAAACTGAAGAACTTTTTCTGTTAAAGATATGTTGGTAAACGAGAAAAATATTTGACCCACCATACAAAATTCTCTGTAAAAACTGGAAAAACAATTCATTTCCCAACATTGGCTACATAATAAAATTTGTTCAGTTTCATGGTGTGATCACCCTGTATATATTTACCATAAATTTTATTTGACTCTACAATCAGTACCAGATCCGGTACTCATAGATAATGCACAAAAAAAATCTGAAGATTATTTTCAAATAATAAAAGTACGGGATAACGTAACAGTTTCGATAAGTTCCAAGATACCTACTTAGTTATTTATTCTTTTAAATTAATTAATGTCACTGAACAGTTGCAAACAACAATTTGTCGGCAGATAAGTTGCCGTCATATATATTTACTCACAGTTGCTCTCTGAATACTGGATTGTTTTCTTACGACATCAAATCTGCATTAAATAATTTTCGCGCAAGTTGTTATATCTGATCATATCCCTACATTAGAATGAACAGGCTTCTTCTGGGTGAACTCGCTCCATCTTAGACTCTGTCCTATGACCTAGGCTAGAGTCAAGAGCAAACCCATCCTTAATAAAAATAATACATACACATATCACGCCTATAATCCCTTGCGCGGTAAACAGCCGCAAATAACGGCCATTTACACCACGTCTGACAAATGTTTGAGGGTCATTCGGAAAATTGTGTATCGTTATAGTGGCAGGTTGTCAGCCCATCGCCTAAAATTGCAATACACACCCTAAAGTCTCTTAGTCGCCTCTTACGACTCCCACGGGAAAGAAATGGGGTGATGCTATTCTAAGCCGGCATCACACGGCACGGCAAAAATAATCCCTGCACTTATTCCAATTTGTTTCAACTGTGACTGTGATCCTATTGCCGGTTCGTACCTGGTTCAACAGATCCAGAGTGGCAGTGTAATGGACAATTTCCGAACATGCACGAACTGACAGATAGCGTGACGAATTTTACTGGTGACCGATTGCAAAGATCTCAAGACGGGCTGGTGATAAGTGAATACTTTCCCCAAGGAACATAGGTTGAAATAAGTCTACATGAGTTTCCACAGTAGCTCAAATCAGCTGATCGGAAGTGTTGTCATGAGAGGTCCAATTTTCGTATTCGACCTATGAGTTGGGATAGTTATTCCTTAGAAAAAATCGTTCGTCAATTCGGTGTCCCACTCAAAGAGTAGATCTTTGACGAAACATCCTTTGTGTATTCGAATAGCATTATACATATCTACCCCGCCAAGACTTCACCACACATACATATCACACCTATTATCCCTTGCGGGGTAAGCAGAGCGTAAACGGCCATTTACGCCACGTCTAACATATATTTGAGAGTCATTCGGAAAATTGTGAATCGCCATAGATTGTCAGCCCATCGCCTAAAATTGCAATACACACCCTCAAGTCCCTTAGTCGCCTCCTACGACTCCCACGGGAAAGAAATGGGGTGATGCCGGCATCACACGACAACTTCACCAGACGGCCATATCTTATTCAATTAAGAATTTCGAGACCAAACTACCTTACCTTGAGTCTCGGTCTAACCCAACTTTAAAATCAAGTCCTTTTTTTTCAACTTGCAAAATTTTCAAGTTGGGCTGGATTAATACCTGCGAATCGCGGGTTCTAATCGCTTAGACTACATTCAATCTGTAAAGATAGAATTAGTCGCCGGGTATTAGTTGCAAAACTAACCCGGAAGACGGAGCCGTGCCACGCGTTACTGGCATTAAATATACTTGCAAAATTGGCGGGCAAGGAACGAGCTGCGGTAGCCCAGATGGAAGAGGAGTCGTCACTAGTAATGACGAAAGTCGCAGGTTCAAATCCTGCCCGCGCTTGAAAATTTTGCAAGTTTTCAAAAAAAAAAAAAACTAACACGGGAAGTGTTTTGAAATTTGGTGTTCATTTAAATCAAGTCGTTTATGACATTGACCCAAATATCAGCGATTCCGTATGTCTGAGCAATTAATTATATTGGGAAATAAGAGGCAAACAGTTCATATGTTTATTATATTAGATATGTCATGATATCATCGTTTATCATCTTTTTTGTGTATAAAATATTGTATTGTATTATCATCTCGGTTTGTTCCGGTAGTAAAAAAAACAATGTTAACATAAAGGGTTAAGCATTCTTATTTTTTTGTATTATTGTATATTGATACTCATAAAATGGAAAATACTCATACTTATGACGACTTCTTCTTTTTCAGTGGGACAACGTGTCGATAAAAGACCCGGTGAACCCTAAGGACGATTAGTTTTTGTAGACAATATATTCTGAATGAGCCTCAAATGTTTGTCAGATGTAGCGTAAATGTTTGGATTTTACGTCGTTTCTCGTGAGTGTCGTAAGAAGTGACCAAGGGGCTCAAGGATAAAGATGTATAAAAAAATTGGCGATGGGCTGACAACATGTCACTATGGTGTTACACAATTTTCTGAATGGCCCACAAATGTATAGACGTGGCATAAATTACCGTTTACGGTCGTTTCTTGTGAGTGCCGTATGAAGCGACCAAGGGGCTCGAGGGTAAATGTGTATTACAACTTTTGGCGATGGGCTGACAACATGTCACTATGGTGATACACAATTTTTTTAATGATCCACAAATGTTTGTCAGACGAGGCATAAATTATCGTTTCCCGTCGTTTCTTGTGAGTGTCGTATGAAGCGACCAAGCTCGAGGGAGTATTGCAATTTTTGGCGATGGGCTGACAACCTATCACTATGGCGATACGCAATTTTCGGAATCACCTTCAAATGTTTTACAGACGTGGCGTAAATGTTATTTTTTATCGGCAGTTTACGCTCTACCTACCCTGTAAGGTATATCGGTGTGTATGTATGTCTTTCAAGTAGGTTTATTCCTTTCCAGATACGTAGGATACATTGAAGCTATTTCCCCGACCATTCTGGTCAGGGACCCTGAGTTGATCAAGCTGATCACGGTCAAGGACTTCGATCACTTTGTAGACCACAAGGACTTCTTCCCTGATGGTAGCGAGCCCCTTTTCGGCGGTAGCGTCCTCATGATGAAGGGTAAGAAGAACATCAGCATCACGGACTCTGAACTTATCAAGCAGATGACGGTCAAGGACTTTGATGACTTAGTATACCACTAGGACTTCTTTCCTGATGGCAGTGAGCCCCTTTTCGGCGGTAGCGTCCTCATGATGAAGGGTAAGGAGATCATCAGCATTAGGGACTCTGAACTTATCAAGTAGATCACGGTCAAGGACTTCGACCACTTTGTAGACCACAAGGACTTCTTCCCTGATGGCAGTGAGCCCCTCTTCGGCGGTAGCGTCCTCATGATGAAGGGTAAGGAGATCATCATCATCAGCATCACGGACTCTGAACTTATCAAGTAGATCACGGTTTAGGTCTTCGATCTCTTTGTAGACCACAAGGACTTCTTCCCAGATGGCAACGAGCCCTTTTTCGGCGGTAGCGTCCTCATGATGAAGGGTAAGATGAAAATCAGCATCAGGGACTCTAAACTTATCAAGTAGATCACGGTCAAGGACTTCGACCACTTTGTAGACCACAAGGACTTCTTCCCTGATGGCAGTGAGCCCCTCTTCGGCGGTAGCGTCCTCATGATGAAGGGTAAGGAGATCATCATCATCAGCATCACGGACTCTGAACTTATCAAGTAGATCACGGTTTAGGTCTTCGATCTCTTTGTAGACCACAAGGACTTCTTCCCAGATGGCAACGAGCCCTTTTTCGGCGGTAGCGTCCTCATGATGAAGGGTAAGATGAAAATCAGCATTAGGGACTCTGAACTTATCAAGTAGATCACGGTTTAGGTCTTCGACCACTTTGTAAACCACAGGGACTTATTCCTGATGACAGCGAGCTTCTTTCCGGCGGTAGCGTCCTCATGATGAAGGGTAAGGAGATCATCAGCATCACGGACTCTGAACTTATCAAGTAGATCACGGTTTAGGTCTTCGACCACTTTGTAAACCACAGGGACTTATTCCTGATGACAGCGAGCTTCTTTCCGGCGGTAGCGTCTTCATGATGAAGGGTAAGGAGAACATCAGCATATATTTCATGATCTTCTTTGTCGAGTTGATCGGTTACAATATAACATTCTTTTTGACCAGTGTTTTGCAACTGCTATGCTATTGGGGTCTGCTTCTAGGAGGTCCTGGAGAGTACAAGGGTTTTTGGCAATTATTTAATGTTTGTTCACCAATTACTCAAATATATGTAGACCGACAGGCAAAATTCCTCTTTTGTTAGATAACTTATATTTTCCAGAACATCAGAACTCAAAGTCTTACATCCAGGTAATTTCTAGAAGAAACAAATAGGTGTCCAGTTTTGTGGACTATCGTGCACGCAAAGTTTTCCTTTACTCTTTTTACACTACTATACTTACGTATAAATAAAACCGTCTATAGGCAAAATAACATGGATGTATAAATGATGGTGATACGCAATTAAGGCTGCGTAGGAAGCATTATGATATATTTATAACATGTTATGTAGATTTTATATAGAATGTGTTGTTTATATTCATAGCAAAGTAAATACATGGTAGGTACACCTAGAGACTTAATAATACACATCAAGCTAGGATTAGGATTTTTCCTTGCCTTGTTAAGACTGACTTGAGACTGAGACCTTATACCTTGCCGCTACTAAATTTCGTATAACGCTGAATAACTTTTTCATGGTTGTAGCATCCCGTATTCATGTCATTGTAAGTATGATTACTTTTGTTTGCAGGCGAGAGATGGCGTGACATGCGCACCACCTTGAGCCCAGCGTTCACCGGCTCCAAAATGAGGCTGATGATGCCGTTTATGACAGAAATCAGCAGCAATATCATTGAGTATTTGAAAGGTAAGAATCTGAAAAGGCTTTTCTAATCCTGAGCTTATCTGAACGCCAAGGTGTATGTAGTACAGATGCTCCATTGTTCAAAAAAAAAAATCGATTCCCGGTGGGGCATTCACAAAGTTGATGCACTCTGTGAATTTGTTCTCAGTCATGTTAGGACATTGCAGGTTGAACCAACTGGTTGTCCGAGAAGAAAGATGGTTACGTGCTTCGGAAGGCACGCTAAACCATCGGTCCCGGTTGCAGTCTATCATTACTTAGACGGCGGTCGTTACACAACCATGTCAGAGGCATACTACTAGTAGTACGCGGTTGTAAAACTCTGACACCAAGGTTCATCGGATCACTAGGGCTAACATTTTTTTTGAATATATTTTAGAAAACGTCAAACCTAGTGATGATTTGGACGCTGCCGACATGGTCCGCCGCTACACGAATGACGTCATCGCATCGGCTGCTTTCGGTCTCCAAGTGAACTCTTTGAAAGACAAAGACAACGAATTCTACACCCTTGGGCAGGATACATTCAAATTTGGAATATGGCAAGCTATCGTGTTCACGCTCAACGCTACATGTCCGAAGTTATTAAAGGTACGATCAGATATTAAAATCATTAAAAACCCATTTATTTTGCCACACGCTAAATACGGGTATCAACAGCATAATTTAGTAACACTGACCTTCAGTGACATAAATCCGTTAAAAACTGTCATTATACTTACGTATCATGTAGTTCTAACCAATTTAAAATAAGATAAGATTTTAGGTAAGTAATTATGTGGCGAGGGACACCATTGACGACTATATTGCTTACCGAATTTACTCAGCAGTGGTTTAACATCTGCCGTGTGATGCTGGCTTAGAATAGCATCACCCCATTTCTTGTGGGAGTCGTAAAAAGCGACTAAGGGAGTCGAGGGTGTGTATTGCAATTTTAGGTGATGGGCTGACAACCTTTCACTATGGCAAAACAAAATATACCGAATGACCCTGAAATTTTCGTCAGACGTGGCGTAAATGTTTTTGTATTTTAACATTACAATATATTCTTACTTAACATAAAGAAGACAACTTCAATACCATGTCGAAAACACACTTTATTTCTGAGCCCTGGTAATGGGAATTAAACCACCAACAGTTACTTTCCTATATTATTATCCACAACTGCAAATATTATTTAAAAAAAATCGCTTTTCAATCTTCAGATATGAAAAAACAGCATCCGCAACATCCGTTATCCAAAACGTGCATAAATAATTATATGTCATCCAGTTTTGTTTCACAGGCTTTTGGTATAAAGATATTCCCTGAGAGGACCAGTCGGTTTTTCCGGAACCTAGTGCAATCAACTATTGAGTTCAGGGAGAAGAACAAGGTGGAGCGACCAGACATGATACAGCTGCTCATGGAAGCTTCTAAAGGTAAAAAAATATTTAGCTCTTTTATGAGACCTTCCGACGGCCGATGTGGCGCAGTGGTAGTGCGACTGCCTGCGACGCAAAGGTTCTATTCTCGGTAGGACACTCACAAAGTTGATATTTATTACTTTGTGAATTTGTTCCCGGTCTGGTTAGGACATTGCAGGGTGAACCCACTGATTGTCTGAAAAGAAACTGTTCCGTGCTTCGGAGGGCACGTTTAGCCGTCGGTCCCGGTTGCTGTCTATGATTACTTAGACGGCGGTCGTAACACAACCATGTCAGAGGCCTACTAGTGGTAGTAGGCGGTTGAAAAACTCCGACATCAGGGTTCATCGAGTCGTTGGACGACTCGTTGTCCCACACAAAAAGAGAGATGAGACCTTCCTATGCACTTATCATGTTACCAACCAAACCCGTTGTAAGGCTTAACTAGATTTGCCTGTCGGCTGTAAGACAAACTATTTTAGCCCAGTCTGTTCGGGTTCATCCTTAAAACGATGGAAAAAGTGATGGTGAAAGATAAACCGGTTTGACCTAGGAAAACTAGTTTATCCTAAAATCGGGTTCTGCCGGTAGCATATACACCCCAGAAATAATATTGAAAAGAAAAATGGATTATTTTCGTACACAGACGAAAAAAAATTTTTTTTTATGAATAATGTATAACTACAGACCCTTACTGCATGGCCCAATCTGCCAAGGCTATTGATGATGAAACATGAAAGACATTATGTTTAATTTCAGGCAATTTAAAAATGGATGCATCAGTAAAGGATAATGTTGGATTTGCAACAGTAGATGAAGAATTAAAGCCACTAGGAAAAACAAGAGGTAAGTAAATGGTAGAAAGAAAAATTTTGAAATGATTTTTGAAAAAGTGTTCAAATCCACAACTTATGACAGTAGTAAAACTCACACTGTTAAGGGATCAGTATATTTAACTGTGTTAATTCTTCTTGTTGCCGCTATAAATTACTTATTTTTTACGAAGATTGGACAATGGACGAACTGACGGGTCAAGTTTTCATCTTCTTCGTCGCTGGGTTTGAAAGTTCAGCTACGGCGGTGACCATGACCATCCACGAGATCACCCTTAACCCTGACGTCCAGGAAAAATTGTACCAGGAGGTCAAGAAATTTAGTGAGACTAGAGGGGATTTGACCTATGACAATATCAATGAACTGAAGTATTTGGACTGTGTTTTGAATGGTAAGGCTAGCCTTTATTTAATTTTAATAGTTTTTGTCATGTGCACCACCGCACCGGTGTCTTATATTTGTTACTTATGGGTTTAATAACCAAAAACAGTTTGGACCATAATTTTATAACGTTGAAAAAAAAACGCTGTTTGCTCATGAATGTGTTCTCAACCATGAATGATTAAAATGTTGGGCGGCTACTTTACCCTTTGCAACTATGGTCTTGGAGATTTTGGTAACTTTAAAATTATTTGATCTTATATTTTTAGAGGCTATGAGGAAATGGGCTGCTGCGCTCATAATGGACAGAACTTGCACGAAAGAATATGAATTGCCTCCACCTAGAGATGGAGCAAAACCAGTTATTGTAAGTATGTTTTCGGAAAGACCAGCCAATACAGCTAACGCGTTCGTTAAGTTCGTTAAAAAGTGCTAATTTATTTATTTATTAACCATTTATTCCACACAAAAAACATTACAAGAGGCATAATATACAAAGAATGACGACACAACAGGACAACTTATTTCTACTAAGAAATTTCTTTCAGCTGACCTACAGAAAGTGAGACTTCTACAAGACAGGCGGATTGGGCGTGCACAATTACTTATTTAAATAAATAAATGCCAATGAAAATATATAAATACTTGCATAAATAAACATACATAATATATTTCATACATAATTTAATCTACTCAGGGTACCAGCTAGCAAGTAGAGTTTATAAACTTGGCTTAATATCTGCCGAATATGATTCTCAGACTGGGTCGACGTCAGGTAGGAATTCGATCGTAAAACTAAACAGAAGTTTAGCTGTCACATGATATTTGGCAAAAAACATTTCATTTCATTTCATTTATTTATTTCTTATGTAAAAAACATGTAAGGACAGTGAAGCAGGCGATGACGGTGTAGGAAGACTTATTTTCTTCAATTTTATTTACTATTTTCAGCTGAAACCAGGCGACGTGGTCTACAACATGGTGAACACGATCCACATGGACCCCGAACACTTCCCCGACCCTGAGAAATTTGACCCCGACAGGTTCTCCGATGAAAACAAGCACAACATCAAACCTTTTACCTTCATGCCCTTCGGGATGGGACCCCGGAACTGTATTGGTGAGTCTTCTCATTCTAAGGGCTGACAACCTGTCACTATGGCTTTCACAATTTTCCGAATGACCCTCAAATATTTGTCAGCCTTCCCCGCAAGGGATTATAGGCGTGATATGTGTGTATGTTCTCATTCTCATCTTGATTGACTCACTATACCGTGGTGTCAGAGTTAATAAATCGCCCACTACTAGCAATCCCCTGACATTACAACAGCCACCTAAGTAGTTATACACAGCAACCGGGACCATCCTTACAGATAAGCCTGATTCAGACTACTATGCCCCAACAATCTTATTAAAAGATGAATTGACAATGAATAACAACTTTGCATTGTGTGACATACTTACTAATATGTTTTTACCCATGTTTTTCGGAGCACATTCATCAGTAACATAAACATAAGCTTGATTACCACTTTAAACATCTTCAACCATTTTCTTTAAACCTGTATTTTTCCTACAAATTACAGGTTCCAGATTCGCACTCCTCGAGTTGAAAGTTCTGTTGTACAACTTGGTCCTGAACTTCAAGTTCCTCAGGAGCCCCAAAACCCCTGACCCCATCAAATTGGAGCCTGGAAGCTTCACCATCAAAGCTAAAGGAGGAACCATCGTCAGAATAGAACCGAGGAAGTAAAAATGAGATGTCAAAGTAATGTTAAAAAGAAAGCATAATTATTGTAATCATAAAAGTTGTAATAAAATAAAATAAATAAAATAGCTGTTTTTTTTTATTGTTCTTAGGAAGACTTACAACTTAACATAAAAAATACATTAATCATTTTAAATAATCAAATACTAATAATAAGTCTCCACCTATAGAAATGTTACAGACGTTTAAAAATGTTTTAGTACTAAATTCAGCTTTGTTGTCGTATTTGAAGAATCCATCTGATGTCTCCAGAATCCATCATCAGATACAATCTGATATGTGCATTTTTACCATGTCAATTTTATTAAAATTAACAGGCAATCATTTTTTGAAAGTTTGATAGCGGTAAGTGCCAAATCGCGCCAGATTATTGCCAGCTACATCATTTTATATGCATAATCCAGCTCCGTCGAGTATTTTCCAATCGGCACTTCCGCAGCCTTCGGTATCTGAAAACAGACTCTTGTGGCCAATTAAAAGTTTTTACCAATTACTCCGGTGTCGACGACGTTTCATTTCTCTCACTCGTTTCGTTCTAGATTTATTTATGTTACCCTGATATTGCATTTTTGCTTCCATAACTAAATGCAAGCTCGAATTCTAGTTTGTGGGTTGTAGGCGTTGGTTAGATTAACTTGATCACACACAAAGGACTTGACTTCATGCAGTCTTCTGAAAGAAGTACATACATACATCACGCCAACGTTCCTTGCGGAGTTAAGAGAGTACCTCGGAGTACACACATTTTCGCCACTACTGGCAAACATTTCAGGGTTCTTCAATAATGTATCTTTATAGCGACAGAAATTCCAATACACATGTAACCCTTGAGTCCTTTAGTCGCCACTACCGATACTCACGGAAAAGAATGGGGTGATGCTATTTAAGCCGGCATCAAACGGCAAAGAAGCGAAGTAATAATAGTTTTCAGTTAACTTATAAGTGAGTATATTAGTAGGTGGTTCTAAAACTCTGAAATCAGGGTTCATCGGGTCGTTGGACAACTCGGTACCCCACACGAAAGAAGAAGACTATAGTCACTGGCTACACTTTTTTGCTTTTATTATACCAACTAGATGTCGCTACATAGGCAGGCACTATTTTATCAGAAAAAACGATGCGCTGTTTTGTACATGGTTAAAATTAAATGCTTGATAAACTAGTTTCACATTTGTTTTTAGACTTTATAAACATCTTTGATTGATTGATTTATTTATTTATCACAAAATGAAAATAACATTATAAAGTATAGATGTCTGTTATAAGAATTCGCATAGTGCTCGTCTAAAACATATAATAATAATCATCACGATGGAGGATGACGTAGGGGTTGATATATTGAGTTTAATATCTCGCCAAAAGATTCTTAGATATCATAACGTTGTAACATTAAATAAATAAATACCGTTCTCACTTTCGCACGCGGAGTGACTGAGCCACTCTGAGCCAAAGAAAATATTATTTATGTGGAAAGATGAACGAGACGCAGCGGCAATATTTCGTGGTCGGGTATTACCGGGCAAATGTCCGAATAAGCCGGTATAAGCCACCGCGTCGGATTATGCCGGGTGCCGCGGTGAATTTGAAATTGGAACATTGAACCGTGAAAATGGCGGGATGCATCCGCCATCTTTGAAAAATGGCGGGATGATGGTGTATTCGGAGAAATGTGATGAGGGAAATTAATGATCATTAATCTGAGGAGTAGGAACATGGATACAATTCTACGAAGTACTCTTTGAAAGAGAAATTTCGAGTCATTTCTATACGTCTGTCGGCAGATCGGATAATAAACAGTCACTGTGTTATTACAAAAAAGTCAGAGGCGCTTTAAGGCAGAGTTTTAAATTATTTTCTATATGATTTTACGCTGTAAAAAGTTTAAAACACGTCTCACTTAAAAAAAATAACGTCTTAGTTTTTTGTAATAAGACCGTATGTTGCGAGTAAAGAGCATGTCAGACAGAGATACAACAAAATAATAATCTGTATCAAGTTTCTATCTACAAAAGTAGAGCCATACGAGACATTTTAACGAAATCTCTATAACTACACACTTAAAGATAGCGTAACGCTATCTCGATTCGCGAAAGCTTCTCGCTTCTCGCTTCAGAAAATTGCGTACTATATTAAACTCAAAACACTAGATGTCAATTCGAAAATTTCTCATGACTAAAACTAGTGCTGTCTGTCACTCTCGATCAAATAATATGTTCTAAACTTCTACTTCCATACACATATTTTAATTCGAAAGCTGACTCTGTCTGTCTGTTACGTTTTCACGTCTAAAACACTGAACCGCTTTTGATAAAATTTTACATAAGCATAGACAGGAACTTAAAAAAGGACATAGGCCACTTTTAACCGCAGGGGAATCTATCAATACCACGGGAAAAAAAGTAAATCGTAAGAAACATAGTGCATAACGTCGATAAGGCGTCGCGGGTAAATGCTAGTTGTTTAATAATTTGACGCAAACTTCCCGTCATCTATCAAAAGAAAGCGACGATTAAAAAGGTGGCGACTAAATTACTATAAATAGCGAAGAAACATACACATTTTAATCATTACATGACTAAGATATCTTTAGTATGGTACTATACTTTATAAACCTACTACAACTAGTATAAAACAAATGACACACAGCCAGGATAACGCTCAGCAGGTGTATTTTTGAATCAGTAGCAATCCAATTTCGCATGCGTCTCAACTGCCTTACCCAGTGGTTCTTAATGTTTGTGTCATAATGTTTTCTTACCATCTTTTACCCCCATTAAATAGCTCATTTACCGTCCCAAATTCAGAACCCAGTGTCTAACGGCATCTGGACGTGCTAAACATTCTACTACACGAATCCATTCACACATATTTATATCCCTCACATTAATTGATTCGTAAAGTAAGTAAAAAGGGCGATACGAGCGATAAGCCCACTCGTTGCAGTCTTGTGTATGCAAAATCGGATTAACATTCATCAAGTTATTAGGCCGTGTGATTATCCTGGCCAGCCCCGAAGCAGTGCCTTTATTTTTATTTTTTTATCTCGCCCGAGCCGGTTTTCTATTAGGACAATACAAAATTTTATAAAAAAGAAAATGTGATATAATATATCTTTTAATGACGGATCATGACGTCAATAAGTGATAATACTATCCTACATTGAATAAAGTAAATTTCAATTTCATACTGACTCAAAAATACGCCTCCTGGGTAACGCTCTGGAATTACAGCGTTGTGCTGTGTAATGGTGGACACTAAATGTACGTGTTCGGGGAAATTTAGGCTGGATTTTAGTCATTTACTCACGCGTTGCGGCTTAATAGAATGCGATTGTGCAATCAATGTTTGTTGACAAAAATATTAGATGCGAATGCGATTGCTTGTGAGACGCATAGAAACCGCACTGGCAGCATGGCAGAAAATTGACTTTTGAGTCGTCCATTGAAATTTTCCAAGAATAATTAAGTCCATCCCTGAAGTTATTGATGATTGATGAATTCCGGGTTCGATTTCCGGCGGGGAACTTAAAAAACCTGTAGCATGACTTCATAATGAGAATAGTCATATTTGGACGTTAGTCACCTCGGTGCCACACAAAAAAAGAAGTAATTTTTGAGAACTTTCAGAATTGCACCGCAGGCAGGAATTGAACCTGCAACTTTCGGTATCACTACTACCGACGCTTCTACCGTCTGTGTTACCGCGGCTAACATACCGTTCGAGAAATTATGCAAATATATTTTAATGCCAATAACGCGTGGCACCACCTACCAGGATATCTTTAACCAAGCCTAAACCTAATCTTGCCTGCTGCCGTGCAATTTTGTAAGTTAATTTTTTATATGTGTGATGCCGGCTGAGAATAGCATCACCCCATATCTTTCCCATGGGCGTAAAAGGCGACTAAGGGACTCGAGGGCTATATGTGTATTGCAATTTTAGGCGATGGGCTGACAACCTGTCTCTATGGTGATGCACAATTTTCTGAGTGACCCTCAGGTGTTTGTCAGACGTGGCATAAATGTCCGTTGCTAATGGCCGTTTGAGCTCTGCCTACCCCGCAGGGGATGTAGGCGTGATATATGTATATATGTATTTATCTTTTATATACCTAACACGTTGAAGTGTTTTAAAATGTAGTACACGAGAATAGTAATATTTCTGGCCAGAAAAACGCCATATTCCGTTGCTCGCCATTACACCGCACAGATAAACTCCAGTTATACCTACTCGTATCTGTTCGTCGCTTGATTATGACTGCTGTGGGATGTGGACGTGTTTTTTTATTTCCACCTACAACATCTGTCCTTGTTAGCGCTAGGGAATTGGGTTGATGTTTTTGCCGTGCCAGTAAAAGGATCCCGAAATGGGGTGTAAAGAGTAACCAGTGGCGCAAATGTATGTTAAATACGTGCCTTTATTTTTACGAATGCTCAGATTGATTTTACGAAAATAAAAAGCTTTTTAAGGTTGTAATTTCAATTTATACTCTTTTGAGTCAAAGTGATTGCGGTACAGATTTTTATTTTTTAAGTAGAATGGGAGTTTTTCTATTGACAGTTCTCTTGATAGTTCCGAATGTCAAATCAGAGGGCGCTGTGCTAAACTGAAATTTTTACGTTTCAATATAGCTTGCGTCAGCCTTAGTTTTGTCACAGGTTCCGTTTCACATTGTGTTCGTTGCAAATTATTATGTTAGTTTGATTTTACTACAAAATAAACTTATCGCCTTGCTATTATATTGAGTGTCATACGTGTAAGTAAACAAATTACCAATAATAAATTAAGAACAATTCAATAAACACAATATAAAGAATAATTCATAAAGTGGTACAGTTTTTGTGTAAAGAAACGTTATTTCAATTTAGCTTAGCGCCCTCTACATGACACTCGAGAATCGCTAGAAAATTTCCCATTTTGTCGCTTGAGGCGTGGCTGATACGATATTTCACAGTTCCAGGTTGCAGTCAAATTCGATTTCTATCAAAGCTGTGTCAGTAATTGCTAAATACTGTGTAAGCAATATATAAAAGGTACACGCCAAGGCTATAATATTTCATCTCTTTTGATGGATAGGTATCGGATATATTTTCATCTCGGCGGGTTAAGAAGCCGTATCATAGGAAGATACGGCTCTGATCGTTAGCTGACATGACGCGTGGCGAGCCGATAATCTGCTCAACCAGCGAACGAAGTACCAGGAGGACAGAAATATGATGGATATGGCTGACGCCGGGAGTTTTAAGATGAAGCTAGATTCCACAATACAGAGAGCCTAGAATTGTGGCAAGCTAAAATAATTTAAAAGTCGCTTATTTTTTGTAAGATTTGTATATGATATGATATGTGTGTCTGTAAAGCAGATTTTACATTTTGTGCCATTTATTATGCTTGTGTTTTTCGATTTAATATTTGGTAGCTCGAAGTGTCTACAACTAAATGAATATTAATCACTCGTCTGTCGCTTCATACTATAACAATTTCATTGGTTTTGAATTTTATTGTGGGTAGTTAAGCGCAGCCGAGTGTGATAATAGTTTGACACGAGCATTCTAATGCCTAATTATAGCAGTTGCATACACTATTTTATCTACACTCTCCAAAAAAACTCAGAAACACTTTTCTAAACGTACGCACCGGCCATTGCAAGGCCCGATACAAGGACAAATTCAATACGAGAACGTAATATGGCTTGATATGAATTTTTAAAAATCTATACTTTAGCAGTTGTTTAGATGTGGAGTCTTAACAATAACTTAACTAAACAACTGAACAACATCTGAACAACAACTGAACAACATCTGAACAACAACTGAACAACATCTGAACAACATCGAAACAACAACTGAACAACATCTGTACAACAACTGAACAACATCTGTACAACAACTGAACAACAACTGAACAACATCGGAATAACATCTGAACCACAACTAATCAACATCTGAACAACAACAGAACAAAAACCTATTAAAACAACTGAACAACATCCGAAAAATTACCGTACTACATCAACTGTCAGGTGCGGCGGAAGATAGCGATTTGAGTATTGGAAAAAAAACTTCGTTTCATTTCTCAACTTTATCGTATTAAGAGTTTTGTCATTAAGTCATTACGCTTCTGTAATTTATAGTAAACCCTAGTTTTTATAGGCAGAATGCATAAAGTAGGTCATTATGCATCTGTTTTCGAATTCATAATTCGAACATTATGAGACGAGTGTATATAAAATAATAAATTGGGTTCGGCAAATGGTCCAGAAACTATAAACTAAAAAACAACTTATTACGGAACGGATTATTTACCAGCAGCGCAGAATGAGGCTGTATATGACTGAGTAAGAAGTTAGAGCCATTCGCAACCTCGCTGGAACAGTACACAGCACCAAGATATTTGCAGCTGCCGATCGGTGTACCAGGGGTGCAGTAATATTTAGATAATGCAACTTTAGGAGTCAGGAGATGGAGCTGGTACGTATCTTTGTGATATCTATGTTAGGTCGTTTAGAGCAGAGCAATAAGGTTACTCAAATGATGTCACATGTTTTCTGTTAACCTAGTCACTGAACGAAAAAACCTTCCAATAATCCACGTCGTGTGGGACACTGAGTCGTGAACCCTGGTGTCAGAGTTTTTTAACCACTTACTACAGCCAGGGTCTCTGATATGGTTGTGTACCGACCGCCGTCCAGGTATTCATAGACAGCAACCAAGACAGACGGCTTTACATGCCCTCCAAAGCACGAACTACCTGCATTGCAAAACTGTCAGCTCTATCCATGTTTCCTGCATCAATACGAAGGAGCGATTCCTTACTCCAGTGACTCGCAGATTTTTGATCGATGTCGCTGCGACGGCCCACAAGACATATTTATCTGCTCCAGAAAACAATTTCTGCCAATATATATTTTCGCTTAGATCATCTTTTCCCTATAATATTTCCTATTCGGAGATATAGGATCGGCCATGTTATTGAATAAACAATTGTCTCGGAGTCAATATTTTCCGCAAGCTATTTTGTCTGTGTTTGTTTTACGTGGTGTCGGGAAATATAATTTTCTTTTGGTTAGTTTTTTTTTTTCGGTGCCGATATTTTTCTCACGCAACTTTCTCTTTTTTGCAGAAAATTCATCGGATCAATTTTATTAGTTGGTTGACCTGAACCGAGAACTAACCTACCTACCTTACCTACCTTAAATGCATCTGCAAAATTGAGTGCATATTTTGTACTCGATCCTAAGCGATAGAGAATTTGATACGTGTTTCAGGATTTTCTAAATTTAAACTTAATAATAATTTAAAGGGAATAAATATTCGTAGTTTTTGATGTGATCTGTTTTCGAAAAATTTGATTAGACTTATATTTATTCAAAAGTTTTTAGTAGGTTGTTGGGTTATTCTCTAACTTGGTGTTCCGATCGAAAAAAGAATAAGCGTGTGAAACCGCGGGTAGGCACGCTAGTACTTAGATATCGCTCGGTTGCGACGGGAAAGAAGAACAAACAGACACACTTTTGTTTTTATATTATTAATTAATATGGATTTAAAAGTATGACTTCCATATTGGTTTTCTGTTATTATGTATATTGTGTCAACAGCTGTTGGTTTCCCTAAATAAATAAAATAAACATTAATAAAATATTGCAATTTTTTCACAACGTCAGTCCCCAAAGTTGCAGCAACAGCAACCGTTTACACTGTTACATAAACTTTTGTGTTTTTGTGTGCGTGATCCGCCTGCACTATTAGTTGAAAGTCTACAAGACATAAGAACTTGGCGTTTCTTACTAATCAACCGCTGAACGGTAGAGTGGCTGGTCCGGGTGAGCTCCTGATCCCCACCAATCAGTTTGGTTTAGGTTTTAAAGCCCCGGGGCTAAAATCAAAGAACCCAGACTTAAAAAAAGCGGCTGGTAGTGACTGAATGGCGAAGGCGTTTCTCCTTCTTGATGTCGTTTCATCGTACTAGGTACATACACACATACATACATATATCACGCCTATAGTGCCTTGCGGGATAGGCAGAGAATAAATGGCCGTGAAAAACGGTAATTTACGCCACGTCTGACTAAAGTTCGAGGGTCAATCAGATAACTGTGTATCACTATAGTGACGGGTTGTCAGCCCATCGCCTAAAATTGCAATACACACCCTCGAGTCCCTTAGTCGCTTCTTACGACACCTACGGGCAGGAAATAGGGTGATGCTATTCTTAGCCGGCATCACACGGGATATCGTACTAGGTACTATCTATATATAGATTTTTAGTTGACTATATAGGTTCTTGTGGCTTAGTTCAGCGGCGATTTTGGCCTCGATTCCTTTAGTTTTGGCTATTGTAGTTACTGTAATACTTTGTCATACGGCCAAAACCATCTGATTCTCTATTGCCACATAACTGAGATGATTTTCATGCATTATACAGGATGACAATATATTAGCTATAAATGTTTTAAGCGGTGAACTAAGCCCATAATATTAAACAACTTTCCCCAACTTTCTTGTGGATAGTTCTACAGTATCACGGACTGGTTTACCCCTTAAAATATTAGCATCTAATATTTTTACATCCTGTGTAAAGCATTATATTTGATTTATTACGATGTAGAGTTATTAGCAAATTTATGTAAACTTAACGAATTTCCGCTTATAACTTACAACATAAGGCGCTCATTCTTCAATTCGCGCTACGGTCACGATCCGGATTCGATACAAAACGAAATATTGTTTTGTTTTGTGATTGTGCAAAATGCTGTTTGTTCCCCGTTGCGACGTCAGCGCGAGGTAAAATATTAACTTTTCGCACTTAAATGCTTCCGAAGGAAACACTAAAACTAAAAATGCATTTATCAATTAGAAATGGTTTCGTTGTTGTTATTGTTATTATATTTTTAATACACTAGCAGCTCATTGAGCTGATGCGTGTGTTTCACTGCACTTGTGTTGTGTCTTAACTTTTTGATTGTATAGTTTTTAAATGTTTGTCAAGTCTATTTTTGAAACTGTTCACACTTGGTGCACTGACTACTGTCTCTGGGAGAGTGTTCCAAAGATCCACAACACGATTAGGCAAGAAGTGTTTCCTTGGATTTCTAGCAGTTTTGGTCTTCCATATCTTCATAGAGTGCCCTCTTACACGTTTGTTATGGTGCAAAGTATACATGTGTTGGATGCTAGGCACATTATAATAGCCATTAAATATTTTGTATGATTCAATCAGGTCACCCCTTTTCCGCCTTTCTTCTAATGTTGTCAAATGCAATGCTTTAAGCCGTTCTTTATATGACTTATCTTTTATTGAAAATACCATTTCTGTTGTTAATTTTTTTATTTTTAGTATTGTTTGATCTGCTGCACTATATCCAGTAGATCATAGTGTGTGCAAGCGCAGCCGCCAAATACTTACTTTGTGGTGCAAGGTCGGGGTCACCAAACTTAAATAAAATATGTCAAAACTGACGAGTTCTACTCATAATGTCCATCTTTTCTAGGCGTCCTACCTATGTATGTTTACTTTTTGTAGGTCCACACCATTCTACCTCCTTGCTCCACAGTATGGCATTTATACTTTTTTATTTTTAAGGTAAAGGAATTGTCCATATCAAGACGTTTGTTGTCGCTCACGACGTTTTGAAACGATGGTCAAGTATTTAATTATATTAGAAAACGAATGAACATTGGGAAATACAAAAGTAAAAATGTTATAATGCCTAGTTTTGATTTCTGTACACAATACAATAGATATTGTTATTTGAACTTGGACAATTTACGGGATCAAGCTATTTTTCTTTTTAAAATAACTACACGGAATATCAGTATAGTATTAGTCAATCCTTTCAAAAGATTAAACTGTGAACACCAGCAATATTGCAATTTGCGAGACACGCACAGAACAAAATGCTCAAAAACATTTGTCAATACGTTTGACGTTAAAAAAGGCTCGACCGCAGCGATTTGAAAAGATTAAAACATGTGGACAAATTGTGATGATTTACACTTCCAGAGTTTTTTATTTTCTTTTGGTATGCCAACTGCTTTATGGGCTAAAATAGCAAACGAAGAGGTAAACATTACAAACAAACAAACATTACAACAAACCATAAAGAGGCGACGTGGATGGCCCTAAAAAGGTGGTGCAATCAAGTCTACTTAACTGGCAAAGCCTGGCACTAGACCAAGAGACGTGAAAAAAAAAAGGAAAGAGTCACAAACCCTGCAGTGGGACAACACAGGCTCTTAAATAATAGGTAGGCACGTACCTACAGTGGCACTTACTTAGTTTAGTCCTCACATTTGCCGCACGACTCTTTAGTCCTAAGACTTATACCTACATTTTGTACTTTTGTGATCTTCTTATTTTCGTTTGGGACTTTGCGTCAACGAACGCCGAGGTTAAGACTGCAATGTCTTAACTGAAAAAACTTCACAAAGTGAAAACATCAATATAACTTTGTAAGCACTCGCGATCACTTTCACTCATTTTAAGTATTAGACCGGGTCTATCGCGATAGTATTTAGGTAAATATTAGTAATTTACAGTCAACCCGCGACCACAATACATGAAACTGTATTGATAGACCCGGTCTAATACTTAAAATGAGTAAAAACATCAACATTGTGAGTTCCCCACCGGGAATCGAACCGGCGTGACATTTTAGAGATGAGAAGCAGCTTTAAAACATCACACTTAATAAGTTTAATAGCGTCATTAGGAGATGTCAGCTCACGTACAAGGACGACTCATTCAATCTCCGTTTTGCATCAACTTGTAAGTAGAAGATTTTCAACTGAGGTAATACCGGCTATGAAACAATCGAGATAAGGTAAAGTGTAATTTTTTACACTTAACTTAAAGTCAAGTTACCGTCGTAGGCAATATGCTAAAAAATTACAGAATCAGTATCAACGGTATCACATATCGCGCCTTTATCTTGCAGGGTAGGCGTAATCAGTATAAAAAAATCACTAATCGCTAAATAGTACAAAATTAAGTCGCTTCCCGTGTCCCTATGATCTTCAAAAAACGCAACAGATTTTGATGCGGTTTTGTGATTCAATATAAAGTTTTTTTAGTATAATTTATGGCGGGAAAAGGTCTTTTACCGCGGGAAAACGGTTCGCAGCTGATGAAACCGCTGGCCGGGCTGCTAGTAAATAAATAAATATGTAAGCATCCTGGACGTTTCACACAGCGCCAACTAGCCCTAAACTAAGCAAAGCTTGTAATCCGGAAACTAGATAGCTGTTATAAATACTTAAATTGCTTTTTTGTAATCAATTAATCATCATTAATAAAAAAATATATACCATACCACAATATATAGAAAACACCCAGACCCATACAAAAATTTGTTTAGAAATACTTGTGCTGCGAGAACCCGCAACCCTAGGCGTAGCAGGCAGAGGTACTATCCACTACACCATCGGGCCAGTCTACTGCTAAATAGCTACCTACTTAGTTAAGCAAAACTTGTGATATCTATATCTGGCTATATTCAGTTTACCATCTACTTCTTTTCGTGTGGGACACCGAGTTGACGAACGACCCAATGAATCCTGGTGTCAGAGTTTTTCAACCGCCTACTACTACTAGTAGGCTTCTGACATGGTTGTGTAACGACCGACGTCTACGTAATCATAGACAGCAACCGGGAACATGTGGTACTTGAAATAGCATCACCCTTTTACAGCCTGTGTGTGTCGTAAAATACGTCTATGGCGGGTGACAGGAGTGATGCCAATAGGCAGAATGTAGGGTTCCAGGTGGTGTCGGGAAAAAAGTAGCTACCCGCCTGGCCGGGTGTTGTGGCCAGGGGACCGACTGGTCTACCTGGATAGAATTGGAAGTTGTATATATGTGTTGTTTTTGTTTATTATGTTTCATTTGATAAAGGTACAAAATACATTAATTTTACAAATTATACATATATCCCTTGCGGGGTAGGCAGAGCGTGAACATCCGTAAAAAACGAACAGTAACGCCACGTCTGACAAACATTTGAGGGTCATTCAGACCCTAGTTATGAACTTATGAACTAACATTTTTTAAATTTAATCTATGGATGTAAAAGTCTGAAATAAAGAAATTTAACTTTTTTATTTTATTTTTAGAAAACTGTGTATCACGATATTGACAGGTTGTCAGCTGATCACCTAAAATTGCAATATACATGTTACCCTCGAATCTCTTAGTCGCCTCTTACGACACCCACGGGGATAGAAATGGGGTGAAACTATTCGAAGCCGACATCACACGGTTACAAAGTGTCTACCTACCTACTAAAAAACATTGTTTGGTCTTAATCTTCTTTCATCCAAAATCCGTTTAGATTAATCCTGCCCCGCTCGCCCCTCCATTTTGTCTGTAAATTTGCCCCTATTTGCAAAAGGGCCTTGAATTTCAATTCAAATTAGGTTTACGATCCTGAAACTTCGGCAATTTAAAACTCGTTCTGTCATTTCCCCAAAGGAAAGAATGCCTCCAATTGTTTTTTTTGTCCAAACATTAGGCCTGAACTGTCTTCGGCATAACGAGTGTTAAAAAGTTCGCTAATGAGGGGGAAGTAAAACAAAACAGTTCCTACAGGGATTTATGACCAGAATCAAATTTTGGTTTCGCTTTTTATCCGTACAAAGAGGTTTCACCGATTGCCGTGTGATGCTGGCTTAGAATCGCCATATTTCGTTCCCGTGGGAGTCGTAAGAGGCGACTAAGGGACTCGAGGGTGTGTATTGCTATTCTAGGCGATGTGCTGACAACCTATCACTATGGGATACACGATTTTCCGAATGACCCTTAAATATTTGGCAAACGTCGCGTAGATGTCCATTTTATGCGGCCGTTTGCGCTTTGCCTACATCGCAAGAGATTATAGGCGTGATATGTGTATGTATACAGTGGATTCACCAATTCGATTAAAGTGTGACCGACGGCTTAGCATACTCTCCGAAGCACGGAACCATCTGTCTTTTTCGGACAATCAGGTGTCTGCAATGTCCTAACCAGGAACTGACTGGGAACAAATTCACAAAGTGATAAATATCAACTTTGTGAGTGCCCCACCGAGAATCGAACCCGGAACCTTGGCGTCGCAGGCAGTCGTACTACCACTGCGCCACATCGGTCGTAGAAAACAATGAAAACCATTATTATTTAATAAATAGTTAGGTTCCGAGGTGTAAATTTTTAAGATTTCTTGATACTCAAAATAAAACGCGATTACACTAGGAAAAATATTAATTTCACTTAGGTAAGTTGATAAGTAGGTTTAAAAATAAATATATTTGTCAGAGAGATTATTACGAACGGTGTTATAAGTGCATATACTTAAGTATCTAGTGCGAGTGCGAACAATACTAGATTTATTATCATTTTTTAATGTTAAGCTTTTTTCTCATGTAAGTGACTGATAATTTTTTGTCTTAATGAGAAATAAATGTCTTTGAACCTAACCTAACGCGTGGCGGCAGAACAGTTTGCTGTGACACAAGCGGCACGAGGTTCTATGTTGTAGTCGTGTACGTATAGGTCGGTCAGGCGTGTGTATGTGTGAGTGCAAAAACGCCCGTTAGTATGAAGTTGAACTACTGCTCCTTGGTATATTGTGGTACTAGTACCACTTGCGGCAATCTTGTGACTGCAAAATCAAAGATCTTCTGATTTTAAAATGCGCCTAGTGATTCCACTTCCAACTGTATTTATCTTTATTCTGTGCAGTACATATAGGGTGTAATTTTACTAGTAACCGATAGCTATAACGTAAGACGGGATAATGATAAGGAACAACTTTCCCCAACCCAACATACGTCACAATAGGAAAAAAATATTTGATTGGCCTTCCGAGCTTCGAAGGGCACGTTAAGCCGTCGGTGATTAATAAGACGGCGGTCGTTACATAACCATGTCGGAGGCCTACTACTAGTAGTAGACGGTTGAAAAATTCTGACATCAGTGTTCATCGGGTCGTTGGATGACTCGGTGTCACACACGAATATAATTACTTCCACTATAGAAGCTCAAAATATTTTCATCATAGCTATTTCTCCTATGTTCCTTGGAGAAAGTTTTTTCTTAGCCCGTTCACAGTATCGGTATCGGTCACTAGTAAAATTTACCCAATAAATGTCTGTACGAAAGCCTAAATAATCCCTCATCTTTTCTTTTGCCATATAATTACAAATCGAATTCCGCGCAGTGATACACATTGAAAGATCAACCGCTTATCGACAGACGCCTTCACGAAGACTCTTGTCGTAAAAACTGTTCGAAGGGACTTTACATCTTCGAGCAACGACGGCCTTCGGAAGACCGTGTTGCTCGAAGCTTTACATTAAGCTTCCGTGATTTAATAGCACAGTGTTACAAACAAGTATTCGAGTGGAAGTAGCTCATGAAAATGTAAGGCATAAAATTTCAAATTCACTTTTTTTTTGTTGCGCGTTATCGCGACGTATTCGATAACAATGAGTTCAATCCATTTGTAATTACAAGTTATAGTTATGTCTTACTTTATTTCAAAAAGTATAATAAAATTTCTATATCAAAGAGTATATTCAGCTCATCCTAAGTTAGAAGGTAGTTGCTGAGATAAACAATTAAGATTATTTCCGTACAAACTTGCCTAATAGACCAGTATGGATTACTTTACATGTTTAAAAAATAAACATTTCGTTTAATTTTGGCTCATGGTTTTGGCTTATAGTTACCATTTACCAAACCTAATTAATTATTGTGTCATTTTAGGTATATGCAAACATACTTTCGTTTGCAGTGAATAAAAACGACTAAAACTAGGTTTGTACACTGTATTAATTTTTACATTTACAATACTGGTGAATTTTATAATGTTAATATAATTAAAGACACAAAAAAAACAATTACTAAGAATTAAATCGAAAATAAACGCAAACGTCAAAATACACGAAATGCAATAATGTACTTTACAGACAAACATTATGCAATCGTACAAAAAATAAGCGACTTCAAAATTTTTATAAGTTATGTCCTCAAAACCAGCCGTATTGGACTTTAAATAAAGCTCAGTCTGAATCAGAATTTTGATTGTAACATCAAAGGTTACAAATTGAAATTATTAACTTGTTATGTGGTAGGTATTCGTAAGTTTAAAAGCCCTGACAATTCATCGAGTGTTAATGAATTCATGATTTTGTATGGACGAGTGTATGCCTTTGTCACTTTCAACAATTTGATGGACTGAATTGGACTAAAAGTCATGAGTGGGTAAAATAAAGTGCTTGATTTATTTTCAAAGAGGACGTACTTACATATTTTAATATCATTGAGCAGGTGTTGGATTGGAATATCCCAAAAAAAAAAATTACCCTTGCTTATCTACGAATTATATACTGTTTTTTTAGTTGCTAGACTGCGTGCGTTTTATTTGAAGTAACAAAACTGAAATATCCATCACCGCGGCTCATCCATAGAAATGTGTTTGCATAAATCCATCACGTGGCGTAGCATCCGCGAAGTCATACGTCATGTGTTGATAACGATCCCGTGATCCGATTTCAAGCCTGATAGGGAATTGTTTTCTACAATTATTTTACAAGCGATGCAGAAATATTAATTTGGGCACATGACTTTAGTGCTCGACGTGCAGTTGATATGGACATAAGCAATGTCAATGCAAATGTAAGCAGCACTGTCGGAATTGCACTAGTCGTGGTCACGCACGAACCAACTGCAGCAGATGTTTCTTACTGTGCTACCTTATGAGAGAACATAATATGTAGAGCATCTCCTTGAGTTGACTGTGCATATGGTACAATATTCAAGTTGGTATTCTATACCTGATCCACGATATCAGGCATAATTGAAATATAAACAAATGTGCCCTTTTATTATTATTTTAAACTAGCGTAACATTTCCGTCACATTTCAGCAGGTAACATGGCACTATTTCCTATAAGAATAAATATTGACTGAAACAATTAAGTAACCGCAGGAAAACAAATCACATAAAATCAATCAATTCTGTGACAAACTCGCCATTACACCACCGCAGTGCAGGAGATTTGTTACATGACACTTGAATTTGAAAAATATGATTGAAATAAATTAAACTACCAATACTTACTTTTTACACAAATCTTCAAAATATTCTGCGCTTCCGTGACAAGCATTAATTCTCATGCGAAAACGTCATTGAAACAGATAAAACCCACCGTGCCGCCAATACTTACTTTGTATAAACCGCAGTAGAAGTAGTAGGCGCCCAGAAATCTCCTACAAATTTATATTACCTGGGGAAACAAGATAACAACAGATGGCAACGCAAAAGAAGTACTAGGAGCACATAAATCTCTCAAAAACCTCTGTGACAAACTCGTCATAGCTTCGTATGTGATCAGACGTCATTTGAAAGACTTGTTCCAATGGGACTACATAATTGAGATACATGAAAAAAAGTCTCCATAAACTTTAGAAGATTCTTGACAAATTCTGATTCCTTTGGAAACATGACAGAATCCATCCAATTCCATGAATTCACTATTTAAAAAAGCGTGTTAATATATTTATTTGTGGCAAACGCTTAATTCCTATTGGAAAACAAAATTCACAGGAAAAGAACTAGAAGTCCATAAATCTAATAGAAAAGATAATCTGTGACAAACTCTTGATTACCATGGGAAAACACGATTGAAACAGATGAAACAGCAGGAGAAGTACTAGGAGCCCATAAATCTCTTAAAAATCTAGCGTCTCTGTGACAAGCTCGGCTATAACTCAGCAGGTAATCCGTTCAGGGCCATTATTCAGACGGAAGTGTTCTTGAATACTAATCGCTGTGTCGCAGTCAACGTGAATATCTCGCCGTTTGTCCAAATTGTTCGTCAATGCGTAATTCGAGGCAGATTTTTGTTATTTTGGCTGCTTTGTAAAACGGAGTGAAACGAAATTGTTACACCTCCCTCGCTTTATGTCAGGAATTTTTTACTTCTAGTAGCAGGCGGTTGATAAACTCTGACAACAGGGTTCATCAGGTCGTTGGACAACTCGGTGTCCCTCACAAAAAGAAGAATTTATATACAATAGCATCATCCCATTTATTTACCGTGGGTGTCGTAAGAAGTGACTAAGGGTTCGGAGCTTCATGTGTATTGCAATTTTAGGCGATGAACTGAAAATTTGTCACTATGGTAATACAGATTTTTCTGAATTACACTCATATGTTTGTCAGACAACGTAATTGACCATTTTCATTTTAATCAGTAAAATTCAAGGCCACGTTTCTATTTACTTCCTTTATTTTATAATGAAAATTTAGAAAGATTTATGAGTAGATTGTAGTATAAACATACATACATACATCACGCCTATAATCCCTTGCGGGGTAGGCAGAGCATAAACAGCCGCATAAAACGGACATTTACGCTACGTCTGACAAATATTTGAGGGTTATTTGGAAAATTGTGTATCGCTATAGCACAAAATAGAGAATGTACAGAAGGATCACTCGGCCCTTTTTTCGATTATTTCCGCTTTCGGCAAGGGCTGCCACAGTTTTCTTACCGATTTTATTCAATCAAGTAGGTACCTAAACATACAGGATGTAACAGAAAGGGTATATCAAGCCGAAAGGTGCTCATGGAACTGAACAACTTTCCCCATTTCCCCACTTTGACCTCCTTTCAGCTTGATATACCCTTTCTGTTGCTCTCTGTATTTAAATTACGTATACTACTTACATAGCACAATTATTATGAAATGGGGAATGACGAGTAGGTAGATAACTGCTCTGGGGCTGTTGAGACTCAGCATCACCCCATTTCTTTCCCGTGGGAGTCGTAAAAGGCAACTAAGGGACTTGAGAATGTGTGTATTGCAATTTTAGGCGATGGGCTGATAACCTTTCACTATGGTGATACACAATTTTACGAATGACCCTCAAATTTTTGTCAGACGTGGCGTAAATATCCGTTTTTGCAGCCGTTTACGCTCTGCCTACCCCGCAAGGGATAATAGACGTTATATGTATGTACATCAATAATGAAAAGTTGCCTTTATTTGTATCACATATTCACATTATAAAAAATATATTGATTAGAGTTATTAATCTTGTTTGTTCTTTTATGAAAGCAAGTTTTTATTTTAGTTGGTACAAAATATTAAAGGAACAATTGTACAAATCACATCGTATACTAATAAACCTATTTATTACCTATTTATATTTATGTGAAGCCATTTTGCACGTCCGCACGAAACGCGGTTGACACTCGACTACAAGTGTGTTTGGATTGGTTTGGATTTCCTTGTAAACGACGGCGTGTCAAATTGTGAAGAGTTTCGTGACGTTTGCTTGTAGTGAGCGCAGCCGCCAATACTTACTTTGTGGCTATAGTGACAGGTTGTCAGTCAGCCCATCGCCTAAAATTGCAATACACACCCTCAAGTCCCTAAGTCGCCTCTTACGACTCCCACGGGCAAGAAATGGGGTGATGCTATTCTCAGCCGGCAACACACGGCAAAAACATACATATACGTAGTATAAACATACATATACATACATATTACGCCTTGCGAGGTAGGCAGAGTGTGAACGTCCGTAAAAAACTAACAATTACGCCACGTATGACAAACATTTGAGTGTCATCCAGAAAATTGTGTATCTCCATAGTGGCAGCTTATCAGCCCATCGCCTGAAATTCAATACATATGTAACCTTTGAGTTTCTTAATCACCTCTTACGAGAAAGAAATGGAGTGATGCTGTTCTAAACTAACATCACACGGCAAAGAAGATAAGAATAATTTTAGAAAACCTTGTTGAAGTCACAGATAAAACACCACTAAAACATTTTAGCTGACACAATTCGGTTTCCTCAAGAAAAGAAGACGGTGAAATAAGATTTTTCACAAACCGACGGAACAGCTTATAATGCCTGTGACAGGTTGAAACTTGAAATTCAGCGATTTTTGGCTGACCGGCCGCCGGTGACAAGTGCAGTTCAGGAAATCTCTTTGAGAGGTTGGAAGGGCTTTTAGAATAGGTTAGCCTTTTTTATTAGAAAGACGGCATAAATTGACTTTGTTTAACATTTAAACGACGAGTAATAAAAAGGTTATAACAGCCTGAAATAAGATCATGGTACGTATAAAACTGAACGATTAACCCAAAGAAACAAAAATAAAAATATTCACAAAATTCGATCAACTTTATAATAATGCGTGCGTGCACATTTCGTATTGGAGGTCCAAAATTGTTTTTCATATTCAGAACTATATTCTTTACAGAAGTTGTTCAGTTTCATGAATTGAAATATTTTTATGAAATTTAATACACCTAACATTTTATTAGTTAATGTAGATGGTATTTTACTGTATGAATACTTAAGTATTTAAAAACCTCAAAGCATACAAAATACATTATTCTTTTAGTTGAAGTGGGCTTAAAGAACGAACGAGTGTTCGTAATTTTCTAATTCTTGAAAACCTTAAATTATGAGACGATATTGTTTTTAACCTGTCACTATGGCAATACACAATTTTCCGAATGACCCTCAAATATTTGTCACACGTGGCGTATATGTCCGTTTTTGCGGCCGTTTACGTACTGCCTACCATACAAGGGATAACTCATAACATTCAGTTATACTTCAAGATATATGCTACAAAACTATGAAGCCGTAAACACAATTAATTGAAATAGCCTCGATAAAAAAGAAAGAAAGTAAGCTCAAATTTTTACACAGAGCAAAAAGGACAGTAATGATTTTAGCGTGTTTTGTTTATGAGACTTCAATATTTCATATTTTGATTTGCCCTATTTGTCCTTATAAAATGTGTAATGAATTATTTCGATTTTCCGGATCTGAGCCGTCATCGTCTATTTCTTTCTAACGCAGCCGAAAAGAGTGGGACTTACTTTTTGGAACGGGTACGGCCTTAAAATCTGAATAAACTAAGAAAACGGTTGGCCCCATTCCAGCCCTATTGAATAGCAATAAACACAGGGTGTAGCGAGCGCATGCATGAATTCATGAGGTTGCGGAATCGTGAACGTCCTGTATATGCGGGTTTAAATGGGACTAACGGGGACCCTTGGACCTAACAATACGGTTTAAGGAGCCCTGTCTTTATAGACGTTTTTATGCTTAGTAAATAGCATCACCATAATTCTACTTGTGTGTGTCATAGAAAGCGACTATGGGATAATCATTCAGGGTATGTTCAGCAGCGTTCTGTGTGAATTCAACATATTATACTGCGCTCGCTAATCCGCCTGTCAAGTGAGGTGACTGTGGCAATGTTCCCTTATTATGGAACCAGACTGGTGTAGCTATTTGAATTACGTAAGTCAATCGTAAAACAAATCACTACTCACTTATTCTATAACGGTTATAAATTTACGCTTACACTAAAACAGCTTAAAAACAAAAATAAAAAAAGTAAATAAAAATATTTTTTATCTTTAACGTCGCCTTGCTTTGACAGCTGTCATTTCATTCGTACCTATATACTAGCGTAGCGTTATATCTAGAAGTTGTGTAACTATACCACGTCTTTATACTATCTAGATACCTATAAAGTTTTAGCTTTTTTTACTTTCACGAAGGTCTTTCTCTACTATATTTTTTGCTCTAAGCAGAACCAGCGCAACCGAGCTGGGACCGAGTTTTGATGAAAATTAATGCTGACCCGAACACGTTAATGTTTACCATTTAAATTTCGAACATTGTTGTGGTCCGTTAGTTTCGGCGTGAGTCATTTGCGTAACAATACCTTAGAAAGATGGGAATTATGTGGTCGCGTATTTAGTGAAAGCAATTTTGTTGGTCGTGTTTGAGTTTTACAAATAAAATAAAATTATATCACACACACTATTGTATATTGTCTTGTGGGACACCGAGTCAATTTAATCCAAATCCAGAAGAAATTATTCAAAGTTTTTAAAATCACCGCGTAAACTGATATCCTAAACATTGCTACGTCGTAGGCAAGCGTAGCATCAAGAGAAACGCGTAGACTTTTGCTACAAAGCTGTAGCGGATAATATTAAATTCTGGCTGTCATATTCCTTGGGCTCTTAAATAAATAAATAAATATTCCTTGTATGTTTAGGTGAGGTAATTTCATCTATTTTAGCTGTGGTTTGACACTCTAGCCGTAATTTTATGGGAATAAGATCGTAATGCGCAATTTCCTTTCGTCTGACAGACGCATGCGTTACGGTGCGTTTAAAAATTAAGGCGTACCCTGGGGAAGCCTACGTCCAGCAGTGGACTGCAATAGTATGATGTTTGTATGTTATTAAACTTTGTTATACATACAACCTCATGGCCGTGTGATGCCGCCTCAGAATAGCTTCGCCCTATTTCTTTCCCGCGGGTGTCGTAAGTAGTAAGTAAGAGACTCGAAGGTTTCCTGTGCATTAGAATTTCAGGTGGCAGTTTGACAACCTGTCACGATGGTGATACACGGTTGATTCTCTAAAGGGTAAGGTTGATAAACTTATTATGATTGTACCATCAACAAAACATCAGTTAATATTTAAATTATCAACTTATACTTGTTATTCTTTATACATACATATATACATCATTTATGGTTTATGGTCTTAGTGTTCATCTATTTATGAAACCGATGTTTTTTTTTGTATATTCTTCAATAAATAAAAATAAAATAAATCAGCCAATTGCAGTCCACTGCTGGACGTAGGCTTCCCCCAGGTTACGCCATAGGACACGATCTCTCATTTTCGCCATCCTTTCACTACCAGCTGCCGTTTAAATTCAGTTATTCCTTTTTAAGTTAGTTATTCTTAGTAAATGTATGAAAAACCATATTCACCTGATCTCTTATACATATAACTCGAGGTATAGCAGATTGTGGTTACTTACTTCGGAGTTTCCACAAATAATTTATCTCGAGTGAAATATTTGTAACCTAAAACTTCGCTCACCTGATAATAACACGAAAGAGATATTCCGTGTACTTTGTACACTTGACTTCGCAAAGTTTGAGGTTATACTTTACACTCAGTGAGTTCCAAATTGCTGAGTAGCAACTATAATACGTGCCGCGAAGTTGATAGCAGAAATAAGTGCTGTTGCGTCTCATGAGAATTTTCGGGTGATACCGCCAGGGGCGGATTGAGGGTGAGACTGATGAAAAATAATACATCAACATATCAGACGGCCGTGTGATGCCGGCTTAGAAAAGCATTACCTTATTTCTTTACCGCAGGTGTCGTAAGAGGTGACTAAGGGACGTCCCTTAGTCGCCTCTAGAATTTCATATGTAACATTTAAGGCGACAGGTTGACAACTTGTCATTACAGTGATTTGCGACTAAATTTTCAAATATTTCTCAAATGTGGCGATAGCGACCGTATTCAACGCTCTACCTACCCCATAAGGGATAAAGGCATGATTTGTGAAAATATGTGTATAATCAGACGAACAAATGAGGATTGCGGATATAAGCATAGCTTGACAAAAATATTGTCTTGAAGGCTAAATCGATGCTTCATTGGTTGCAGTCGTCTTTTTGTCATTTTTGACAATCTTATATTGGATGACTGTAATATCATCCTTAGATACGTTAGGGCTCATGGGTTTCTATAAAATTTGCACGCAAACAATTAATCATAATCAAATTGAAAATCCAATCCTTACACATTCAATTCAGAGGCGTCCCTACCAGCTACTTAGTGTCTGGTTTGAAACATTTGTACACCAGGTGTTCTACACGAAAAAAGAGAGGCCACGTACATTCCCCATCAGAAATTGAGCCAGTCTAATGCAATTATCCAGGCCGACACATAAGTTTTTATTCATTAAGATATCGCTAAATTGCACAATAACATAATATCGCCAAACTGTAAGATAGTTTGTAGGCGAAGCCAAGCACTCGAAACATTGGCGTACATACGACACAATAATTATAACTATTTATAACTATACTTATTTATAATAATGTATCTATACTTTCCATCAGAAATCCGAACACCTTCTCCTTTTAGAACATAAACGTTAGTATTGAAATCGTCATAAATTCATAATACCAACCATGTTTATTGTTAATAATATAACCGAAAACCTTAACTATAATATAACCTATTATTTACTATCCGAATAAAAATAACTCCTGGAAAATGAGTCAACAGCTATGTTGGTGTTTTTAACTTACTTAATTAGGTCCACTAACCCTGCCCCCGGCCCTGCGCGGGGCGATAAGCGAGCCAGAATCCCGGGGCTATTCGTCCTTGCGGCTATCGCAGATGGGCGGATATGTCAACGTGGCCCAAACACAAATGTGTTTCGCATTTTTTCCTTATACGATCTGATGTCGGCCATCTTGGAAAGTAGGTGAAATATTTCGTGACCGAAATTCGTTGTGATTTGAAGAAAAGCTTTGGTTTTTTGTTGTTCGCACAACTTTAACGGAGTTCGTCGGATGGTTTTATGTCTTTTTGTTTTTTCGGTAAGCAATTTTTCTACTAACCTACGCACTTACGCGCACATTTATTTTTCTACGTTTGACAAACGTAAAGGACAGACGTAAAGGTATACCTAATTTTAATATGCAAACCAAAATAGTTTATAAAAACGTACAAAACCGATAATTTAAACCTAGTACATATTATGTAAGGAGAAGAATTATTTGTTTGCAAGAATTAAGTTTACAAAAAGATCTTAAAACTTAAATGCACAAATGTATTCATCCTGCAAGCAGGCATGCAAAACAAAAAAAAAATATTAATAATATCTATATTAAAGTAAATTTCAAATTACATGTACTTAGCACTCTAATTATTTTTATTTAAGAGCCCGTGTTGATCTACTGCAGGCGAAAGGCCTCTCTCTTTTGATGAATAAATTCATCAATATTATAAAAACAATGTTAATATCGTCAAATTGTTCTACAAATTATATTGGCCTGTCATTAAAATGTATACAGATACGAGTAACAAACCTTCAATCGGGAAATCAATTAAAGTCGAGAATGCGTAAATCGTTGCAACCTATTTAAAAATCCCATTAGGATTCCTCTTCCGCATCATTTCGACCTATGTTCCTTGGGGAAAGTTGTTCAGTTTCACGTACTGGTTCACCCCTTTAAATATTCTCAGCAATTTTTTTTACACCTGATATATCACCTGGAATAACCCTAGGCAATTTCACCTCCATTTCAATTTCGTTAGATCTTTTTTGAATTCTAAGGGCTGCCGCAGACCAAACGTACATTATTGCGAGCGACAGCTCGAGCATTTTCATAGAAATTCGAAATAGAACTGTGGCGGCGCGCATGCGCTCCACATACAATTCCTGAAACGCGGTATAGAAGTTATTTCGCCGATCACTATATATACAACTTCCAAACATGTCCGATTGGAACAGTCGTTCCCCTGGTCACAACTCCCGACCAGGCGGGTAGCTACCCTTTTCCTCACTGTCGTCACTCGGCCTACTGGCCTCATCATCACTCCTCCTAAAGAACCTTTCATTATTGAAATAAAGGTGACCTTGCCTAGAATGACAAACGCCACCGGCAACGGGGAGAGCCGTTGGTCGTTCTAGCCAATGTCACCTTTATTTCAATCACGGTAGATTTCCATTTCAAATTTCTAGTGTAAAGTACTCGAGCTGTAGCTTGCAAAAACTGTTTTAGGTCTGCGGCGGCCCTAAGAAATATTTATGAGCTGTCGCACGCGAAAACGTACGATTAGTCTGCGGCAGCCCTAATAAGATTATTGTCAATAGTCCGGTTGCTAAGTCTAGCAAAGAATTGCCAGCATCGCCACTAAAAACTTAAAAAATTTTGAAAGGCAAAATATCAAAAACATTCATATTAGCATTTAAGCCTCCAAAAACTTGATCATAAATAATCAATGCACGTAAACTATACAGCCATTTTTGAGTATCGAATTGAGCATTAAAACTTGGTAATTCGCCCATAAAAGGAACGTACGCATTTATTAACACGACACACGAAAAAACACGGGACAGTGTTTGAAACGCTTTGTAGAGCGTTGTTGTGAGACTAAACTTATATGAAATACTTAGTGAGATTATACACTATTTTGGAGGAAATGCATTGTATATACCTCTTGAAAATAAATAACACACAATGGATCCAGTACTGGAAATATTGAAAAATAATATAAAGTCAGTCAGCCGATCCTGATTTTCAAAATCATCTCGTATATCTTCATCATCTATTGTATGAAAAGTAGAAATATTTTTTTGTTGTATGAAAATTGTTCAGTTCTTTGCCTAAAACTTTCCTCGGAAACACGGTGTATATACCGGAAATGCAAATCGTAAAAATCAAAGGTACAATGAGGCTCGTGAAGAAGACTGTCAAGTTGTATGGAGTACGATCTTATAGCTCAGTATCTCGGTCACGAAGCGTTGCCAAGAAAATGGTTGCCACGTTTGTCTCCAAAACTGGCCATGTTGCATCTATTCCTCTTGAGGGACAAAGAACAGTTACTGCGGAGTGGTATACAATACTTGTTTGCCAGCTGTCTTCTGCGAACTCCGTAAAACAACTGCAACCGCCGCATCAGCTTCCACCACGATAATACGAGCTCCCACACCTCCCACAAATCAAAAGAGTTTTTGGAACTTGAACCACCTACCGTAAAGCCCTGACCTGAGCCCCAATGATTTCTGTACTTTTCCAAAAATTAAAAATAAATTGCGTGGTCAACGATTTTCGCCACCTGAAGAAGCTGTAAAGCCTACAAAATGGCCATTTTGAGTACCCCAATTTCAGAATGGCAAGAGTGCTGTAATAATTGGATCCATTGAATGAAAAAATGCCGCCAATTCACGGGAATTAGTTTAAAAAGCAATAAATATGTTTTCCACAATAACAGATGTATCAGTTCCTTGATTCCCACAATTTTCAGTTTATCCCCCGTAGTAAAACTGCGATGCCGTACGAAATAAACTCACGTGTATCCCGAGCGCTAAATTGCGTACATTTGGCAGGCTTTCGTCGTGTTTTTAGAACAAGCAAATTTTAACTATCAGCGCGTGGTGTGTAGGATGACCAGAATTTTGGTAAAACTAGTACTTATGAACTTCATCATTCAATTAGATCTGGAAAATCCGGTATCATTCTGCCTGCCACACTTAGGGGCGCGAGGTTCGATCCCCACATAGCAACAATAATTTGTCAGTTAATTTTCAAATATTTGTGTTGAGTCTGGGTGTTTTGATGCCTTGTTTGTATTTATTTACAGATAAATATATTTTAAGTTTTAATATCAGTCATCTAGTTCCCGTAGTATAAGCTTTGCTTAGTTTGGGGTTAGATGGCGCTGTGTGAAATGTCCAGGGTATAATTTTTTTTTATTCTGATCAACTTAATTTCGACGTATTTCTTGCCATTTATACATAATGCTATTATAGAAATGAAATTCTATTCAATGTTCGTGAAAAATAAGTTATTAACACTACAGGTTTCATCGAATTATACAACGTGGAGATTTTTCTCAGCAATATTATATTTTCTTAAAACATCTCGCCAAAAAGTAAAAACGCACATTTTTCATAACGGCAGCGTTCATCCTTATCTGCACGCGTCATTCCCTCAACAATTCGCGGGTCCCTAAAGAAATAAAGTATAATAAGTGAGTAAATAAACAATTTTTCTTCCTGAAAAGGTGGCTCACAATAAAATGAATGAGTTTTGCAGCATTATGAATGGCCAGCACAATTGTCCTATTCTCTGGCGCCGCCGGTTGCTTATATCCCATTATATTATGCGGTACAATACTTAAACGCATTAAATCTAAGAAATCCAACGGTTATTTTATTTTCTAGATAACCAGATGAATACTGAATCCGTTTGGATTTAATAGCGCTATAAAAAGTGATACAGTTTTTATATATTATATACATACACACATCACGCCTTTATCCCTTGTGGGGTATGCAGAGCATTAATGGCTACGGCCATTAAATATGGTCGATACCGCCACGTCTGACTAATATTTGAGGGCCGCTTCAGAAAAATCGTGAATCACTATAGTGACAAGTTGTCGACCTGTCGCCCAAAATTGTAATACACATAAAACCCTCGAGTCCTTTAGTCGCCTCTTACGACATCCACGGGAAAGAAATGGGGTAATGCTATTCTAAGCCGGCATCACACGACAGTTCTTACAGATTATTTCAAACTATTTTTTATTTCGAAGTAAATAATATAATTTAGATATCGGTAAAATTATTGATATACGAAAACGATACTTAGGTTATATCCTGCAAAAGTATTTAGCTTAATATGGTTATTGTTAATAGATTAAATTAAAGTTACACTATGAGATGTTTAGAATGTTTTTTTTTCCAGTTCTGGGCACGATGCTTTTTTTATGAGTATTGAATTAGCAACATGACATATCCTAATATAACTTGCAACATGGTCACTATGATAGTTCTGCGCAATCTGCGAGCTATTTTAATGTTGATTCAGTGCAGTATAATAGCGTTTTGACCACAGAGCATAAATTTACTTCACCGCCGCTTCGTTGGCTCACATGTTGTGTATCGGTTTTTTGCCAACGAAGCGGCGGTGAAGTAAATTTATGCTAGACCACAGAGCCCTGATTAACGCCTGATGTGCCAATATCTCTGAGTAAAAATATTCTGTTAATAAGCTGAGATGCGCGGGTCGGGGGCGGGAAAATACGTGCATGCTGATTTGGTCAAACGTCCCATCATCTCATAAATGACTAATAACTAACCTAAATCTAAATAAATTGCCGTGTGATGTCGGCTTAGAACAGCATCACCCCATTTCATTCCCGTGAGTGTCGTACGAGGCGATGAAGAGGTCGTTACGAAGGGACTGGTAACATGCGTATTGCAATTTAAAGCCATAGGCTGACAATCTGTAACTATGGCGATACGCATTGTCCCGAATGACGCTCAAATATTTGATAGACATACTGCCTTTTGCAGTCCACTGCTGGACAAGAGGGTACGCCATTGGGCACGATTTCTCATTTTCGCCATCCAGTCGCTACCAGCCGCTTCTTTTAAGGAATTGGTCCATGGTTTACGACCGTTTACGCTATGACTAGCCCGCATACGATACAGGCATGATATATGTATGTATGTAACTAACCAATGAGCGAGATTTTACATCAGACGTATAGTTCTGATGTGTTGCCAGAATGTTTTCGACCTCAGTGTGCCGTCTATTAAGGCCTTGTGGTCATTGACTTACACTGTGCTGTAATTATTTGTTTATGCTGTGGTCTTCGCACTGGACGATATTGTAGTTTGTGTGACAGCCATCATAAGAATGAGAAACTGTGACAGCCGCAATTTTGTGCGGAGACGTGGGCGATGCTATCTGGTTTTAGTGTGGGATTTTGTAAACTACGTCAATAACAAGCAAAATAAATTTGAAAATTTCAAAAACACGACTACTTTTTGAGATCAAGCCTAGCCTATGACACTCGGGATAATGTAAGGATTCTTCCGATACAATTCCCATTCGAATCTGTTCAGTGGTTAACGAGTTTCAGTCCTTTAAAGAATCGCACATATATACACATGAACTCTAGAAACATTACACTCCTTTTTGGTTCGGCAGTCGTGTAAAAAATCCCGGATGCTGCAAAACAGCGTGCGGTGGGTGAAGAATTAACTTTTCTACGAAAATAAATTTGCTTAGATAAACGACACTAACAAGCACAAAACCTTGACAAAGTGCAATTAAAATTAACATAGTGTGGTTTTTAGGAATAATGTTCTTTAGGGAAACTTGTTCCTTAACACCAACCCATCTTGAGTTTTCGGTATCAGTCAACTTAGTAGTCATATAAAAGTAATTTGTTAAATGCAAAGGCATAAAATAAGCAACACAGTGACCTACAGTTGTTGTAGATTTATCTGTGAACATGGATTAAAACGAGTTCAATACCAAATTATAAAATTGATTTTATTGTCACTATCCACTTTACCAATTTTAATGCATGACCATTGTCAAATACGTGCTTAAAATCGCAGTCAATAAAACAGAATCAAATGTTTAATGACCACAAACCGACCAAAAATTTAAAATTTAATATCGTTTGTACCATTTAAAATTTACTGCAACAACCACTAATACCCAATATAGCGGACATTTTGCTACAATTTATATTTCCTCGTTTTATCCACTTCACATTGGCTCATTCCGAGTATAATGCGAGTCGAATGCAGTTTACTAAGTTTCCAAGTAATTTATGACACTTCGGGTGAATTTTGTTCCTGTAAAGTGTATTTGGAATTGCATTGAACGGAGCAACTTTGAAACTAACGTTTGGTACGTCTATGACAAAATAGCTGCTCTAGGCGATCGTGAGAATTTCGCTGTATACGTGGACGATATTGTCATTGTCAACTGCGGTGTTCGAGCGCGATCTGATAAAATCCTATAGCTTATATCGGTGTAAGCCATACTCACAGCTCTTGACAGGCGAATAGGCGAGTGCAGTGTGTTTGTTGCATTTGACAAAGAAGGCTGCTGTGTAGACACTAGATCCATCACTTAGTCTCGCTTTACTACACCAATGGGTGGAAATGAAACTTTGGTAGGCCGGGAGAGAATGCCACGTGGCACTAGACCCGCCATTTGTACATACATTACATATATCATGCCTTTGTCCCTTCCGGAGTAGGCAGAGCATAGACAGCCGCAAAAAACGGACATTTACGCCACGTCTGACAAACATTTGAGGGTCATTCGGAAAATTGTGGATCGCCATAGTTGTTAGCCCATCGACCTAAATTGCAATAGGCACCCTCGAGTCAATAAGAAAGTATAAAATAAGAATAAACAAATATCTTCTGACGTATCTATAACTAATGCTTAATATAACAGTTTATTATATAAAATGAAACATTTTGACTGTGCTGCAGCTCAGTATGCCATTGAGCGCTATAACCAAGCTATAACCGACTATAACTGGCCCATTACTGCTGAAGTGGGATGCATTTTGCTGCTCGTGGTTTATGGGCGACTGTTATTGCCAATATTTGGGGTTAATTTTGTTATAGATTGCTACGGAAGTAGAGTTTTGTAAAGATTTGATAGACTTATGGCGCAGCTGTTTTAATTTTAATTTCTAGGACAATGAGTAAATTTTGTAAGGCTAGGGGTAAAAAGGGCAATTCTTTTAATGTTAACAAGAGGAGCAATTACTATCCCAATCCGTGTCTCTTAGCCACACAAAAAAATGTAATGTCTGCCGGGTAATGCCGGCTTAGAATAGCATCACCCCATTTCTTGCCCATGGGTGTCGTAAGAGGCGAGTAAGGGACTCGAGGGTTAGATGTGTATTGCAATTTTAGGCGACGGGCTGACAACCTGTCACTATAGTCATACACAGTTATCTGATCGACCCTCAAACTTTTGTAAGACGTGGTGTTAATATCCGTTTTACGGCCGTTAACGTGCCTACCCCTTAAGGGATATAGGCGTGATTTATGTATGTATGTATGTAGAACTACAAGGAAAGCTTCAAAATGGCGTGGAAATTATAAACTATTTAAGACATGACCTGACTAAAATAGCTTATGACAACTACTATACTTTTTTAAACTTATTCAACGGAAAGTGAAAGTGCTATTTTGGATCCTTCAGCAACAAATTTAATTTTACAAACATACCTTAACAAATTTACTTTCTTAGCCAGGGTCACTGGGTTAAGACGACATTGGCCAAACTTGTCTATACAAAGCCAAAAGATTAGATTAACAAAACGCGCGAGACTTGGCCCGTTCTAACCCACACGACCCTTGTTGCGGCTTGTTTTAAGGACTTGGCTATGAAACTAAACGACATTGATATATTTTCAGTTCACCACAGAGCGTTTAGTGCGGGTATTTTGGTTATTTGAGAATTGGGAGCGAAACGACTAGTATAATATAAGACTAGGTTCTAAAGGTATTTTACGTATTTTTTGTTACCCAATTTGTCATTTAATAAATAGTTTGTTAAACAAAAATAAAATTGACAATAGTCAGTAATTAGTTCAAACAAAATGATCGCGTTATTTGACGGTTTACAATGTTTAATTCCGGTACAATGTCAAATTTAGCCTATTTTACTAGAAAAAGTATTTATCTAAATTATTTTATACATAAATTTTCTAAACCGTCATAAAGAATTGGCAATAACTTAAAAACTGAAAAGATGTGACATAATTTGTGTGAGGGCATTTTTTTTCTACAGTAAAGTTTTACAAATTGTGTATCTGATAGTATCAGTTATCTGTTAAATCCTCGACACAGGCCAAAAAAATCCGCGTAGGGGAGCGAATGACCTTTCGGTGCTTTGTGATCCTCGATAATAATATTTTTTTCTCAAACATGCTAGGAAATGTGTACATTTCTTTCAAAAAAAGAAACCGCGAAGTCTCACATTGTTTGTCACGTCTCAGATCACGCCAGCAAAGTTGTATGGAAATCCTTTGCTGGTGTCCATTAAGATAAATTCGTTATACGCTAAACCCACATAATTTGATTTCAAAATTATCTCGATGACTCTCATAGAAACGGAACGTAATTTTGTATAAAACAGATAACTAAAGACGAGGCTGTATGATGTGAAGACCCTTGCCTGTCCAGAATTAAAAAAGAAAAGAATGAACTAAACATTTAGTATGGCTGAATATTACGTAATAATGTGCCTTACAGCCGAATTTATTTTTAAAAATTACAATTGGTGGGAAAATTGTAAATTTTTATTTGTTTCGTTGTGTTGTGGTCGCTAGCTAACTTTTATAAGTACAATCTTTCATTTCCTAGCCTTTTTTTGAGAAAAGCACTATGTAAGCCTCGGGGAAAATTACTTTGCTTGACTTGTATAATTGAAGTCCTGCGGCTCGGACTTCAAACTATACTCGTCCAGCAGCAGTCTTATTTTCCATACCTCGACAACATAATGTACTATTTCAGAATCGAATGTTTGTTATTGGCTAAATAAACACGATTAAAAAATCTTGCCTGGAAGCTATCGGTATTCCTAGTGATCCCATACCATTCTACAAAACCTTGCCTCAGTTTGTAAAACATATCAAACATACTTACTTAGTAGATCGGCCCTTTGACATTAAGTTACAAAAACAAATAAATAATTAATTAATACTTAATTACCAGAGTACCATAAAGCAATGAAATTATGTTTCATTTCAGAGGAACTAATGTAATAATTTCGGTGACATACGAACTCAAGAGTACCAGGGCATCATAAAATCGGTGGAGTTGCATGACGTTTAGATGAACTTGATAACAGGACAGCCAGCGACTTGGCGGGTTGGCGAGCAGCCATCTCGTAAATAACAAAGTTAGTTAGCGAAACAAGCAGAACGCATGAATAACAATGAGACGGCGATGGGCTTGATTTATTTAATTGCTAGCTCGAGATGGATAAATTGATCTTGCGTCTATAGGATTATTCTGGGCAAAAAAAATACTTAATATTTACTTTTACGCCCGGGACTAATAATAACTAATAACTTGGCTCCATATTATATAAGTAAATACAGGTGTACTGCTTTCAAAATGCAATTTGCCGGTCTTTTCTAACCAACCGTTATATAATCCCTTATCAACCCTCTCGAATCCCTTCGAAAGTGCTACCTTGTTTCAGGTTCTAGCACAAATAATAGTGGTTTACAGAAGGATCAGTATTGCCGTTTTTACTATTACCTACTTACATTTTACTGTAGTCAGTGCTGCGTTCAAGAATTCATTTATCTTGACGACATTTTCATTATATTGTTTTCTTTGAGATTCTTTGAGTAACCCTGTCTTACGTGATGTCACAAATCACGCATGACACGCAGCGAGCCTATGCGGTGGGAAAGGAGCTTAAAGATAAAAACGTATGCGTTTTCATTCACTACAGTGACAATCCTAAATTTCAAATGATTAACATAACATAACAAAATTCTTTATTGCACAATTAATATATAATACAACAATAGATAAACACAAATAAAAGAAACAGTACAACCAGGCGGCCTAAATGCTAGGTAGCATTCTCTACCAGGAAACCTTAGGGTGAAATAGAGAATTGAATACTAAATTTTAAAACACTTCCCGTGTTAAGTATACAATTTTTGAAAACTTGCAAAATTTTCAAGTGCGGGCCGTGCCAGGCGTTACTGGCATTAAAATACACTTGCAAAATTGGCGGGCAAGTAATGAGCTGCGGTGGCCCAGATGGAAGAGGCGTCGCCACTAGTAATGCGAAAGTCGCAGGTTCAAATCTTGCCCGCACTTAAAAATTTTGCAAGTGTTCAGTAAGAGAGAATATTTAAGAATAAGCGAAAGTGAGCGTTCTGCAAACCTTTTTATTTTGTATGTACGTAATCTATGTTGGACGTAACAGAATACTCCTCCGCGCCGATTGTTCGTTCCGTTTTGTTTTGTTACGTTTTAATGCCTCTCAACAGACCATTCGATACACTGATTAGGTAGGAGCTTATAGTTGTGTGAGGATTTACTTTTTTATGTGTTTCTTTTTGTTTCCGAGTCGTCGAGTAATTGAAATCGAGAGGTACCTTAAGATAAAAACTTCGATTGGGCTTACCAGCCAGCATTGGGCAAGAAGTAATAATTATGTGTTTTATTATTATTATTATTAAAGAAACAGGACCCACTCATTTTAATTATAAAGAGTCGACTTACCTTTGTATACAGGCTGTTAGGTTACCCCTTTTGTCGTTTCCTCACGAAGGTAAAGTTGTTTTGTTACATGGTCTACATGCGACCTATCAGTATTCGGACGTACACCCTATTATAAAGTTATATAAAAAAGAACTTATTTTAGCAGTCTTCGTTCTAGTATTCACGTACTTTTTACTTATACGAAGACACAAGGGTAGTAACAAACATATATACAGAAGTTCATCTAATTTTGAGAATGTGCATAGACGTACGGCTTATCATATCTAACAGTCTCATATTATCGAAATATTTCACAACTCTGAGAATATAAACATACATACGAGTACTGATGGAAATTGATAACCCCTGTTTTGGAAGTATATTAAAAATGACGCCTCATAAACACGTCTCATCTGTTATTCGCTTATTGTTATAATCGCAACAGTACATTTCACCCGGGAATAGGGCTGTGACTTATTCCCCCGTCCGGATATCGCCCCCCGAGCACCCGGATATTTAGCTATATATGGATTTATTTGGAGGTTTCTTTTTGTGAGGAGATTTATTTTTTGGCGGCACGATTGCTCGGTTTCGGTTATTTAGAGAGCTTTACTGGGTCAATTCGGAATTGATGTTGTGAGATGGCCTTAGTTTATACAGGGTGTAAGGGACAACCCTCCGAATACTTTTAGAGTGCATTCATGTCACGAAACTTCCCATGAGAAAATATTTCAGAAAACGTCAAAATATACTTGACTTGCCATAGTAATTGCAGTCAGCTAATCGTGATTTTGTATGGAAGGTCAAATATTATATATTATTTTTATATTATGTTGTCTATGTATGTATTAGAGTGTATTACAGTATAAGTAGTATATGTAGGTGTTTGCACTATCCCGCTATATGTTTGCACTTTCCATATCACCCAAAGGTTGCCTGGAAGAGAATGCTGCTTTAGCATTAAGGCCGCCTTATTGTACTGTGATTTGTGTTTGTTTAATTTTATTTTCTCGATGTAATTTTTGTGTGCAATAAAGAATATTATTATTATTATTATACTTTTTGTCGTTTCCTGACATTATGGCTCCTGGGGGAAAGTTGTTTAATTTAATGGTCTAAATATACCCAATCAGTATTCGGAGGGCTGTCCCTTACACAGCGTATTAATACATTGCAGGTTGAAGAAAGGTAGTACCGTCACAATATACCATGGAACAGTAATTTAATTATTTCCGCCTGAAACTAACTACATTAGCAGGGACGTCAACAAATTCCTAGAACCATGATATTGGGTAGATATTTTTGATGCCTTGTTCTATAGAACAAGGCATCAATTGGTATCAATCAATTGGTATACCACATTGCGGGATTTTTCACTTACCATAACATAGCTCACAAAAACACAGTAATCAAAATATTGAAATTACAATCCATTGATTTATTAGGCTTTACCAAATTCAAAACAATTTGCATCTGATCACTATAAAACCATTAAACGGATTTAAGTTGTGTTTATTTTGGATTTTTACAATTCCAACGTTCATTGTGATTAGTAATAGATGTGCAAACTCAAGAAAATATTAAATTTGTATCTGAAGAAAAAAAAAATTGAATAGTAAGTAGCTCCAAGCATCAGACAGGTTAATTTAATTTACAAAACAACTTTTTACTATTGACTCTGTCTAGACTTGTAATTATCCTAGACTAAATAATATCGCGGGGAGCTAATTTTGTTTTTAGTTAAAGTACGTTTATTTAGAACCTGATAAATTATTAAATTGCTTAAACGACGATCGATTAAGCAACTGTTTATTTATTAATCGTAAATTTTGTATATAGTTTAAAAGTGTGGGTAATTTCTACTTATTCTTTTAATAAGACTTATTATTAAATTTTTTATTATTAATTCTCAGTGACGTGGAATTGGAAAAAACTTTGTATGAGCAACAGACTTCGATATTTTGAGGTTATTTAATTATCATTAAATCATTAATGACATGTTACCGTGCGATGTCGGCTTAGAATAGCATCACCCCAATTTTTTTGTGTGTGTCATACGGGGCGACTAAGAGACTCGAAGGTTACACTTGTAGCACAATTTTAGGCAATAAGCTGACAACCTGTCACTGAATGACCCTCAAACCTAAGTAGTTACAATGTTAGTGTTACAACGTTATGGAATTTTCTTCCTGGGCATTGTACCAAACAAACTGATACCGTTTCATCAAAACCAGAAAAAATTGCTTCTTTAAATAGGTTAATAGTACGAGTTTTTTTTTTATTTTTTTATTAGTGATGGGTTTGCTCTTGACTCTAGTCTAGGTCATAGGACAGAGACAGAGTCTACGATGGAGCGAGCTCACCCAGAAGAAGCCTGTTAAGGCACTGGCACTCCCACACACTGACGGAACGCAGCAAGCTACTTGGCGCCAGACTTCGGTGGGATGGTGGTCGCGAGCCAGGCGGCCCCTTACGGAGCCTTCCACCGCTAAGTGGGATCGTTCAGCCGGACTTATCCACAGGCAAGCCTGTGTGGCCGTTGCCCGGGCTCCACCGCTAGGAGGTAGATCCCATACCACCCCAGATGCCTTGGCCCAAGGATTTTACAAGTATTAATGAATGAATGACTTTATTTATTAATCAATTAAGTATTCTTAAAACTAGTTGCATTTCTAGGCCAGTCAATTTTCTAATCAATTTTAAACTGAAGACACGTGTAACGAAAATACTATAACGGTATAAAGAAAAAAATGGTGGAATGACAAATACTGGCAATTTTTTAATAAATGAGATTTTGAATCATATGATGGGTGGACATTTATCCAGAATTATTTTCATTGCCTGTAGCTTTAAACTGTGGAAACGCAACAAATAATTCTTTGTAACTATATTGATTTAAATAAAAATCGGAATTCAGAGGCTCAACAGTTTGTTCAGATTTTACGTTATGTATGTGGTTTGATACACGTTGATATGAGTGGCAAAGGCGGGACTTTTACACTTCCGTAAGCTTCCATTTTTGAATATCTCAACGGAAAACCACATTGGGCAAATCCCGCAGGATTCCATTTCCGCGCCCGCCAACGCCTACCAGGATGACATGAAAGGAGAACGCTTTCTAACACCGGAAAGCACGCTCTCTATGTGAAACACGCAGACCATTCCTAAATAAAAACCACCAGAACTACATGACCCCCAACCACCCCTTCAACCGCTAGACTACAGTATAAGAACACAGGCCATGCTGAATTGGACACGTAGCTACAATTTTACGATGGGACTCCGAAAAAACTATTAAGCAGTTTTGCTCTCCTGGTAATTTTAATACGGGTTTGTGTCGATTATTGGTATTTTCAGTTTCAGTGCTGTTATTTTTTTTTGTTTGTGATTTGTTCGAACGTTCGCTTGCATAAAGGGGTGCATTTGTCGTGAAACAAAGAATATGAAACAAACATAACAAATTTAAAAAAAAACAAAACACGACTGCTCTCTGAGATAAAACCTAACCTTTGACACTCGGGATAATGTAGGTAAGGATTCTTCCGATACAATTCCCATTCGAATCTGTTGCGATTCAGTCCTTTAAAATATCGCACATATATACATACATACCTTTATACATACATGAATTCTAAAACCATTACACTCCTTTTTGGTTGGGCAGTCGTGTAAAAAGAAATTGTTTGAACGTAAAAATTACCAAATGATTGCCCAAAACTCGCAAAACTAAAAACCAAATAATTAACCCAGCATCACTGTATCTTAGCGAAAATTAACCTCAATAAAACTCCTATGAGAGCGAAGTGACAATTAAATGAAACTGCCGATAAAGTGGGGGAGTTAACTGGAAGTTAACTGTTAACCTTGGTTTAAGTTAATGAACGACTCGCCGAGACTGGCGTTTATTACTGAGGATTAAAAAAAACTAGCAGACTAAGAGTAATTTCCGGAAGGTACAATCCAGGACTTAGATCTTAGAAGGTTGTTTATGTTTATAGTTATTTGTGGTATCATACATCGGAAAGCGCAGCGTCAAATTTCCTTCGCATGTCTTTTCGAAACGAAAGAATAAGCATTGCTTTCCATCGTTCGCGGAAAACAAAATCGATAGAAATGTCTAAGGCTACGCCGCAATGTATAACGATGTTTTTGTTTTGTTTGGAAAAAATAGGACAAGAGAGTCGCCTTAAGGTAGCCTCCTTCTCTTACCAGAACAAATACTTTGTATTAATATGGGTTGCCGGCAATCAATGTTGTCCTACAATAAATAATTAATTTTTACTTTTGGTTTTGACTTTTGCTTTCGCCTCAGTTAACATAAAGTAACGGTCTATAAAGGCGGCTGGGCAAGACCTATGTTCAGCAGTGGACATCTCATGATTGATGATGATGATATATTGTGCACTGAAAGCCGTAAATCTGACTTATAACAATATTTACTGAATATTCCTAAAATTATCAGATCCATCTATAATTCATTGATCGGATCCTTATTGTAAGTATTGCTTTATTCCGCTGCTCGCTTTTGCATTGTTCCAATCTGAAATAGCCAAAGCTCGAGGCGATTCTGCTTCGCTCGCTTGCCTCCCTCGGGAACTATTTGAGCTACTACCTCTTAACTTACCCACCACGTTTTGACTTTAACTTTAAGTGCTTCAAAGTGCTATCTTGGTTTGTTACACTTTGTTACTATTTCTATTGCTTACAATTGAATAATGTTTTAATTATCATGGGGATTTGTGACTCTTACGAACAGTTTTAAGATTTTAAGAGTTTTTTTTTATTTAGTAAAGAGAAATTTAATTTATATTCTAAATGAGATTTAAAATGATAGTCTTTAAACTTTGAAAGAAATTTCTAATAAAGTCACAAAATTTGAGGCACCAAAAATTTATTGCTTAACAAATTTAGAATGAGAATAACATTGACTTACAAATTAAATAACTCATCTGAAGAATATATCAAGAAATTGGGCTCCCCCAATTGGCTGGCAGCGTTAACTGTAATGTGTGTTGGACAAAAACCAGTGCCTCTAAAATTTTTCTTGGTTTTTCCTCAAACAATTTAATTATACAAAGTAATACATATATCATAGTTAGTTTATATCAGCTGTGCTTAACTTTCTATCAATTTATGGTAGCATAGAATATAGAACTTAGAACATCGGAAAATTCTTCATCTTACTTTTTATCTCTTACAAACTTCTACAGATCCAAGTGGAACAAAACTTTAATGATACTGTGATCTCCCCGGGCGCTTTCCGCGGACTTTACCGTCTCGGTCACAATTAGAACATGGCTTCTTCTTATTTATGTATCCCTGGTACTCCTGTTGAGTGTTTCATTTCGTTAAGTCCGGTGAAGCCGGGTGAAGTTACCTTTTATCAAGATTGAAAAGTGTTTTTTTGTGAGTATTTTGCGATTTGATAAATGGTGTTGTAAGCCTTTTTGCTCTATTAGCAACACTATGGTGACTCATAAACAAAATATTCTGGTTTTCCTTATAGTTATTAGGAATAACTAGTATAGATTGTTCTCTATGTATCTAATGATAAACTGACCTCCCTAGGCGCTTTCCGCTGGCTACCATCTCAGCCACAATTAGAACATGGTTTTTTCTTACTTATGTATCCCTGGTACTCCTGTTGAATGTTTTATTTGGTAAAACGAAGCAATGTTTTTATGAATATGTAATATTTTGCGACCTAGCCTGATCAAAAGGCCCCAAGGAAAAACTTGTTTAAATAGAATGATACCCTTAAAGATTGAGTAAACTGACGAAAAAAATGACGTGTATAGCCAATTCAAGCCAAAGAAACGTGATTAGACCAATGTGAGGTTGTTATTTTGTAAAGAAAATTCGTTTTAAGGCTGGAGTATAGCGCGAGCAAGATTTATTTAACAATTATCTATCAGTTACATAATTTAACAAACTTTACTTGATATAAAAAGATCCAAACGTAGTTAGTTATTACAAAAAAATATGCTTTAATTTAGATACATACCTGTTTTAGGCTGAAACCTACCAGAAGGACTTATATAAAACTAACCAAAATGCCACTGACGTTGGTACATAATGGTCACAACAGCTGTAATTACGGGTTGACTGCCATTGATCCGAAAAGAAGCAGAAGAAGAAGAATACCTAAATTGGACATTGTAAAGGTATTTCTCCAGTTTCTATGTCGGAAAAACCGTAAAATCTCGCGAAAATTGAAGCGCAAAATTATTGTCTGTTTCTCTCTGGCGCCGCGCAAATGAAAGAGACAAGCTTTTTTTGGTGAATCAGAGCCTTTAATGTGGTAACTTCTCGCCTGAGAAGCTCTTTATGACATTACGCGCCCAGACGTTACAAAACTGAAAAGCTTTTGCTAATATTTGCTAAGTTAAATTTCACAACGTTCAATACCTTATTACATTGTATTAGAACCTATAATACTAAAATCTACTTCCATAACACTATATTTGAAGACAGAGGTTTTCCGACCACAATACAGGTAAAGTGTATCACAAAAATCTGCTCTAATATTCAGGAAACAAGGTTGTTTTTGAAGTGGCACAGGGTAAAATGTCGTGGCGAAAGGTGCGGAGTGAAAGATTAATGTATTTTTCGTGGAAATCCTTCTTTGTTGTGGCATGGACGGGCTAATAACGTTTGCTGGGAAGCTTGCGACCAAAATAGAAGTAATCTTCGCTGTAATTAGGTATTGCAGAAGGAAAACATTGCTGCAATCATGATTCGTACAAAGTTTTTGAAAATGGATAAGTTAGTAGACGGTAACTACGGTACTAATATGTATCCGGTTATTATATCCGCCCGAGCCGGTTTTCTATTAGTACGATACAAAATTGTTATAAAAAGAAGAAAATTGCGATATGCAAATTTCTTTTTTTTACAATGACCGATCATGACGTCATTCAATAACTTCGAGCAACGACGGCCTTCCGTCCCGGAAGGGAGTAGGCATAGAAAGTATTTCCCCTCTGTCAAAGTACAAGCCGAAATGGGCATTGGCGTTTATAAAAACCAGTCCCGTTCAGATTTTTTCCTAGACCGAGTCCAGTCGTGCAAGAGAACACATGTTAGTTTTTTAATGTAAAAAGAGGTCTGGAACATCAAGTTTTCAAAAAGATGGTGTAACATTTCACATGTAAGTAAATTCTTAACATATTATTGCTATTTAATACATTTAAACACTAAATTCTTAAATAGTAGTTGGATTTTTTCAGCAACATCTGGTCCGCTCGCCCGTACAAATTACAGATCGATCGCACGATAAATCTGACTTCTCGACGATAGCAACAATAGTGATGTTACCGTTTCATGTCATAATGTTTGTCGATGAATATTATAGGAGGCGGGTATTATTTAATCACATGTATTAGACAAAAAATTGTTATCATGGTTTTATATGTACCTGGATAAGCGAGATATCAAGGGACCCGAATATTATTCTCGCTCATAAACCAGTTTGTCATTTATGCAGGTTTGGGAGTAGTATCTCTCATATATAGATGTGAATGAAATATCTATGACACTGATACTTTTCAATTTCGGGAAATTCAACAACTTTGTCCCTTTGAAAATCTTTATTTTTTTATATAATGTGATAGATAATTATAGCAGCAAATGCAGTAGTTTTGTAGTCTAATCAAAGTCAAAAACATAATATTTCGTAAATATCAACCTACCTACTACCTAGGTACAGTCTATTATGATTAAGCTACACAGGGGTACTCCAAACAAATCGAAATATTTTTATATCCAGTAAAAATATTAAAAATAAAAAAAAGACTCGTACAAAATAACTTTCTCTACAAGAATGTTTCATCGGGAATTATTATATTTCAATTCGTTTTAAGAATCACCATGTAGCTTATTCCTTTTCTGTGTGTAGGTACTTACTTTTTTCAAGCTAAATCATCAAAAAATATTTAGTTTATACACATTACATAACATAGGTAGTAAAATACTTACTTGGATTTATCAAAATAATCCTCAATTTAGTTTCGGTCACGCCATAATGATCTAAGAAAACAAAATAGCACCCCGCGTTGCGCAGTCGTCGTCGCTGCGCTCGCAGGGCTGGCGGCAGCGTTTGTCTGTGTGCGTGAGGTTCTGTGTATGTATTGTGCGCACTACGCGGGGACTTCAGCGCGCGAGCGACAGAATGAGTTTTCTTAAATACCAAATTTTTTGAAATGGCGAAGGTATTCTTCCCTCTTAAAGGTAGATTCCGGCAAGTCAAAATCATTCATAATAGCTTTACACATAATTTTTTTTTATTGTATACTTTTATTTAGATAATTAGTTCTCATGTTAAGTGACTTATGTGTAGTCTTTTATGAGAATAAAGTTCTTTAAACTGTTACGCGACTGCCCGGCTTCGAACACCACATCTGGACTGCCTTCGATAATGTCATCATCTAGACATGGCGGCTGATGTGGCGCAGTGGTAATGCGACTGCCTGCGACGCAAAGGTTCCGGGTTCGATTCTCGGTGGGGCAGTCACAAAGTTGTTATTTTTCCCTTTGTGAATTTGTTTCCGGACCTGTTAGGGCATTGCAGGCTGAACCACCTGATTGTCTGAAAGGGGATGGTTCCGTGCTTCGAAGGGCACGTTAAGCCGTCGGTCCTGGTTGCTGTCTATGATGACTTTGACGGCGGTCGTAACACAACCATGTCAGAGGCCAAGTAGGTAGTAAGCGGTTGAAAAACTCTCTACACCAGGGTTCATCGGGTCGTTGGACGACTTGGTGTCTCACCCAAAAGAAGATTATCTAGATACCAAATGTTAAGCAGCTTTTAGTTGGTGATTGTGTTTTGTAGGGCCATGGTTTTTATAACTACTAGAGGACCCCTAAAATGGCATGATTTGACTACTTAAAAGTTTATTGTTATGTAACTTGCTTTAAATGTAAATAAAAAAACAACACAAGCGTCTTACCTACACTTTTGAAATTCATCGATAGTCAAGCATCGATATTGTCAAGCACTAACTTGACAGCTTTACCTACCTTTCCCCCCGCGCCGCGCAAAAAACGACAGAACTATTTCTATGAAGTAAAATGGCTAAGGCTCCTCCCTTCCGGGTCGGAACTAGACGGAAGACCGTGTTGCTCGAAGCGGAACGAGACGGAAGACCGTGTTGCTCGAAGTTCAATAAGTGATAATGCTATCCTACATTGAATAAAGTTATTTTATTTTTTAATTTATTGAAACTTACTTTATTCAATGCAGTATAGTACTGTCCCTTATTGACGTCATGATGCCACATTGTAAAAAAAAAGAAATTTGTATAACTTGTCGCTGAACAAGTCGGTTTTCCACACGAAAAATAAGAAGATAAATGAGTTCTAAACATTTTTGAAGGTACAAGATTAAATTATCATTGAAGGTTGTAGGTACTTGTACTAAGTAGGCACTCTTTACAGAACCTTAACAAAATACTTGAGAATAATACACAAGAAGATAAGTAAATATAGTACGAGGGTAAGCCTTATCTAACTACATTAAGCCAAGAATTTACAACATAAATTACTTTCAAAATTGACTATATTTAAGTTGGAAAAGCAATCTTTTGAAAATTATTTTTGAATAAAATTTCAATGCTTGAGTTATTTAAGAATAAAGATTATTATTATTTAGAGGTGGCAAAACCAATGGCGCCACGCACAACTCTTTTATAGAGGTATGGGATGGGGTGGTATGGGATCTACCTCCTAGCGGTCCACCCTGGGCAACGGCAACACAGTCTTGCCTATGGATAAGTCCGGCTGAACGATCCCACTAAGCGGTGGAAGGCTCCGTAAGGGGCCGCCTGGCTCGCGACCACCATCCCACCGAAGTCTGGCGCCAAGTAGCTTGCTGCGTTCCTTCAGTGTGTGGGAGTGCCAGTGCCTTAACAGGCTTCTTCTGGGTGAGCTCGCTCCATCTTAGACTCTGTCTCTGTCCTATGACCTAGACTAGAGTCAAGAGCAAACCCATCATTAATAAAAAAAAGATTCTTATTTTACCATCTAAGGTCAGTTTTGTAGGTAAGTTAGGTATGTGGTATTACGCCGAGGGAGAGTCCACAACATAGAGAACCTAGTACAACGACTACGGGCTGTGTTGCGCAGTTTGTGTAGCTACAGAAACGAGAAAGTAACATTTCTGCAACACTATTACACGATAAATGAAAATAAGAAATTGAAGAAATGACAGCGCCCGCCGGGACTTGAACCCGGGACCGTGGAGTACCGTTCCACTGCTCTGCCAACTAAGCGATCGGCGCCCCGACGTAAGCCGACGAAATCTTCAACCTCTTGGTACTCGTCTCGAAGCGACGACAAAACGACACCAGTGGAACGTACTCCACGGTCCCGGGTTCAAGTCCCGGCGGGCGCTGTCATTTCTTCAAATATATATAATAAATAGCACTGAGAGTGCAAAATAAAACCATAGTACTATTACACGATGTCAGATTTATGCCTGAACTACAATTTCTTTTTTCTTTTTTATTTGCAAAATTTTCAAGCGCGGGCCGGATTACTATTTGATGTTTGTTGCTTAAACTTACTGTTAGATTCAGTCACCAAACACTTAAAAAAACAAGAAAAACAAAATTATAACCAAATCACATCCGCTATCGCAGAAAAGAAACGAACGAATCAAATAAAGATTAATATAAAATGTCCAAAAGGGAAATAAATGTTGCTATCACAAAGTATTTCATATTTATTTCGCTACTTTCAGCAAAGATGAAAAGCCAAAGTAACGGCGTCCTGGCGTTTCCAACAGAAATATTTAAATTTCCCGACTGAAGCGAATCCAAAATAGAAGGGTTCTGTACTTATGATAGAAGATAATATTTTTATATTTTTAAAATATAATATCTTTTGTGAGTTCTACTTGCGAAACTGAATGAATTATCTGAATATTTTTTTTTTGACATAAGAAAAATAATAATCGGACTTCCCATACAAAGTGAAATATTTTGTGCACCTTTTGATGGAAGGTACAGTTTTTTTTCATTTTTCTGGCTATATTCCATATCTTTTTGTTCTTATATTTTTAAGAAAATCAAACGTTTTTTAAGGCACGCTACAATACTTGCGACAAAGTACCTAGTTGACATGTTTAATCGAATTGTCAAAACTGACAAACAACACAAAATCTGACTTTACAAATAAGTCGACACTACCTAGTTAGTATCAATCACCAGGGAAAAATAATTTTGCACCTTCCCATTTTCTACCTTGAAAAAAAAAACTGTTTTGCCGCGTAAATCCAGTGGACAAAAGTAATTTTTTTCTACTGGATGGAGAAAAGTGATTTTAATTTTGAACATCTTATTTTATTAAAACTATTTAAAAAAATAGTGGCGGCATGTGCTAAAAAAATTTCAGACATTTATTTATTTCTTTTTGTTTTTTTTTTGACATTTCTGAATATTGAGACAATGTCATATTTCCAAACGCATCCTTGAAAATGAAATTACTTTTTTAAATGTAGGATAGTGTTATTACTTATTGATGTCATGATCCATCATTGTAAAAAAATTAAATTAGTATAACACAATTTTCTTTTTTAAATAACAATTTTGTATGGTCCTAATAGAAAATTGGCCCGAGCGGGATGAGAGTAAAGATAAAGGCACTGCGTCGGGCTGGCCAGGTTAATCACACAGCATGTTACTTTACTCCACCACTATCTCCTACCACCACCTTCAAAGTATTTATTAAGGGAAAACTAATTATTTTTTTATTAATTTAATAAAAGGCGGGAAATGTTATTGTGCATGTATCAAGCCTGAAGCATTTGAGCAGAACGTACAGATTATTTCCCAAACCTCGTATTGACAGAATTTTCTCACTTGTAGAGGTGAAAGGTGTCAGTGGGCTAATTTATAGGCTAATTAGACAGATCGATAGATGCCAAAAGTTGTGTGTACCACACAGGCAAATTATTCCATGGCTTATAATCTTAAAATATCCGTCGCTATCTCGGGATTCAAAATTAGTACTTGAAGCAAAGATAAACTTTGCTTTCTTGTTGTACAAATAACTGTTGTACATGTTTAGTTTCCTTTTTTCTTAGTTTTTATTTAGATCGGGTTGCAGTTTTTTAACTATTCTCAATTTATTTTATTTCACAAACTCACAATGTTTGCAACCGCAGCACGATAACATTACATTTTACAATACATTGTATAGTTGTAGCTTAGTGGCGAACCATTGCGCTCGCTATTAGGTAATTCCCTGTGGTGTAGCCCTGAGTGGGCTAGCAAACCTGCATTGCGCTTGCCAATTCGCCTGCTGAATATGGGATCATCCCCCCTGAAAGTAGAGACCCATGTCCAGCAGTGGACTGATGTGGTTCTTAATGATGATGCAAGTTTTAGAGTCTCGTACAACAAAAGACAAACGGAATACTCATAGGATCACGTTGTTTTCCGTCCGTCAGTCCTTCCATCCGTCTGTCACGACCTTTAATATCGTGAACGCGTAGATATCGTATCGTGTTGAAATTTTAACCTATGTACTTAAGTCTATGGCTGCTTGAAGTATTGTATATAATTTAAACACTCAAACTGAAATTAAAAAAAGATACGGCTGTTAATGGTAAGGGATTAAAAATTCATAGGGTACTTATTTGCTGTGGACCTTGAACTAGAACTATGAAATTTGCAAGTGGATTCGTTTTGAAGAACAAGTTCAGGAAAACATTTTTTTAAATGTTTTTCAGGATACCGAAAATTAAAATAATTGTATGAATTGAGACTAGCAGTTCATATGAAAAGGCTTGATGTGCATGTTACGGAACCTTGTGTGGGCGAGTACTCCGACTCACTTTTGGCTAGTTTTTTTTACAATACATTCACAAAAACGCTGAAACTCAATAATCTGGATTTCTCCATTAGTCCTTACGTGTAGAAATATGCTGATGCTATTCGAATCCTCTAATATAACTGGGGATGCATATAAGGGGTGAAATTTTACTAGTGACCGATAGCAAAATCTCACGATGGGCTGGTGATAAGGAAATACTTTCCTCAAGGCACACAGGTTAAAATATGACAAAAAAATAGTTTTCATAGAAATTCAAACCTGCTGATCGGCAATGTATGTATGGGAGGTCCAAATATTTTTGTTTCTTTGGTATTAAGTCCAGCCAGTCTTTTCTAAATGTCAATGTAAAATTTTACCCCATATTTATTAGATGACATTTACTATACACTTGGAAAAGGATGAGGCGATTGGAACAAAGCATTCAGACTGGGTATTAGCGTGAGGTATAATTATATCTGCGTTTAAAATCACGTGCCGAATTCACAATAACAACAAGAGTCCACAGTTGGACACAGGGAATGCTGCTGCGTACTCCCTGGATGATTATCCCTTAGATGTTTTTTACGACACCCATGATAATTAGAGTTGATGTTATTCTAACCCATTAGCACACGGCAGAATTTACAATAACAGACCATATATTATCTGCACCAACTTTCCTTTCCATACCTTCAAGTTCCCGCTAGGTTCCCACAGAATAGACTGGAATGGTATTCAACTATTCAAGCAATGATTTGCGATTAGCATACATCTCGGAACACCTCGCGGTAGACGTTATTTCCGTCTGTCACCGCCAGCTGTGACCACAGAGCAAAAAATCCAGTATCCTCACTGATTAGGTAGGCGTCATGTCACCCGTGCCGCAGTATGTAGCGGTATTCTGCCGGTTTGATGTCAATAAGGAAAGGAGTTATGGTGAGTGACAAAAGTAATGCCATTAGGCAGAATGGAGGGTTGCAGGTGGTGTCCGGGAAAAAGGTAGCTACCCTGCCTGGCCGGTAGTTGTGGCCAAGGGACCAACTGGTCCACCAAGATAGGGTTGGAAGTTGTTTTTAAGCGGCGCGCGGTGAACACTTCAATACCGCGTTTCAGTCCCATAGTTCTGTCACGTGGCGCCATCTTGCAGATATGTTGAGAACTTCTTTTGCGTCTGGCTTACTTGTGAACCACTTGAGTGAGTTCTTGTAGTATCTACCAGAGGTCACAACAGAGTTGTATTTATAACAACGGTGCATCGCTGCCTTGCGGCTGTCATTTGCCGCACATTGTTATCCACATCGTGTGGCAAATGTGATCATATCACAGTATTCACTTATTGACAATAGATGGCATTCTTATCACTTCACATTTATTACTTTTCTGCAAACTTCCTCAGAAACCATTAGAGACTAACACACCACAATATATTATAGAATTCTGAGAATGTTGTAATACCGGGGCAAATTGATAACCTTCCTTTTTGAAGTTGGTTGAATATACCTTCTCAGCCAGCAGCGCTTCGTGAGAAGGTAGACTTATTTGAATTCCACAGACAGAGTAATTAACTAACTGTTGAACAACTTAAACGAGTTTTATGATGGAAGATTAAAGTCAATTTGGTGTTATTTTATTACTTTCACAAAACCAAAAACGTAATATTTCAATTTATGTTGAAGAATGGTTTTATGATAATAGTTTTATAATATGGTTACTTGATAGGAGTTCATCGGGTCGTAGCCGTTTGTTGACTCGATGTCTCATTTTAAAATAGTACCTAAGCACTTAAGAAAATTATAAAATAATAAATCCTTCTTGGTTTCTGAGTAAGCTTGTTCAGTTTTAATATTTTTGTGATTTCGAGCAACTTTTATTGCAATAAGATCTTATCTTAATTAGCCTACATCGTCCCACTGCTGGGAAAAGGCCTCTCTCTTCTCTTTCCGATAAGATAAGATATTTTATTGATAATACATTGTTGCAGTCACACATTTGATTGATAACACGTTGTTAAATTCATCACAATAAAACACTTTTAAGTTGCTGTTTCTGATTACAAGCACTTCCAAGAGCTTGATTTGAAAAAAAAAATATTACAATAATAAACTCAAGAGATTTAATGTTATGTCTCATACATACATCACGCTTGTATCCCTTGTGCTGCGGGGTAGGCAGAGCGTGAACGACCGTAAAAACGGACATTTACGCCGCATCCGACAAAGTTATGAGGTTCATTTAATAAATTGTGTATCGCCATAGTAACATGTTGACAGCCCATCTCCTAAAGTTGCAATACCCTCGAGTCCTTTCGTCGCCTCTTACGACACTCACGGGGAAGAAATTGGGTGATTCCACTCTTATGTCGGCTGACAATGCATTGAAAAGAAATTACTCCACTTTGTTTGGGGTGGTATGGGATCTACCTCCTAGCGGTCCACCCCGGGCAACGGCAACACAGGCTTGCCTGCGGATAAGTCCGGCTGAACGATCCCACTAAGCGGTGGAAGGCTCCGTAAGGGGCCGCCTGGCTCGCGACCACCATCCCACCGAAGTCTGGCGCCAAGTAGCTTGCTGCGTTTCGTCAGTGAGTGGGAGTGCCAGTGCCTTAACAGGCTTCTTCTGGGTGAGCTCGCTCCATCTTAGACTCTGTCTCTGTCCTATGACCTAGACTAGAGTCAAGAGCAAACCCATCATTAATAAAAAAAATAAAAAAAAATATTTAACTCTGTAGTACGTAGAAACTTGGACACTAAAACACACGCCATCATTTGTTTACAAAATAATAAGTTTCTAAACTTACAGACTAAAGACACATTTGATTGAAATATTTATGGCTGCTCTCACCATAAAATCAAGACGTAATAACTTATTGAATATTATTAAAAATTGTGATTTATAAAATTTCGGATATATCGTCCCAGTTGCACGGTTCCTGATCACGGAACAACTATGATGTATTTATATTTGATAACCGCAAAAGTTTTAAACTGTTGTAAATTTTTTATACTGTGGCCCTAACCTAAAATAACGTGGCGTTCACATAATGAGCTGTTGGCATTGTTTAATACTCTTCAAATTTATGTGCAAAATCCTCCCGTGGCGCAGACAGACAGGCTCGTAATGAACGTGTTGCTGCGTGAGATCACTGAAAACCTCAGTGTATTTTACGAGCATACTGATCTTGAAATTGGGGTGGAATTTTTGAGGCACATAGCGTAAAGTACCAAGTAGTGCAAGTCGCGTTATACTCCTTAATAGGGGGAGTAGCCCATGTCTAGCAGTGGACTGTTGTAGTTGTGATTGTAGTGTAAAGTAAGAACGGAGTTTATACTCACACAGTAGGCAGAGCTTAAACGGCTACAAAAAACGGACATGTTAGGTATACAACTATTGAGAACCTGCTAAATTTCCAAGCGTTTTTGGCATTAAGATATATTTGCATTATTTCACCTGTCACTATAGTGATACACAGTTATCTGATTGACCCTCAAGCTTTTGTCAGACGTGGCGTAAATATCCGTTTTACGGCCGATAACGCTCTGCCTACCCCTTAAGGGATAGAGGCGTGATTTATGTATGTATGCATTATTTCAGGTGAGCCGCGGTAGCCCAGTCGGTAGTGCTGATACCAAAAGTTGCAGCTTCAAACCTTGTCTGCGGTGCAATTTCGCAAGTTCTCAAAAAAAGAAGATCCTTTTAAAAAAATACATTCTTCATTTTGTTTTGTTGGCCTTACTTTAGAGGTCTTATTTTGTCGTGCAAATATTTTGCAAGCATAATGAGTTCTCAAACCTTCGATTTGAAAGCCAGTATTAAAGCTCAAAATCAGGAATAGCGTCCAATATCATAGAATTCTAGTCTTAGCTGTTTCAGACGATCACCATTGTGAAAATATTGGTTGCGAATTTTTAATAATAATATAGAAGAAAATTTTACTAGTGACCGATAATGAAAACTCAAGACGGACTGGTGATAAGGAAATCTTTCACCAAGGAAAATAGATCGATAAACCAAAGAAAAATTTTAAATTCCCAAACAAAATTGCCAATTTGAGGTATTATGCAAACTCAAAATATTTTTATCATATTTGAACCTATGTTCCTTGGAAAAAGTTGTTCCTTATAACCAGCCCTTCTTCGGATTTCGGTATCGGTCACTAGTAAATTTTCACTCAATATACTCGTATCATCCCCTCCAGGACCCCTAGTACCCCTGACTTGTACCCCCAGGGGTACAACTGGGGTATTTGTGCCCCACTAGTACCCCTAGGTGTACATTTGGTACATACTATGTCCCAGAAGTACCACTTAGTGTTTTTGTACGTATGTCCTTATGTTCGTATCATTCTTATAAGATAAACCAACCTCCTTCCTTACACTTTAAAGTACCAGTAACTACTTCATTTATTAAAGACGGCTAGTATTTCCTGATATACAACATCATGGTTATTTCTATCACTTCCAGAAAAGTTTATGGCAAAAAGCCAAAATATTGGGCATCAAAAAAGTAATTGTGAACCTATGTGGTGTCTTGCCCCTTCTGCCCGAAGATAAGATTGCAGAGGGATGGGACTATATTCAGAGTTATGCTGATTTGATATCCAATAAAAATATAAAAACATTCATAAAATATTTCAACAAATATTGGATGCCAAATAAACAAACGTGGTGCTGTTTTGGTGAAATCCATCGCACAACGAACATGTGTAAAAGGCTGGAATAGCCAGTTTAATGCACAATTAAAAAAAAGACCAACAGTTTGCCATTTTTTAAAAGTCGTTATATAGAAGATGCCTCGTTCCTAACTGCAAAAGTTATTTTAGATGACATTTCAACCGGGAAACAACATACAAAGGAAGGAACATTTGCATCATGGACGCCCAGATGCAAATAATAGAAGGCACAATGAGTGTACCCCTTTTTCTACAAACTTTAAGATGATTTCTGTTTTTTCTAATATCCTTAAATTAATAAATGTTTTCATACTATTTCATATTTATTCAATAAATAAATACAGACAAAACCAGAGGAAAACATATCTGTTGGAACAGGGGTACTAGAGGGGCACAATTACCCCAGTTGTACCCCTGGGGGTACAAGTCAGGGGTACTAGGGGTCCTGGAGGATAAATTCATGAGATAGAGCATAAGAACGTAAGTAAAAGAAAAACGCATTTATTTTAGAATATGATTCAGGTACAGAGGGTTCAAAATGTAGGTATTGGTTTAGATATTATTTCATACTTAAATATATCACGCGTATATCCCTTGCAGAGCTTAAGCGGCCGTAAAACCGGATATATTATTTATTGACAAACATTTGAAGGTCATTCAGAAAATTGTGTATGACCATAGTGACAGGTCAGCCCTCCCCACTCACCCTAACCCTCAAGTTCCTTAGTCGCCTCGTTTTGACACCCGAGATATTGGCATCAATTCGGGATATAAATTCTCCTTACTTGGCTTAAATTTGTGCTGTCACTTTCCATCAAATAGGTTTAGAAAAGGATAGGAGATATTTTAGTCGTGTCATGTCTTATATAATTTCATGCAAAATACGTGTTATCTGTCAAAATAAGGTGACGATCAACACAATCGCGACGAAATAGACTAGAAAAGGCGAAGAAACCATTGACGTTTTTAAAAATGACAGGACTTAGATATCTCCTTTTCTTTTCTAAACATATTTGACGGAAAGTGACAGCACTAATTTAAGGCAAGTAAGGAGAATTTATACCCCGAATTGAGGGCATTACTTCCCTGGTTAAATACCTAACCTAATAAAATTTTATTAGAACCTACTAGCATTCTTTGTAAACATTATTTCTCCTCCAACTGCAATGATTCTCCCAGGAGAAAGTTCCAACTAAATCCTTATGCCACAAAAAGGCACCAAAAAGCCACAAACGTCAAAAGATTTACCATAAACTGGGGAAGCGGGATATAGGCGCCATAACAAGTAGATACTTCCCCTATAAACTCCACTTTGCTGAATATTTACAACAGTTACCTTGAAACCCGTGGCTCCAAGCTCGTATTTTTGGAGAAAAATACTGAAACCATTGGGCTTGATTCTGGATGCCATTTTGAGTCAGCCATTTTAAAATTTTGATGAAAGATAAATTTCTAAAAGCTATAATTGGCGGTATGTCTGCCTGCGGCATAAAACGTACTCATCTTTCATTAAATTTTCGGTTTGGTAAATTTTCTGTATCTTTTTTTTTCTTGGTTGATATGATGGTGATCTAGACTGGCAATTGGCTGAAATAATAATGCTTTGAGCTTGCTACCAATTTTCCAGTTGGAAGGGATAAGGTGTTTTAAAAAGTGTTTTCTCGAGTTAAAAGTAGCCTACGTAAAAACTTGTTTTTCTTTAAAATAAACTATATCAGTCTTTTATAAAGAACTTTAGACATGGTTGAAGATTTTTGACAGAGTAAGAACGTATTGAAAAATATTTTAAACACTGCCATAAAACGCAACTCACTTTTTCGTTATAACACGGTATTAATAATAAGAATAAATCTTTTATTTCAGGCAACAAGGCGCATATAAAATAAAATAATACAATATATAACATCTAACACAAATACTATAAATACACTAGAATAACGTGACTAAAATAAGCCAAAAAACCCGGTATTTTTTACAGATTTGTAATGATAGGTTTTTTAGAATAGAGTCCACTGTTGGTGAGCCGCATCGTAATGGCAAAAACTGTAGCATTCGCCCTGTCGCCTCCTGAATAATATATGATTAGCAGCCAGCGAACAGAGACTCGTGCATCTACCCTCAAACTGAAAAGACCGTTTCTGACTTTCACTTCTTTGCTGGGATTCTGACTTCTAAACAGGAGGGTACTAGTTCTATCAGTTTGTTCGTTTATAAGTAGAGACCGAATTATATGCAAAATAAAAAAAATAATATAAATGCATGGAAAATGGTTAAAATAAACACGAAATAAATAAAAATATGGAGAGACTTAAAAAAAGGCGCACTGCGCTCGAAAAATATGAAAAATGTGTGAATAATAATTATGTTTTAGAACAGATATGCTCTACGCGATGAAAATTGCATAAATATGCAACTGCATATAATCCAGTTTAAGTAACATTCTTAAAATCATAAAAGTGAAGCCAAACACTGAAAAATTCGGCCTGTCGTCTCTTGAATCCGTACTAATATTAAAAATCTGAGTGTTTGTGTGTGTATGTATGTTTGTTACCACTTCACGCTCAAACAGCTTGACCGATTTGAATTAAATTTAGAACACAGGTAGGGTATAAGCCGAAATAACTCAAAAAACACTTTTTACCGCGACAAAAATACTATTAATACGTGAAAATGAGTGGCAGCGGGTGAAACCGCTGGGCAGAAATGTAGTATTTTATATTATAATATTCGCCACGCTTGGCAGGCAGATTGGCTGGCATGGCGGGCGTAGTGAAAGATGTCGCGTTCACGGGGAATGCTGCTGCCTATTCTCTTACTTAATGTTTATCGCGTCTTATGACACCTATACTAGTATAAATATGAAGGCTAAAACTTCCGCGGAAGTATCAACGCGAGTGAGTGTTCACACACTGCCGTTATAATCTTCTCGCACCAATATGAGTGAGCGAGATAGGAATACATTCCATATCCGTTCGTGCTGCCGTTCCTTTGACTCGCGCATGACAAGCCGACAATCGAGGGAGCACGGGAAGTGGCAGCGGCATGACGAGTAGCAGCGCGAGTAACCTGTTCACATATTCGCGCTGCCCACATCCCTTACTATTTCACTGCCCATATTGGCATCATGTGAACGTGCTATAATACGGCACCACACGAAAAAAATGGCAAAAAGTGAAACGAGACGGTGCTCTTCGAGAGATCAACGTAAAATGGCTGCAAGCGCCCGCTGGAATATATGATGACTTTGGAGATATATGGCCAACGTGAACTTTTCTTCTGAACTTGGCTTAATTTATTTTGTTTATGAGGAATTTTTGAGAAAGTTTTGTTGCTACGTGGCAAAAACTTCTAAAGGTTTAAGTAGGTAGGAATTCTCAATTTTTTTTTGCTTAACTAGCTGGTGCCCGGTGTCTTTGTACGCGCGGCGTGAATTCGATATTACGATTTCCTGTGGGATTGATAGATTTTCAAGAAACCTGTCCTTTCTTTGGTTCCTGTCTATGCTTATAATTTTTTTTTATCAGAATCTGTTCAGTAGTTTAGTCGTGAAAACGTAACAGACAGACAGAGTTACTTTCGAATTTATAATATTTTTAATATATATTAATTACTTCAATTTCAACTGTGACAGTCCACTGCTAGATATGGGCCTTCATAAATGAAAATCAGAAATTAAGAAAAAAATTACGTTGCCCGGGGATTGTCTCACTACTCTGCCTCTGAGCTACAGGCGCCTTGACTGAACACTTCCAAATTTGAAACCTCTTCATACTTGTCTTGAAGCGAGAGTCTTTGCCGTACTCACAATGCATTGCAGGCGGATGTGCAAGCGCACTGCAAGAAGAGGGAACGCTGCCGCCTATTCCCTGAGTTCATTCCTCAGTCTCTTTTTACGACACCCACGGAGAGAAACGGGGTGATGCTATATTAAGCCGGCACCACACGGAATTATGAATTGGAATAGTTTGTATTAATATGAGATTGTGTGTGCGTGTGTGTATGTTTGATATGATACCTCTACACGCACAACCTTAAAATAATTTTATTTTAGTTTAAATTCATTAAAAAAGCTGGATGACGTCAGTCTTCGTAATCCAGTCCGCGTTCCCCATTCTTTCGGTGTTCCTTTTTCAAATTCAAACAGTTCCGTTGTTCTTTGAAGTTGTTTGCTAGTTTTAATTGGAGTTTAAAAGGTGCGTTTACCTCTCCGAGCCAGGGAAAGGAGTGTTTTAAAAAGAGTCGTATTATTTAAATACCAAATTGATAAAAAAATCACCGGTATCAAAACGGATAATATTTTAACTTTGCGTAAATTTATGTTTTTTTTAGGAAAACACTTTTTTGGATAATGAATCCTAGCTAGATCGTTTTATCGCCCCCAGAACCCCATACATACAAAATTACACGAAAATCGTTAGAGCCGTTTCCGAGGTCCCGATTATAAATATATATTTTTATACTTGATAATTTCCTTTCGGTCGTCTAGGTCCAGTTCGGTCCAGTGTGTCTTTTAATTCATTATGAGAAATATGACAACAATACCGACTTTGTGCTTGAAACATGTTATTAGTACGATATTGTGTAAGATAGTTTAGTTTATTTATCACACAATGGAAATTACATTAAAATATTACATATCAATCTCATTAAAAGTATTCACAATGTGTTCATCGTTTGATATTTGCTGTTGTTGAGAAAATATTATCTTAATAATTTCTATATTTGGTTCTAGATTCATTGAGAACCTACTTTCACTGACATTCTTTGTGATAATAAATTCTAGTTTATTTCATATTACCTACATTGAAGATACCGTTGTATTGATATTGATTGATATTTCACTTTCGAAGTCGCAAGAAAGTATTTTTTGTACATACATACATACACAAATCACGCCTATATCCCTACGGGGTAGGCAGAGCGTTAACGGCCGCAAAGGGATATAATAACACCACGTCTGATAAAAGTTTGAGGGTCAATCAGATAACTGTGTATTACTAAAGTTACAGGTTGTCAGCCCATCGCCTATATTTGCAATACACATCTAACCCTCGAGTCCCTTAGTCGACTCTTACGACACCAATGGTTAATAAATGGGGTAATGCTGTTCTAAGCAGGCATAATTTTTTTTTGTAGAATAATAAATATAGGGTATATTTTACTTTAGCAGTGACCGACAGCGAAATCTCAAGACAGGCTGGAGTTAAGGAACAACTTACCCCAAGGAACTAGGTTGAAATATGATAAAAATATTTTATGTTTCCGTAGTAATTCAAATCCGCTAACCGGCAATTTTGTATGGGAGGTCTATATAATTTTTCCGTACTTTGACCTATGTTCCATGGGTCAATTTTTTCTGATCACCAGCTTGTCTTGAGTTCTTGAAATTTAATCTAGTAAGTATAGGATCCGAGATGTAGCAAAGATATTTTTTTAAGACGCTCCCAAAGGCCCCCAAATCAGATGAAAACGTAAATAATCGTTTTATCGAGTTATGAATTTTTAAGTAATGGGGCCAACATTTAGCCTAGGGAGGCCTGTTAACAGACACAAATAAAATTGGTACTTTTTGTAGTTTATTTCAAGTTTTAACGCTGAACTGGTAGTTTTAAGGCACCCTTAGTTCATATGGACGCAGTTTCATCTCAACTGTAGTAAGGCAGATTACCTTGCCTGAAGAGCTGAATCGAAAGCGAAACAGTTGCCGACTTATTTAGCAAATATACTTTTCGTCTTTCATACTCTTTTACCAGTTCAGCGTTAAAATTGAACGAAACTCCATAAAGTTTAGCGATTGCCCCGCTCGGGTACAAGAAACTTATCGTACAGGTCGAAACTCATACACGAGTTGTCGTAGCACACTCATGAGACCGATGCCTCGCAGTGCAGCACCAGTACTCCATATGGACGCAGTTTCAAAAATGGTCCTGATTAAAAATATATCAAAGTAGTTTATGCAACTTTCATACAATGCCTAATTAAAGCAGTTGACATTATTTTATCTACACTCACAAAAAAATATCAGTTTAACACTTTTCCAAGCGTCGACGGGAACGCAGGTAATATGGCTTGAATGAATTTTTGAAAATTCTGTACTTTGGCAGTTGTTCAGATGTCTACATATCGCGATAGACCCGGTCTAATACTTAAAAGTTAAATAATTGTTGAGACTAGAGTCTAAACAATTACTTAACTTAACAACTAAACAACATAACTTTTAAAGCACTCGCGATCAAATACTTAAAATGATGCACACCAAAAGCACACCCGGTCTAATACTTAAAATGAGTGAAAGTGATCGCGAGTGCTTAAAAAGTTATGTTGTTTAGTTGTTAAGTTAAGTAATTGTTTAGACTAGAGTCTAAACAATTACTTAACTTAACAACTAAATTAAATTAAGCACTCGCGATCACTTTCACTCATTTTAAGTATTAGACCGGGTCTATCGCGATAGTATTTAGGTAAATATTAGTAATTTACCTGTGTCCCGACGTTTCAACACAGTTTCATGCATTGTGGACGCGGGTTGACTAGATCGCGATAGACCCGGTCTATGAGTGAAAGTGATCGCGAGTGCATAAAAAGTTGTATATAAAGATGTTTTCCTAAGTATTTTAAAACATATTTCCGCAAGATCCAGCTTTAAATCGAGACCGTACACTGACGCCGGCTAATATTGTTTACGCCACAACACGCCATTATAATTCACGGGGTGTCCCCAGCTGACAGCCGGAAATGAAGCTCGCTGGCGGCTAGGCCGGCGCGGCCACAGCGATGGAGACCTATATTTGAAAAGTGACGTCAGCAAAATGGCGGCTGAATGACTTGTAAGAAGTTTAAGTCGGTTATTATTATTATGCCGTGTGATGCCGGCGTAGAATAGCATCGCCCAATTTCTTTTCCGTGGGTATCGTAAAAGGCGATTAAGGGACTCGTGGGTTACATTTGTATTGCAATTTTAGGCGATCGGCTAACAACCTGTCAGTATAAAGATACACATTTACGTGAATAACCCTTAAATGTTTGTCAGACGTGGCGTGAATGTCCGTATTTTAAGGCCGTTTACGCTCTGCCTACCCCACAAGGGATGTTGGCGTGATGTGTGTGTGTGGTAATTTATGGATCTTATGTTTTATAATGTAGGTTTAAGCGACTTGTTTATGATTTGTTAGAGAGTTTAGCCCTCTTGTTTCGGCTGGTTAAAACAGCCTTCTTCACGGAGGTTGAATTATACGCCAGTTCGTCAGCTGTGATTTCCAAATATGGTATAGGGTGAACTAACCCATGACACTGAACAACTTTCTCCAAGAAAAAAATATCAAAATAAAAAAATTCACCGCCCATACACATTGACCCGGTCAGCTAGAACATTTTGTATGGGAAGTCCAATTTAAATCATAGCTCGCCCTGACTTTCTCAGAGAAAGTTGTTTAGTTCACTTAAAATATTTGCAGCAAAAGAAATTATATCCTGTATTATACTAAACCATTTGCAGTTAAACAAAACAAATTTCCCATAGATCTTGCCTAACTCACTCGAGCGATACAAAAATAGGACCCTAGAGCTCCAAGATGGTGTATTACGCAGATGTAGACGTCAGATAATGGCGATTTGTTATGCCAATACAATGGGGACGACTGGATTGAAATTAATACACCCCCTGTGTGTGACATTACGTTTACAGTTGCTGATTTGCGAATGTTTAAATAGGATTATAGATAATTAAATGTTGGTACTGTCACCAGCACTTCATGTTACATAATATGAAGAATGTATTATGGTTCGTTTTGCATTCACAGTGCTATATTATCTTCATAAATGAACACAAAATACTGAAACGGGGTTAAACAAAAATAAGTATCGCGGTAAGAAACCCGTTTCAGTATTTTGTGTAATTATGTGTGACTGCGAAAGTTTAAAACAGTTCATTAATGAAAATAAGAAATTGATAAATGTTAGCGTCGACAGGGTATTGAACCCGGGACCTACTACATACGGCATGGTACTCCCACAGGTCTCGGATTTTCGATTTCTTAATTTATAAATTAATCAATACAATACAATACAATACAATAACTTTATTAATAACATTTGTTACAAGTCAGTATATAGATTATAGATTATAATTAAAATTATAATAACAAATAGTATGTAAAATCAATTAAAAATAATAAATTCTTGGTTCAGTCTAAATCAGGTCACAAGTGGACCCAAAAACTCCTTCAAATCGTAAAATTGCTTCTCGAGAAGCCAATTTTTTAATTTATTTTTAAATATTTGTGGAGAAGCTGCATTCCTGATCGTATCCGGCAAGCGATTATACACACATGGACCCAGCACATACACTGAACGCCCAGACTTTGATAGTTTGTGTCGTGGCACAATCAGCTGATTTTTCATCTCGTTGCTGCGCAAGCTGTGTAATCGGTTGCTTAGCTTGGGCTTGAAGCTGTCTAAATGCGTGGCGGTGAACACGGCTACCTGGTAGATGAGCTCACACGGCAATGGTAGTATTTTAAGTTTTCTGAAAAACGGTTTGCATGAATCGTCAACAGGTATACCTACCATCGCACGTATAGCCCTCTTCTGCATTACAAATACCCGGTCGACGTCCGCGGCCCGGCCCCATAACTCCAAGCCGTATGTGATGATGGAGTGGACTGTGGCATAGTAACATGCCCTCACGATGTCTTTTGAGGCGGTGTTAGCCAGGCGTCGCAGAGCGAAGCACGCACGGCCTATTTTTTTACACAATTCGTCGATGTGTGTTTCCCATATTAATGCGCTGTCGAGATGGAAACCTAGTAACTTTGTACACTGCACTTGTTGCAGTATGGTGCTACCTGCAGGTATATTAATGGTTTTAGGTTTCCGACCGTTTAGACAAAAAGTCATTACGCACGTTTTGTCGCGATTGAGGGCTAGGCCGTTTGACTTGAACCACCATTCGAGTTGTTGGACTGTCTCACTCAATATCGCTTCCAGTGCGTGGGCCGTGGGTGCGGTGACAACAGCAGCCACATCGTCGGCGTACATAAATATGTCAGCGCCGACAACTGCCAGGGGTAGGTCGTTAAGGAGGAGGCTAAATAATGTATTTGAGAGGCAGGAACCTTGTGGGACTCCCCGACATAAACGAGACCAGGAGGGACAAGGGAGGGCCTTGGATGCCGTAGTGAGACAGTTTCTCAGCGATGAGGCTGTGGTCGGCGGTGTCGAACGCCCGCGAGAGGTCGCAACACACCAGTGCGGCGTGTCGGCCGGCCTCGCGCGCGCTCAACACTCTCCACACCACCTCACGCACGAGGTCGATGGTAGCGCGTCCTGGTCTATAGGCGTACTGTCTTACTTATCTTAATCTTACTTATTCTTCTTATTTATCATCATACCGTAGTGAAAGAAATATAAAGATTTTGTTTTAACAATGAGACTTTACTGACAGCTGTTTAAAAAATAAAAAGGTCCTACAAAATATCATCGATAGATGGCGTGAAACATCTGGGAGTATCTTAGCTGGGAGTTTGAATGATAGCGCTTGTGGAATGGCTTACCTGCAGAGGTGAGGAACAGCATTAATGTGAAGATGTTCAAATCCAACATCAGGAAAGTTTGGGGTTATGATCTGGGTGACATAGACAATTTGTAGGGCACATGATATTTATTTATGTATATAAATTTATATGTATATTTGTTATTATCTATTATCAACTAAGGTGTATTTATTTATTATTTAATATTATTTATGTATATTAGTTAAAGAGTAAGCATTTTTATTATCATTTATTTTATCACCTTTCTAAAGTACCGTAGTTTACCTGCAAATTACATATCCTCTGAGTCTCTCAAAGGTTGACTGGAAGAGATCCCTTTGTGGGATAAGTCCGCCTTTGTGCCTCTTGTTTTATTCCATCCTTTACTGATCATGTAAATTTGTTTTGTGGTACAATAAAGTTAATACATACATACATACATAGTTTAAAAATACTATTTACGGTGCTAATGGCGTTTATTTAAGCGTATTTTAATGTCGCTAACAATAAATAAGGAAAGAAGAAATTATGCCACCAAAGTAACGAGGAATTAAACAATTCACTACTACTAGAACGCTAATTTTGTTGGCTTGCATGGCTAGTTGCGAAACCCCTCCCCTCAATGCTTTACGCCATCTATTGGCGTAAAAATCGTAACTGTTTAAAATACCTTTTAATGATTCGCTTGACCCTGAAAATATATTGCCAATGGCAGGTCCTTAAGAGAATCGACTACCGAGCTCTCGTCCATACAAAAAGAGAAAACGTTTTCCTACCCCTAAATGTAATCCGACCTCAATGATTTTTTAGGATGTTGTTGGCACAGTAAAAAACTAGGTTTATAGTTTTTCCTTTTTTCGAATTTTTCAATTGATTGAAAATTATAGGCTTCTAAAAGTCACTTTTTTTATTACAAAATCTTCCTTGAAGTAAAACGTTTGTATTTAAAAAACAAAGTTGTTTTAAGAAAAAATATAAAGCTATAAACCTAGAGTATAATATGCTGAAAGATGGACACCAAAATCAAAACTATTGGTTGTGATTTAGTATGTGGGAAACGTTTTCTCCCGAGACGCAAATTTCACCTTAAAAATACCTACAATCAGTCGCGACCGGCAACGCTCTCTATCGCACTACTAGGCGGGGACGTGAGCGTGCGAGCGACAGTATGAGTTTTCTTAAATACCATTTTTTTTTAATGGCGATGGTATTCTTCCCTCTTAATGATCTACACATACGGGGTGTAAGGGACGGTGTACCGAAAACTTTGCAGGCATGATCAGAACATGAAACTGAACAACCTTTTCTATGGAAGATATGTTGGTAAACGAGAAAAAAAATCGACCTCCCATACAAAATTCCCGATCAGCTGACTGACTTACTATGGAAACTGGAAAAAAAAAATACGTTTCCCAACATAAGCTCCATATTAAAAGTTGTTCAGTTTCATGGTCTGATCATGCCTGCAAAGTTTTCGGTACACCGTCCCTTACACCCTGTATAGTAACTTCCAAACAACTACTTAAACAGCCACAACAGTCCACTTCTGAACATGGGACTCCCCATACAAGAAACCTTACATAGCCGGGATTACAAGGCTTTTAAGGTGACACTTGTTGAAAATAATATAGAATTAAATAATATCCGCAACAATTCAAACAGCGCCATCTAGCCCCAAACCAGGCAAAGCTTATACTATGGGACCTAAATAGCTTATATTATTACATACATACTTTTTTATTAATAAAAGACGATAGAGATAACAGAGACTAAACACAAATATTTAAAAATTTTATTAGGAAAGGTTAATCGAAAAGGTAGCAGCTAGCTCATAATATTCTTGACACAGTCTTATTATTGAAGGTATTCAAAAGAAAGTAGTTTTAGTGATATCATTAACTACAGTAACCTAACCTTAAAAAAGAGCGGTTTTTAACAAACCGAAATTTTCTTTTTTCAGTTATGGTAGACGCAAAATTTGCTGTAGGCTAGGCCTCCTTTACATTTCTCCACTTCTTTCTGTTTTGGAAAGTAAGGGTCTAGTTGCTAATCGCATTAATAGCTATTATATTTCACACTAAAACTCATTACTACTATCCAAAGTCAAGTGTTACACAAATAGTACTGACAGCTGGCCAAATTTACCATGCTATAGTATGATGAATTATATCTACGAAAACACTACTACAAACACTGCATAATACATGTAAGTAATTAATGAATCTAGTGCTCATAATCACAAGTGCATTAGTGATTCTCAAAAACCCTAGGTCTTAGTGATCGTTGGACCGTAATAAGAAACTTAGTCTAAATTTTGATGGACCAAAAGATTCGGATTAGTTTTATGAGATGGTTGCAGTCGGTCTGTGTGGACCTTTAAATGTTTCTGTTAATGTCTGTGAATGACAGTGACAGTAGGAAATGAAATGTTGCTACTCGGATATTCGGACCACTCAGTTTTGGTACTTTCACTGGAAACGCCGTGCCGTATATCAAGTTGAAACCTGTAGTTGAGACGGCCAGTTAATATTAAGCTCTATATTTAGTAAAATCGATTTCCTATACCGTTTTACTACTTTGCAAATGACTTGATAGATTTACGATTAGGACCTACTAAGGCGGTTCTCCCACTTGCCGTGTGTGTAACGCGTGCGACTGTCAGACGAAGAGTAATCGCAAATTCCGATCTTATTATTTGACCGACACATCTCTAAACTCTTTGTATGGGAATACGATCGGAATTCACCATTTCTTTTCGTCTGACAGATGCATGCGTTATAGTGCGTTAAAAATGCAACGATGTATGACAAGTGGGACAACTGCCTTAGTTCGACAAGTTGATGACCCGTAAGTTAAATAGTAGGGTACAGTTTCAGGAGGACCTTGACTTCCTTTCGTAATAAAACATTTCAAAGGGCAAACTAGTCCATGTAAGTCAATTTAATGATTAAAAATTAATATTTTTTAAATAAAAAATATATGATAATTACAAAAAGAAAACATATATTTCAGACAAAGTCCGTACATTTATTACAAGTTCATATAAATTATCATATTTAAACAAAAACAGTACAATAGAAAACACAAAACTGTACAAAAGAATAGAATAGAAAGACATCATTTTGCCTTTTTTATCTATGACACCATTTAAAAAAAATCTTTGTACACCGTGTTGTTTTTTTACAACCCTTTTAGCGCAGATGGGCCCTTTCATAATTAACTCTTGTTAATTTTGACCCGACTGATTGTTATTGAAGGCGGATTCCTGTATTGTATAATATTTATTTAGTATTTAAATTAAAATATACAATTAACTTAATTAGGGCGCAATAAGGGCAACGGCACAGGAAACGGAAACGTAGAACTGCTATTTGTTTGAATACCAAATTTTTTAACACTTCCCGTGTTAGGTATTCAATTTTTGAAAACTTGCAAAATTTTCAATCGTGGACAGCATTTAGGGAAGAGACGTCGTCGCCACTAGTAATGCGAAAGTCGCATGTTCAAAACCTGCCCGAGCTTGAAAGTTTTGCAAGTTTTCAAAAATTTATATTTGTTTTTCTTATGTCATGAAGACACACTCAGGGTCACGTCTTTGGTGTACTTCAGTCGATAGACGTCTAATCTGTCAATTTATACACACAAACATCACGCCATTATCCCTTGCGGGGTAGGCAGGGCGATAATGGCCGTAAAAAACGGCCAATACCGCCACGTCTGACAATTATTTGAGGACCATTTCAGAAAAGTTGTCTACACTATAGTGATAGGTTGTCAGCCTGTCGCCTAAAATTGTAATACTCATGTATCTCTCGAGTCCCTTACTCGCATCTTATGACACCCACAGGAAAGAAATGGGGTGATGCTATTCTAAGCCGGCGTCACACGGCTCAATTCAATTTATCTTAGCAAGAAGTTATATCAATTAGCTGAGGTGCGCGGGTTGGGGGCGGGGTAATGCGTGCATGCTGATTGGTCAACGTTTGCCTCATCTCATAAATGACCAATAATTTACCAATGAGCGCGATTTTACATTAGGAATATAGGACTGATGTGTTGCCAGAAAATTTGTTCATGGACTTTTGTTCAGTCGTAGAATTGAAGATATCTGGGAAATGACAATTTTATTTTTAAAAATCGTGGCTAATCTTTGACTTCATATTCAAACAATCCGAAAATCCGCATCTGAACGACACTTAGGCTAAAACACTGAGCGCGGGTGACATCTTTGTGATAGTGTTTATGCCCTTCTTTCGTGTCGATAACTTAAATAAATACTCAAATATTTATCGAACTGAAATTAGCCAACAGGCTAGTAATAAATACATCAAAATAAATTGTGTAAAATATCATATAGTTGTTAATAAGTATAGATTGGAGTAAAATCAGAGAGTAGAGAGATCCTGTCTGAGCGGTATTTTCATCTAGCCAACATTTATCTAGCCGCCATCTTAATTCTGTCATGAGGCAATAATCAACAGCACGTGCATGCATATCCTCCAATTTTCTGAATCAAGTGTTTTTCGGCCATTCTTGTTGATTCTTTACGAACCCAACAACAACCCAAACCTTAAGACGAACGCAGTAAGGTTCCCTTTGAGTTACTTCGGAATAACCACAATATATTTTGTAACTACCCCTATGTATAAAAAAAATCTCAACTTTCTACATGCTGTATTTAAAAAACCTTATATATTTTTTGAGAATTAGCAAAATTTCAAGTGCGGGCAAGATTTGAACCTGCAATTTACGCCATCACAAGGAGCGACACCTCTTTCATCTGGGCTACCGCAGCTCGTCCCTTACCCGCGAATTTTGCAGGTGTATCTTGATCCAATAACGCGTGGCACGGCTCCATCTACCAGGATAATTTTGCAACTTATACCCAGTGACTTATTAATTCTTTACAGATTGAATGTAGTCTTGGAAACCGGCGATAAATTGAATACCAAACACTTAAAGCACTTACCGTGTTAGGTATAAAAATTTTTGGAACTTGCAAAATATTCCAGTGCGGGCTAGATATAACATGTTTATGATTTTAATACATCATTATTTTTCATTTTTTATTGAGTACATAGAAGTAAAACAATAATGGCAGAAGCCATAAAATAACTGGTCATAAATATCCCGATGTACGGTCGCGTTCTAAAGTGGAGTCATAGTTAACACAAACCTCAGAAAACAAGTCGCTCGCACCCGCGGCGACACTCACACAATGACACAAATGACGTATAACATACTATTATTTGACGAACTACCATTGTATAATAGGCTGAGTAGTATTGACTATTTCACTACATGAATCATTAGCTTCGGTAGCGTGGTCAGTAGCGCGGTCAAGCAAATTCTTGACCGTTATTGTGGAGACAATGGATCGAATCCCGATTTCTTCGTTCTAGTTTTTATTTTATCAAATGAAGCAAAATTTTGTAAATTTTGAATTACATTTTAGTTGTTGCTAGATCGTTTGCGAGATAGTGCGTGTGCTAAGTGATTTTTTTTAACCTAAGTTTATTTATTAAACTTCAGTGTTTATTTCTTCGAAATGCATACTATTATCAGTTTGCAGGATAAGCAGCGTATTGGTTCGCTGCAATTATCTGTGGCGCTGCATGATATTGGATTTAATTTAACTCAAATTGCTAATCAGACTGGTCTGGCCGTAAGTATAGTTTTATTTCATTACAATTGTATTTTAAATATTAAAAACTTTGACTCATAGTATGTTGGTAGCTGTGAACCGATTAGTATAAACTTTTTTATTAATAATGCTACTTTGTTTTAGTGGAAGACTGTTAAACGTTGGGTTACACGTTTTGAAGAGGAAGGTAGCGTAAAAACTCGACTCGTCTTATTAATGATTCACAGCGGAGGATGATGGTGTAACAATATGAAGAAAATGGTTCTGCCGCTGGTCCAGGCAAATTAGTAGCACAAGAAAGAGGGCGTGCAACTGCCGCTAATTATGTTGATATGCTACAGGAAAGCATGCTACCGACGACGGTGCGAAATGTTTAACTGTTTATCCTGCTAGTGAAGTTCCTCGTTTTGCATTTGTCCAGGATAAATTGTCCAGTGCATCGAGCTGCCGTGGTGTATAATTGGTTTAGCCAGCACCCAGATATCCAAGTTATTCGTTGGCCAGCAAAATCTCCGGACTTAAATCCCATAGAGAATTTATGGGGTTTAATGGTGCAAAGGTGGGACATGCGCAATGAAAGAACTACAGAAGCTTTAGAGGCTCACTGCCTGGGAGTGTGGGAGAGTACCAGAGGAACAGATATATGCACTTATTTGATCGAGTCTATTAAGTGTTTATTAAGTGTTGTTGAAAACAGCGGAGGTAACACCAAATACTAATTATGTAAGCGGCGATTTTTACTTAAGATTCCAATCAGACCCGATCTAGCATACATTGCTGATTATCTTGTGTATTTCATTATAATATATGAATATACACAAAATAATCAGCAATGTATGCCGAAGCGGGCCTGATAAATCGTTGCTCACTCAACCTCTGTTTACCTGCTTACCCGCCTACTATTGCAGTAGGTATTTGTGGAGCATTACATTAGCAATTAAATTATGCTAAAACATCGATTTATATTTATATAAGATTGATAATTATTAGTCAGTTATCTTAAGGCCTTGCTTCAATATCTTTTCATTACGAAAACGAGTACTTAAGCTTAAACCTTGAGATGAAGGCAAATAACTGATTTATTATTATTACAATTACTTTTACTTCCGAGGAAAGTGCATCATCGTTAAACATAGAACAATAAAATAATTACTAACGAAATTATTACTTAAATAACTTTATTGAAAGATTCAATCCAAGATTTGGATCATTCCTATGATCTTATAAATAATTACCTATCGATGTTTCAGCTAATGAACACTTAATATCATTTTACATAATATTGTGTTTTATCATTCAAACAAAACTATTAACTAAGTATTACGACAGCAAGTATTTTATGTAGTTTTACAAACTCGTATCTTATGGTTACCAAAAGTTCTCATTCATGTCATTATGTTATTTACATAAAGTGATACCATACCTACCTACCTACTAATAAAATAATTTCTTACCTTACTTTTTGTTTTATTACAATATTATAGGTTTATGTTTTTAGATATACTATTTTGATACATAATTTACAATAAACATTTATAGATATAATACATAGATGAATATATAGAACAATATTATATAAAATAATTATTACTGGAGAAAATATGGTAAAAACATTTAAAAAAACATTATTCAACATACAGAGATCGGATGGGAACCCGGTTCCGTTCTGATTAGAAGGTAAGAACTATTACCGCTAAGCTACGGTAGCTTGTGATCAATACGACGAAATAAAGATATGTAATCTATTGCTTTACTACAAGTGAACGAATAAGGATAACTATAATACGGTTTTAGACAAACCAGTGTGATGTATACTTTGTGGTGATGTGGTGGCGAATAGGCAATCACCGAGTAATTATTTCAAAGATTACATAGATGTCGCTTATAGGTGGTAATCTGTTTAAGTTTTAATGCTACGCCTTAAGGTGGACTTTTCTACTTACAGTCGATAATCTTACGTGTGTGTAAGTTAGTAAAGTAAGTACAGAGGATAATAACCCGTATTGCAATCTGTCAAGTGGTCTAACTATGACTCCACTTATGAATCCGACCGTACCTTACTACCTGTAGTGCGTTTGATTTAATCCCGTGTTTAAAATAAAGTGACACGGCCACGTCATAATTTGCGTCAGTTGGTATGAAAGGTCACTACCCTTTGTCACGATATTAAAATTAAACCAGGTTTAGCATTGATGCTACTAATAAACCTCTGGTGTGGTTGTGTAACTCAACTTCCTGATTGGCATTTCCATATATTTTTTCGTTGTTCTGTGTATTTCCGACGAATTGGTTGCTAATGAGAGGGAAGGGTTGCTGCTAATTAGAAAATCCAGTCATTACCAACGTTGATTCGAAACGTGATGGGTACTTATTAGGAAAGCTCATTTTGTTTTTCCTTTTTTTGTTTCCCTTTTTTTGTAAAAAGCCGCGGTACAGCAAGATACTTGAATTCGCAAATTTTGAAAATACAATGCTATTCTTTTCTGAGTAGGTGAATTTCGTACTATGACGGACTGACAGATGCGTCTGTCAAACACCTTGGTCAAATTGCTGCGTTGCAGTGTACCATGGTATCACTAGCTGTATATGCCAGATAGCCCTTATCAAATTTTCAAAATGTTTATATAAAAAGAAACCATGTTGTTGGCACTCATATCCGAACACATCCTAGTGTGGTGTAGTGTGATAAATGCAAATGCACCAGCTGATAAGCTCTTTGAAACTCACTTAACTTGCATAGCGATGAACTCAGGGCATTGCCTTGTTAGGGCGAGCAAACATCTAGCATCACAATTCACAACACGTGAGCCACTCTCTGTGGTAAAATGAAAATGGAATTTAAATTTAGTAATGGAAATTATGTCTTCAGTTTGATTGCAGAATGCTAACAATATACACGTAAACCAGCCTTTTGGGTTTTGAGAATATCCGAGGAAGTGTATATTGAAATTTTTGATAGACATGTGTTTTTTTACAAAGCATAATCCCTGTGCCTATTCATCCGCAAATAGATAGTTTTAGCGCCGACGCTGTACCGAGCGGGTAGCACGCGCGGGCCAGATTCGGCAAAATTCAAGTGCAGCGCTGCGAGAAGCGGGTCTTCCAGTCCGCGCCGCGCCGTGGTGGGCCGCAAACACATGGCGCGGGCGCGACCTATCCGAACAAGACAACACCTTGCCGCATTATAGCTACTAAGTAGATGCGTTTTCTAAATTCGGACGGATAATTATATCAAGACGCGTCAGCTCGCCACGTGGGCAGCCCGCTTAACGGAGTGTTGGGCATAGACTTGGCAAAGTACAAGGGCAGCGCTGCGCTGTGCGACGCGTATCACCCAGCCCACGCCACAGGTCCGCCAACACGCGGCGCGCGCATGTAATTTACAACCTGTACGAACACAATGACAGACATCTTGGCGTATTAAAGCTCTTTAGGCACGGAGCACTTTCAAAATTCGCGTGGCATACCGCTCAAGGCAGCGTAAGGCCTCAGTGATACCGTGCTGTTCTTTTGCCATTTTTCAGGTGGCCACATTATAAAGTAAATGTGTCTCATCAATGTGATATCACTTAGCAAAGTATGCATACTGACAAAAACACAACTTTTTTATGTGTGCATATCGACAAAAAATACCTTATTTTCGTGTTTTTTGCAACCAAGTTTACAAAATAAGAAGACGTATCAACCAATTCTACTTCTCAACGCTTACAAGTATGCAAGGTCGTTGCCCTTAGCTCATTAGTATGCAGGAGTTGGTTCTAAGTTTGTTCAGCAGCTTGAGACTCTGCATTAAGTGTGTGGGTTTGTATGGATCCGAGTACCAGTGTAGTGTCACAGTAAAAGTAAAATCAGTAAGACGACTCAGCAGATTATTTGATGCGGCGATCGATCAGTGTGGTGCCTTTTTAGAATTGCTTCTCATTTCTATTCGTAGGTGTCATAAAGTACAAATGCTGTTTTCTACCTAAAGCCATCTTCCATCAGGGGAAGGCTCATGTCAATACTTTCCAACAGTAGACTGCTGTGGCTTTTAGTGATTGATAATAGACGCTCTATCGTTATTAATTTTCTAATATCTCACTCAAGGTAGGCAATCCTAGGTTATCATTATCATGTATCAACTACCAGTACTTTCACTGGTAGAAACTATCTTTTCAGAGTGGAAAACAGAAATGCCCTTGATGAAAAAAGCCACTGCACTTTTATGAGATAGTCCACGATCATTATCATCTTTAAAATATTCGATTGCAATAACGTCAGCTTAGTGTATTTACTGCACCCATTGCAGCCAATTCGATGTGCGTTTCAACTTATACTGTTCTCTTACTCCTCCTGGGACTCCAGCACAGTATCATTATTACAGCCAAGAGACGTCCTGGCAACGAACGAGTTGAGATAGCAGGGATCATGATAGCAAGATAAATTGGCATACCTTTGTTTAGTTTCATGCGGTTCTCTTACTCCTATTGTGGAGCACTAGTATCTTTGAACTATGGTTTATTTTTCACTCGCAGTACGTCGCTTTAAGACGAGTATCAAGTTTATGAAGTTAATCTACTGCACCTTTGTATATTGTGCTCCTACTGTGGTTTAAGCACTGGTATCATTATTGCAGCCAAGAGACGTCCTGGCAACGAACGAGTTGAGATACCAGGGATCATGATAGCAAGATAGAGTGGCAGGAATGGCACAAAGGTTGTTTAGTTTACTAATTATAATAATGATCTAAATAAAGCAAGTAAGTAAGTAATGATACTTTATTGCACAAAAAATCAGAATACAGGATATATTAACCTGGCCAGCCCCGAGGCCGTGCCTTTATTTTTATTTTGTTATCCCGCCCTAGCCGGTAAGGAAAATACAAAATTGTTATAAAGAGAAGAAAATTGTGTTTATAATAGCAATTTTTCTTTTACGATGATGAAATATTAAAGTTGATCAAAATAGTATCTTATATCTGTTAGATGCTCGACAATAACATACTTACATATTTTTCAGATTATTATGGCTATAATCTTCTTTACTTTCAACTGTTAGCAGAATACGAAATGACCAAAACTGACCCACTGATAGGCCATTGTCATGCAACTGAAATGATTTTCAATTAACAGACTGCAGAACATGTTGATTTCCAACCTAGCTTATACATTTAGATTGCCGTGTGATGCTGGCTTAGAATAGCATCACCCCAATACAACCAGGGTGCTGTAGAAGTGAGCAACAAATTCATTCTGAGAGTGGGCATCAGCGTTCCCTGTGTAATAAATATCTTGCACTGCACTCGCTAATACGCTTGCCCAGTTAGTAAGCGAGGTTCATCGGGTCTTTCGTCAACTTGGTGTACCACACGAAAAGTAGAAGCGTGGTGAATATGAGAATACCCCCAATAGGAGGAGGCACATGTCCAGCAGTGGGCTGTTGTGGCTGTTAATATAATGTTAAAAACCACAAAATAGTAACACAAAATCGTGCACAGAGAATGCAAGTTTAGTCCCAGACAGTAAACACGAAGTTTATCCCAAGGATCGTTGATTACTGTGGCTATTCAGACTTAAGAATAAGGAAGCCATACAGGACAGCCATATCCTTTCCCTTCTTTACTCCATCCTCTCCAATCCTAATACACCCCCCTATCTTAAAGAGCGATTTATTTTCCACTCCTCAACCCTGACTCGCAATCTGCGAGCCAGCAACAGTCTCACGCTCAACCTTCCTCCGCACAAGACCGACTTCTACGCAAAATCTTTCACAGTGCGAGCAATCAAGCTGTGGAATTCTTTGCCTGAAGTCGTTCGGCGAGCGCCATCCCTTACAACCTTCAAAGATCGGGTCAAGAAACATTTTTTGTCCAATATTGTTGTTTAGCCTAACCTATGTTCTATCTCTCAGTCTCTTGTAAAATTGAACTGCTATTTATTTCTATTTCTTTTATGTCCTTCGTTGCAGAATATATATCTATCTATCCTATCTATCATAGTTAGTTTATATGTATTAGTCTATAATATTACTAGCGGCCCGCCCAGCGGTTTCACCCGCTGCTACTTACCAGTTTTCCCGTAGAAAATGGAAATTAAAAAGTAGTTTGCTTCTTTACTCCGTTCCAGCAGAAGTGACTCAATTTAATGCAGATATCTTATCTCCTGTAGTTTAGATGGGATGCTGGTGGTCTGTTTTAGGTACTCCAGACCCTCGATCCCTCGATGACCATGTACCAGCAAAAGCAGCCCGTCATGCTAAACAACTTTTACTTTGAAGCCATTACCGTAGCTCTTCTAGTTTAGATAGGATGCTGGTGGTCTGCATCAGGTGCTCCAGATCCTTGATGACCATGTTCCAGCATGAGGGGCCCGTCATGCTGAACAACTATTGCTATCAAGCCATTATCGTATCTCATATAGTTTAGCAGTGCTCCTGGTGCCCACCATCAGGTACTCCAGACCCTCAATGACCAAGTGCCAACAAAAGCGGCCCGTCATGATAAACAACTTTTACTTTGAAACCATTACCGTATCTCGTATAGTTTAGATGGGATGCTAGTGGTCTGCATCAGGTACTCCAGATCCTCGATAACCATGTGTCAGCAGAAGCGCCCCGTCATGCTGAACAACTTTTGCTATGAAGCCATTTTCGTATCTCTTATAGTTTAGCTGTGCTCCTGGTGCCCTTCATCAGGTACTCCAGATCCTCAAGTGCTAACAAAAAGTAGTCCAAGTCCGTTTTCAGTACACCACCAATATCAGTGCCAAATTTCACGAAGATCGCTAAATGGGTTTGGCTAATTTGGGTAATATCCGCTATATTTCCCGCTTTTTCTGCTTCTAATCGTTTTGCCGTGGGAATGAGGTATTTTCCCGTACTAAAAAGTAGCCTATGTTACTCAGGAATGTTGTAGCTTTCTAATGGTGAAAGAATTTTGGAAATCGGTCTAGTAGTTTCGGAGTTTATCGATTACATACAAACAAACAAAAAAACAAAAAAACAAATCTTTCCTCTTTATTATATTATTATTATATTATTATATTATATTATATATTATTATTAGGTCCTTACATATGAAATTGTCGTTTTGTCGTACTGGCCACTTTGATCACAAATTTCTCCTATTTGGTTAGGAATTCGAAATTCAAATTTATACAGCTATTTCCACATGTAGTAGTTGTGTTTCGTAAACCGTCATTCATTTGTTTTTTTACTTATCTTTTTTCTGTTTGCATCGCTCAATTTACAAAATGGAAAATTTGAAATATCGCGTTATTTACGAGTACGAGTTCCACCGTGGCACCAGTGCTGCGGAAACGGCTCGAAGGGTTAATGATGTGTATGGCGGTTGTGTCGCAAAAGAAAACACAGTGCGTTTTTGGTTCCAACGTTTTCGTTCTGGAAATTTCGACCTGCAAAACAAGCCCCGTGGACGGCCGGAGACCCAAGTTGATAATGAAGAATTGAAGGCTATTGTGGAAGCAGATCCATCGCAAACCACGTCCGAATTAGCTGCAGGCTTCGGTGTTAGTGATAAAACTGTTTTAATCCACTTGAAGCAAATTGGAAAGATTAAAAAACTTGAAAGGTGGGTTCCTCACGAATTGAGTGAAGCAAACCGGCAAACGCGCGTCAACTACTGCGTTACATTACTTGACCGGCACAATAACGAAGGGATTTTAAATCGAATCATTACCTGTGATGAAAAGTGGATTCTCTACGATAATCGGAAGCGCTCATCGCAATGGCTGGACCCTGGCAAGCCAGCCAAAGCCTGCTCCAAGCGAAAATTGACCAATAAAAAGTTACTTGTAAGCGTTTGGTGGACTAGCGCCGGTGTCGTTCATTACAGTTTTCTCAAATCTGGCCAGACGATTACGGCAGATGTCTACTGTCAGCAATTGCAAACCATGATGGAAAAGCTAGCTGCTAAACAACCGAGGTTGGTCAATCGCTCTACGCCACTGTTGCTTCACGACAACGCTAGACCACACACTGCACAACAGACGGCTAGCAAATTAGAAGAGCTTCAATTGGAATGTCTAAGGCATCCACCGTACTCCCCGGACCTTGCTCCAACAGATTACCATTTTTTTCGAAATTTGGATAACTTCTTGCAAGGGAAAAAATTCAACTCAGATGGGGCAGTCCAAATCGCCTTCAAAGATTTTATTGATTCCCGTCCGAATGGTTTTTTTAGTAAAGGGATCAATGAACTACCTATGAGATGGCAAAAGTGCATAGATTACAATGGCTCATACTTTGATTAAATAAATATACTATATTAAAAAAAATCGACTTTTTGTTCCTCCCATACAAAACGCCAATTTCATATGTAAGGACCTAATATTAGTGTAGATTAGGTTATTCAAGTACCTATTAGTGTTTACAATAGTATGTAGTATGTGTAAGTATGTTTATATTATATGCACTATCCCGCTTACCTTTACGCGCTTTCCTATCACCCAAAGGTTGCCTGGTAGAACTTGCTATCATAGCAAGAAGGCCGCCTTGTTGTAGGTACCTACTTCACATAATTCTATTTTAATGTTATATGCTTTTTATTATTATTAAGATGACGTATTGTGGGTGGACATACATTGTGGAATAAAAACGGCCACAACTGTCCACTTTTGGACATAGACGTTGAATTCACAAGGAACGCTGCTATCCATTCCCTGGAGTGGTTTTATACATGAAGTAGAAAGGGTATAACAAGCCGAATGGCGGTTAAAGTATTCATGAAACTAAACACTTTTTTCCATGGAACATAAGACGGAATATATAAAAATGAGTGCAAAATTTTTAAAACAGTTTAACGTGTTGGGTATAAACTTGTTGAGAAATTTGCACCAACATTGCATTTTTTTCTTTCACCAACGGCAGGCAAAGACATATCGAAAGTCGCATTTTCAAACCGTGTCCGCGGTGCATTTAGCAAGTTCTCAAAAAAATATTAGGTCCTTACATATGAAATTGTCGTTTTGTCGTACTGGCCACTTTGATCACAAATTTCTCCTATTTGGTTAGGAATTCGAAATTCAAATTTATACAGCTATTTCCACATGTAGTTGTGTTTCGTAAACCGTCATTCATTTGTTTTTTTACTTAATCTTTTTTCTGTTTGCATCGCTCAATTTACAAAATGGAAAATTTGAAATATCGCGTTATTTACGAGTACGAGTTCCACTGTGGCACCAGTGCTGCGGAAACGGCTCGAAGGGTTAATGATGTGTATGGCGGTTGTGTCGCAAAAGAAAACACAGTGCGTTTTTGGTTCCAACGTTTTCGTTCTGGAAATTTTGACCTGCAAAACAAGCCCCGTGGACGGCCGGAGACCCAAGTTGATAATGAAGAATTGAAGGCTATTGTGGAAGCGGATCCATCGCAAACCACGTCCGAATTAGCTGCAGGCTTCGGTGTTAGTGATAAAACTGTTTTAATCCACTTGAAAGCAAATTAGAAAGATTAAAAAACTTGAAAGGTGGGTTCCTCACGAATTGAGTGAAGCAAACCGGCAAACGCGCGTCAACTGCTGCGTTACATTACTTGACCGGCACAATAACGAAGGGATTTTAAATCGAATCATTACCTGTGATGAAAAGTGGATTCTCTACGATAATCGGAAGCGCTCATCGCAATGGCTGGACCCTGGCAAGCCAGCCAAAGCCTGCTCCAAGCGAAAATTGACCAATAAAAAGTTACTTGTAAGCGTTTGGTGGACTAGCGCCGGTGTCGTTCATTACAGTTTTCTCAAATCTGGCCAGACGATTACGGCAGATGTCTACTGTCAGCAATTGCAAACCATGATGGAAAAGCTAGCTGCTAAACAACCGAGGTTGGTCAATCGCTCTACGCCACTGTTGCTTCACGACAACACTAGACCACACACTGCACAACAGACGGCTAGCAAATTAGAAGAGCTTCAATTGGAATGTCTAAGGCATCCACCGTACTCCCCGGACCTTGCTCCAACAGATTACCATTTTTTTCGAAATTTGGATAACTTCTTGCAAGGGAAAAAATTCAACTCAGATGGGGCAGTCCAAATCACCTTCAAAGATTTTATTGATTCCCGTCCGAATGGTTTTTTTAGTAAAGGGATCAATAAACTACCTATGAGATGGCAAAAGTGCATAGATTACAATGGCTCATACTTTGATTAAATAAATATACTATATTAAAAAAAATCGACTTTTTGTTCCTCCCATACAAAACGCCAATTTCATATGTAAGGACCTAATACAGTATTGTTCTACTACAAGTCTCTCGTGTTTTTTTTTCATTTTAACTATAACAATAACTTCTCGGATTACTTGAGACAAACATCCACACTTCGAAGACTTACATTGCCGTTATTCATTTTAATAAAAAAAAGGAACTTGTGAACGGTGACTTAATAAATCCTGCTTAAAACTGTAGACATAATATTGAAAAAATGGTTCAAGTAGGGATGATATTGGTTTTATTTCTCTATCAAGTTAAGTTTAGTCAATTTGTGTAACTGTAGTATCCGTTATCAGTTACATCCTCGACAATAACGTCAATTTTCAGAATTTTATGTCTGTAATCAATTTAAAAATCTTGCCCGCGCGCTATTTCGACCTTAAAGTAGACAAGTCATTATTGGGTTTACTTCTTTAGTACAAGACACATCGTCTGCATAAATTATTTCTTGTTCTGAATAGTAGATACACAAAGCAAACTTATTGTAGATGGGAGTTGAAAGCACTAACTAACTTTGTTAAATTGCGTCACTATTTCAGAATAAGCCGGTTGACACTAACAATATTACTGCGAAGAAAACGATGGAACTTTGATAATTTATTTAGAAATAAATTACTCAGTCTGCTGATGAAATTTTCATATTGTGTACCTACATCAAAATAAAATTATATACGTACCTGCAAACTAAATTGAAGAAGTTGAAGTCAAGTTTGATTGTATTTTTACTTATGACCTTAGGCTGTTCTCACACTTGTTACCGTCGCTGCGTATTTTAACCCACTGTAACGCATGCGTCTGTCAGACGGAAGATAATTGCTAATTTAGATCTTATGCCTTATTCCTTATACGATGCGTAACGGATAACGGATGCGGCTGTCGAGTCATTCCGAATTTACGTTCGAATCCGTAAACGCATAAGATAAATGGCATGGAAATAAGATTGGAAATAGCAAATTTGGGATTCGTTTGTTGCTTTTCCATAATGGCGGATGTGATTTGGTTATAATTTAGTTTTTCTTGTTTATTTGAGTGTTTGGTGAATAAATCTGATAGTGTTTTAAGCAACAAACTATTCTTAAACTGAACATTAAATAGGAAATTTGTAATTAAGGCATTTATCTGACATTGTGTAATAGTGACGAGCGGATCACCACGTGGTGCAGAAAATTTTACTATCAGTTTTCTGTTGCTACACAAACTGCGCAACACAGCCCCTAGTCGTAAGACTAGGTTCTCTGTGTTGTGGACTCTCCCTCGGCGTAATGCCACATACCCTACTGACGTACGACTAACCTGCAAAACTAACCTTACTTAGATGGCAAAATACGACTCTATAATAGAGTTGTGGCGCCAGTGGCTCTGCCACCATTAAATAATAATAATAATAATAGCTAATTTATTTCGTGTGACAAACGTACCTATGCGTAACGGTGCGTTAAAAATACGCAGCGACGGACGACAAGTGGGGGGGATACGCTTTTGCCTTTGAACTTTCGTTTAGGTGTTAGGTATAAAATCAATGATAATTTATTTCCAGACATTTTTTTTCTTCAAAATACTTGGTTTGGAAAAGTATTTAAGAAGTGAGTACGTATTCTTGAAATCAGTGATCGAAAAATCAAGAAACGTTTTGTACGGCAGCAACTGGTAGCAACTTTTAAATGACATTTCAAATTGCGAAATATGTGTTTTTTGTGATACACAGTTATCTGATTGACCCTCAAACTTTTGTCAGAAGTGGTGTTAATATCCGTTTTACGGCCATTAACGCTCTGCCTACCCCGTAAGGGATAAAGGCGTGATTTATGTATGCATGTATGTATGTGTTTTTTGTAAATTTTTGAAACTTGTTTTCGAATACAATGATTTTGATACTTACAAATAAAGAAGAAAATAAAATAATGTTTAAACGAATAATAACCTGTCCAGCCCCGAGGCGGTGAGTTTATTTTATTTTTTATTCCGCTCGAGCCGGTTTTCTATCAGGACAATACAAAATTGTTATTCACATACACACATACATACACATATCACGCCTGTAATCCATCCCTTGCGGGGTAGGCAGAGCGTAAACAGCCGCAAAAACGGCCATTTACACCACGTCTGACAAATGTTTGAGGGTCATTCGGAAAATTGTGTATCGCTATAGTGACAGGTTGTCAGCCCATCGCCTAAAATTGCAATACACACCTTCGAGTCCCTTAGTCGCCTCTTACGACTCCCACGGGAAAGAAATGGGGTGATGCTATTCTAAGCCGGCATAGCCGGCATTATACGGCATACCGTATTATTTTTTATGTTATTCACTCACATTTTAATTAGAAAATTGTGTTATTTAAATTTAATTTATATTATTACAATTACGGATAATGACGTCAATAATTAGTAATAGTACTAGCCTTCATAAAATAAGTTTCATTTCATTTTACGATACCAAATACATTGGTTCAAATGTCATTGAGGTAATATTTGTGGTTGCTATACGTTAAATTAATATGAGCGTTAGTTCAATCAACTCGTCTCATAATGTTCGAATTATGAACTCGAAAACAGTTCCATAAAGACCTACTTTATGCATTCTGCCTATAGAAATTACAGTTTTATAGAAATTACAGAAGCGAAACGATTTTTTTTTACCAATTCACCTATTGTGTATTGGTAAAAAAAATATTGGTGGTGTTGTTTAGTTATTTTATTAGTTTGTTGTTCAGTTATTCTTAAGATGTTGTTCAGTTGCTATACCGATGTTGTTCAGATGTTGTTCAGTTGTTGTTTCGATGTTTTTCAGATGTTGTTTCGATGTTTTCCGATGTTGTTCAGTTGTTGTTCAAATGTTGTTTAGTTGCTAACTCGACATCTGAACAACTGCTGAAGTATAGAATTTTCGAAAATTCATATCAAGCCATATTACGTTCTCGTATTGAATTTGACCTTGTATCGGACCTTGCAATCGCTGGTGCGGACGTTTGGAAAAGTGTTTAACTGTTTGTTTTTTGCAGAGTGTAGATAATAGTAGTTTATGCAATTGTCATATAATGGGGGTCATTAGAATGCGAGTGTCTGTTTATCACACGAGGCGTAGCCGAGTGTGATAATAGATTGACACGAGCATTCTAATGCCTAATTATATGCAGTTGCATACACTATTTTATCTACACTCTAAAAAATTTACTCAGTTGAACACTTTTCCAAACGTGCGCACCGGCGATTGCAAGGCCCGATACATGGTCAAATTCAATACGAGAACGTAATATGGCTTGATATGAATTTTTGAAGATTCTTTACTAACAGTTGTTTAGATGTCGAGTCTCAACAGCAAGTAACTAAACAACTGAACAACAACTGAACAACACTGAACAACACTGAACAACAACTGAACAACTACTGAACAACACTGAACAAGATCGGAATAACATCTGAACAACAACTAATCAACATCTGAACAACAACTGAACAACATTTGAACAACAGAACAAAAACCTATTAAAACAACTGAACAACATCCGAAAAATTACCGTACAACAACAACTGTCAGGTGCGGCGGAAGATAGCGATTTGAGTATTGGAAAAAAAAACTTCGTTTCATTTCTCAACTTTATCGTATTAAGCGTTTTCTCATTAAGTCATTACGCTTCTGTAATTTATAGTAAACCTTAGTTTTTATAGGCAGAATGCATAAAGTAGGTCATTATGCATCTGTTTTTGAATTCATAATTCGAACATTATGAAACGAGTGTAGATAATAGTAGTTTATGCAACTGTCGTATAATGGGGGTCATTAGAATGCGAGTGTCTGTTTATCACACGAGGCGCAGCCGAGTGTGATAATAGTTTGACACGAGCATTCTAATGCCTAATTATAGCAGTTGCATACACTATTTTATCTACACTCTCCAAAAAAACTCAGAAACACTTTTCTAAACGTACGCACCGGCCATTGCAAGGCCCGATACAAGGACAAATTCAATACGAGAACGTAATATGGCATGATATGAATTTTTGAAAATTCTGTAATTTAGCAGTTGTTTAGATGTGGAGTGACTTACCTAAACAACTGAACAACATCTGAACAACAACTGAACAACATCTGAACAACAACTGAACAACATCTGAACAACATCGGAACAACATCTGAACAACAACTAAACAACATCTGAACAACAACTGAACAACATCTGAACAACAACTGAACAACATCTGGACAACATCTCAACAACAACCTAATAAAACAAACGCAACATTACCATACAACAACAACTGACAGGTGCGGAACTCTGTGTTTCCAAACGTTTGGAAACAGGCGGAAGTTGGCAATAAGAGTATTGGCAAAAAAAAAACTTCGTTTCATTTCTCAACTTTATCGTATTAAGCGTTTTCTCATTAAGTCATTACGCTTCTGTAATTTATAGTAAACCCTAGTTTTTATAGGCAGAATGCATAAAGTAGGTCATTATGCATCTGTTTTCGAATTCATAATTCGAACATTATTAGACGAGTGTAGATAAAATAGTTTATGCAACTGCTATAATTAGGCATTAGAATGCTCGTGTCAAACTATTATCCGCATTCTAATGACTCCCATTATATGACAGTTGCATAAACTACTATTAAAATAGCGCTGTCACTTTCCGTGAAATAGTGCATGACTAAGTAGATTTTTTAGTCATGTCATGTCCAAAAATGTCTATTTTAGCCATTGAGTTGCCGTGTCGCTTAATTTTGACAGACAATGCGCATTTTATGTCAAATTATAAGTCAACTTTAGTCGCAATCATCTCCTATCCTTTTCTAAACCTCACTTAAAATTTAGTCATTACATTACTTATGGGTAAGGCAGCTTATTATGAGGGCACTTTTTCGAATCTCGGGCAACAAACACCTGGTCCTTCAAGGCATGTATACCGAAGCCAACAGCACAGAGGCCTTTTTGCACCAAATAATGTGTTGTGATGTGTACATCAAGCTGGTTCACGTTCTATCTGTACTATAGAAGTACACCCCGAGCCAGCACCCGCCTGATGCAAGGACTATTATAGATGAGGGTCGGATAACCAAAAAATAAAATAAAATCTTTATTTCAGGTCATAAACCCATAGACTTAATAGTACAACATTTATCACATTAAATCAGTTTAAAGCTATGGGTTAGGAACTTTCTGGACCGCTTGGCAGCTTGTTATTATTATGACTTTGTAGAACACGTATTAACTGAAAAGTCAGACCATAATAACACGAAATGGAATGTTCAACGTTGTTACCATTCGCCGCCATTTTTATTTCGATTGTAAAGCTTATTCGTTAGCTATAACTGTTTAACTGCACGGTCGTAGTGCAGTGCAGTTGCATTACGCGCAAGATTGCTGTCAGGCGACCGGTTTATGCGGTTACTGGCGTCGGGTTTCGCACGAGAAAATCAACACCAGACATTTTCGTTTGTTATTTTCATCTATGGGCATGTGATGCCAGCTTAGTATTAGTAGTAGGTGACAGGCCGTCTACTTGTCACTATAGTGATACAAGATTTTCCTATCAAACGGCCCTCAACAAACAGCCCTGAAATATTTGTCAGACGTGGTGATAGTGCTCGTAGTTAACGGCCGTTAACGTTCTGCCTACTCCGCATGGGACAAAGGGGGAATAATTTGAATATGAGACATATGTATTACATTTTCATGTGTGTGAACGTTTTTAATCGTTTGGTTAGGCGGTTCTCCTGCTATGACGGATTGATGGACGTATTGTTGACGCAACTGTCTGTCAGACGAAGGTAAATTTTGAACTTCCATACAAAAAACGGATGCCATGGTTGTTGGCACACTGTGACGCATGCGATTTGAACAAGGTGTTTGACATACGCATCCATCAGTCCATCTTAGTGTGGCATATTCGCCAAAAAATAAAAGTTTTTCAGTTTGCCCAATTAAACGTCCACTGCTAGATAAGATAAGATAAGATAAATCTTTATTGTCAACTGTGTTTACAAGGTGGTACCGTACAGAATGGTATCAACAGTTTGCCCTTTCGAGCTGCCATGCGCCTCTTTTGTGTGGTTTAGATCCACAGCCGTTTTTCCATCAGCTACGTTGCAGTAGATACCACGCAGTATGTCAGGAGGCGTGGCTACCACTCTAGAGGTATAATCTTCCAACCCCATCAATCGTTGATTTTACTAGCCATAAGCTCGTTCATTACTTCTTCATCCAATAACTTTATGAGCATTTTCGATTTATTTTACTTTCAATATTAGACGGGTTGGGCAGCAGAAAATCTTGTCACTTACCGCCTAGACGACATCTTGCCGTGACGTCAGTCAACTCGCGACAGCAACACATGAAACTCTGTTGATACATCAAGCCACGGGAAAATTATAAATATTCTTCTTTTTCGTTTCGACCAACGACTCGATGATTCCTGTGGCCTATGTTATGAAACTACAGGCTACAAATCTACAGGTGAAATTCGTAGTATATTGCGTAGCCGGTTGATATTCCCGGTAGCATAATGGCTAACCGACTACGCAATGGACACCGAATTTCACCTGTAAAATTGTAGCCTGTAGTTTGATAATATCGGACACTGGTGTTGGAGTTTTTCAACCGCCTACAACTAGTAGTAAGCCTCTGTAATGATTGTGTAACGACCGCCGTCTAAGTAATCATAGACAGCAACCGGGACCGACGGCTTACCGTGATCTCCGAAGCTATGTCCTAACCAGACTGAAAACAAATTCACAGAGTGATAAATATTAACAATGTAAGTGTCCCTCTGAGAATCGAACCCGGAAAATTTGCGTTGCAGGCAGTCGCACTACCACTGCACCATATCGGCCGTCAATTGTTAATATTTACCGAAATATTATCGTCATTCTAAAACAAAAAAATCAAAGACTGTATCCATAGTTCATAATATGCATAGTTATATAAATGTGAACTTCGACTATAGTAACCGCAACACAGACATTGGTGGAAATGAAGCTGCGACGTAAACTGTTTATGATATATCCCGAGATGGTGCTGTCTTACTGCCTATCGATAGTCCGTTGATTGCTAAGATGAAACTATCGATAGTAAACATGATGTTCTAGTGTGATAAATTGAAATTTCCGATATGCAAGGTATCGATCTCTCTATTGAGTGAGTAGTAGTCAAACTTTCGTGCTAGCGTACTAGAGAGAGAGCATGAAATTTATTTGATGTAATATCTCAAAATAGTTGACACGGTCTTTTTAGTACAGTACACTGTTTTTGACAGGATTTTTTGTGAATTGTCTGATATTCCAGCTTAGCTCCATGGATCACGATCACGGATAATTAGGTTAATAGTACCTATGCAATGTTCTATTCAAACAGGGAACAATTAATAAAGTTGGTAAATGAAATTGATTAGGATATTGGATTTGTATTACAAAATCAATTTTACGAACATAACGAATAAATCAATTAATATTTTAAAACGTAAGACCATACCAATCGTATATAACCTATCTACCATGAAAATTAGATAACATTATAGACAGGAGAAATATCGATAGTTTCGCATCACTAGATAATTCCCGGGATCCCTCCAACATGTCTCCGTTATATTTGCGAGCGTTTATTTATTGCACGACACAATGTATTGTATTGTGTTTGTATTGTATTGTTGATCTCAAGAATCGTCTCCACCAAATTAGAAGCAGAGATTGAGGTTTTATTTGCACCGGAATATTATCGAGATTGAGATAGTCTAACTGATTATCTTATGTATTGTTATGTAAAATTGTTTGATTATTTTTGTGTACGTAGTATTCGTTGGTAAAATTTGCACTATCCCGCTTTCATTGTCACTCTTTCTCCCGAAGATTGCCTGATAGAGAATACTACCTAGCATTAAGGTCGCCTTCTTGAACTATTTCTTTTTGTCTGAGTATCTGTTTTTGCATTATTTATTTTATGTGCAATAAAGAATTTTGTTATAATGTTTGGTTATGATTAGCTAAGTTAAGTATATTGTTAAGTATGGAGTAGACGGAAGGGCATTTATTTTATTTCATTAACCTTATGCACAAAAATGAACACGGCGCTTTCTGTCAATCTACCTTAGGGCATGTGCAAAGAGTTAAGGCATGTGCATTTAACTAAAAAGAAGAAAAAAAGATATAGAAGGAAGGCTTAAAAATATTTAATTCATTGCAATACCAACAAAAAAACTAAGGTGTAAATCTGAATAGCTATATGAAAAACCAGTGTAAGTTGATTCCTGAAACAAATAAGGTGTTATTTGTTTTACCTGTGACAGCCGACATGTGTCATATTCGAAATTTCATAGGACTTGTTTAACCGGATCCGGCAAAAACCGGATAATCATGCGGGGAGAAGTGAGGAGTCAGGGGATATACAGCCAAGCTGCCTGCCCGGTGGCTAGGTTTTGATATTACGGGTATGCGACCCCGGCTTCCCGAGCTACTACGGCCTCAAACCTTGTCCTCCGAGGTAGTAGTATCCGTAACCTTTCATCCTTTCCCAAGTCACAAAGTCCTGTCTCTCTTCTTTCCCTCCCCTTCCTTACTCCTTACCTCTCCGCCAATCCAAGGTCTGCCGCGCCGATGGATGCATAGCTAGGGGCGTGCCTAGTTTAGCGTGCCGATTTGCCCTGGGACCGGGTGACCCCAGATTCAGGCTAACCTTGTCCTGGTATGCGGGGCTCTGCCAGGATCGACATTAAATTTCCCTAGCTTCTCGTGGGAACGCAATGATTGTAAATTCGAACCAAAATCTATATGGCGGCGATGTAGGAGTTCGCAACTCATCACGTCTCGTTCCTGTCGGGTGCGGATTGCGGGCTACTGAGAGCCGCTTTGCTACGATGAATGTTAGGGGAGGAATGGTGGATAAAATAGATGAAGTATGTCAGATGATGGATAAGAGGCGCATAGATGTTTTGTGTGTGAATGAGACGAAGCGGAAAGGTTGCGACACGACGGAACATGGCCTTTACACAGCGTATTGGTCTGGGGTTTCTAGTTCCGACCGAGGCTGTAAAGGAGTCGGCGTGATTCTTTCCGCACGAATGGCTGAATGCGTGACTGAGTTCGAATGTGTGAGCCCTCGACTCCTCTGGATTAGGCTGAAGGTCGGAATCACTCGAATCTTTATCCTAGGTGTCTATGCACCGACGGATGTGGGTTCGGGTGGCTCCACAAAAGCAAAAAAGGAAAATGAGGAGTTTTGGGACAATGTGAGAGATGTTTTGAAAAACTGCAAGGCGAATGAAAGAATTATTATGCTGGGAGATTTTAATGGATGGGTAGGAATAAAGCGAGATGGGTATGATAAGGTTCTTGGTACGTTTGGTGATGAAAGAGTAAATGAGAATGGAAAGAGTGTGTTAGAGATTTGTTTGCAGTGGGATCTTTTTGTGTCGAATACAATGTTTCAACACAAAAAGATCCACACTTATACAAGAGCGGAAGGTGCATCAAGAACAATGATTGATTTAGTGATTGTGGATGAAAGATTGAAGAGTAAAGTTGTAGACACTCGAGTGTACCGCGGTGCTGGTATTGACACAGACCACTTCCTGGTGCTATCTCGAATAAGTGGTCTCTTCAAACGGTGGCGGCACAGGGTAACTGAGCGAAGTAGTGCGTTGGAAAGAGTGAAAGTAGAAAATTTGCAAGATAAAGAGGTAAAAAAGGAGTATATTAAAAGATTGAAAGAGAAATTTAACAACCAAGAGGAGATGTCTGACATTGAAGAAGGATGGAAAGGATTTAAGAAAGGTGTTGTGGATGTCGCGATAGAAGTGTGTGGAGTTTCAAAAAGGATGAAAGGGAAAACACAACGGAGTGCGTGGATGACCAAAGAGGTACAAGAAGTTGTGCAGAAGAAGAAGAAAGCATGGTTGGATTGGTTAGCTACCAAAGCTAACCGAAGAATGTTAAAAGCGACGGATGAAGATGTAGAGAAAGCAAGAAAGGAGTATAAAAGTGTGAAGGATGTAGTTAAAAAGACTGTTGATAAAATGAAAGATAAGAATAAGGATGAATTTGACAGGAGGCTATCGGAAAACTTTCGTTCCAACTTGAAAGTTTTCTGGAAATCCATAAGGACAGCTCGAAGTAAAACCACGTCGTCCGAGTTGAGTAGGATTCGAAGCCAGGATGGTAGTGTAATAAAAGGTGAGGAATGTGTGTTGAAAAGATGGAAGGAATATTTTGAAAGCTTATTTGAGAAAGAAGATCTAGCGCAAGAAATAACTACTGCAGAAGTGAATGAAATTGAGAACGAAAGTGAGATTGAAATGGATGAGATTGTGAAAGCGTTAAAAAGTATGAAATCTGGTAAAGCTGCAGGGTATGATAGAGTGTCGGTCGAAATGCTGAAGGCTGGCGAAGGCGTTGTGGCTAGTCAGCTGTACCTCCTTTTTAACCTTTGTTGGAGAAGCGGTCGAGTGCCAACTGATTGGTGCAAGGCTGTAATAGTGCCATTATATAAAGGAAAAGGGTCACAGCTGGACTGCAAAAATTACCGCGGTATAAGCCTCCTCAGTGTCGTCGGCAAACTGTATGCAAAGGTGTTGATTGAAAGAGTGATGAAAGAAACGGATGAGAAAGTATGGGATGCTCAGGCAGGATTTCGTAAGGGGATGGGATGTACGGATCAGGTCTTTTCCTTGCGCTGCATAGCTGAAAAATTCCTGGCCAAAAACCAGAAAGTCTATTGCGCATTCGTGGATTTGGAAAAGGCCTATGACAGAGTGGTGAGGAATGAATTGTGGTCGGCACTATCCATGCATGGGGTGAGCAGTATCTTGATACGAGCACTGAAATCCTTATATAAGGATTCCAGTGCTTGTGTCAGGATAAACGGGGCGTACAGTGAACTTTTTAACATCGAGAAAGGTGTTAGACAGGGATGTGTTGCGTCACCGTGGCTGTTCAATCTATTCATGGATAGTTGTTTGGCGGATTTGAAAGAGAGTGAATGTGGTCTGAGAATGAATGGTTTACTCGTCAAATGTCTTCTCTATGCTGATGACCAAGTTATCCTTGCGTCGTCGGCTGAAGGGTTGCAGGAGATGGTAAATATTATGACTGAGGCTTTGAAAAAGAAAGGAATGAAAGTGAATGTAAGTAAGACGAAAGCAATGGTTTTTGAGAAAGAGGAAAATATGACAGAGTGTAAAATTATGATAGAAGAAGAGAGGGTGGAACAAGTGAAAGAGTTTGTGTATTTGGGCTCCATGTTCACATCAGATGGAAAGTGTGAAAGTGACATCGAAAGAAGGGTGAATGCCGGAAACATGGTGAATGGAGCGTTGCACGCTTTTATGAACAGCCAGAAAGTCTCTGATAAGGCTCGTCTGGCTGTGCATAGAGGGGTGTTAGTTCCGACACTTATGTATGGGAGTGAAAGTTGGGTATGGCAGAAAAAGCATGAAAGTAGAATAAATGCAGTACAAATGAGAGCGTTAAGAAGTATGATTGACGTAAAATTGAGTGACAGGATAAGGAATAGCGTGATAAGGGAACGTTGTGGTATAAAAGAAGACGTAGTGACTGGTGTAGAAAAGGGTATGCTTAGATGGTTTGGTCATGTAGAGAGGATGAATGAAAGAAGATTAACGAAAGAGGTGTATATGGCAAGTGTGGATGGGAACGTCGGAAGGGGAAGACCTCGACGAACGTACCTTGATCAAATCGGGGACGTCCTAAAGAAAGGTCAGGTCAAGAGTACCCTAAACCGAAGAGCATGCATGAAGAGATTGATGAATGTGGAGGAGGCGAAAGTAGTATGCCAGGATCGTAGTAAGTGGAAGGAAGTAGTCTCTGCCTACCCCTCCGGGAAAGAGGCGTGATTTATGTATGTATGTATGTATGAGAAGTGAGAACCACCTAACTCCGCTGATATATTTTTGCATTCCCTTTTTGCACCTCAATCCCAGCGGTCACCAAATTAACAATGTCCGTGCAAAATCGTCGGACGTGGACAAATGGCGCGCCTCGCCACACTTGCTCCCCGGTGATCAATCAGGACAATTGGCCGCGCGACGCGGACAACAAATGAAAGAAACAAAGACAAGTGAATTATCGTGTTGTTTTATTCTATTGGCCGTGTGACGCCGGCTGGCCATGTGATGCCGGCTGAGAATTGCATCACCCCATTTCTTTCCCGTAGGTGTCGTAAGAAGCGATTAAGGGACTCGAGGGTGTGTACTGCAAATTTAGGCGATGGGCTGACAATCTGGTACTATGGTGATACACAATATTCTAAATGACCCTCAAATGTTTGTCAGACGTGGCGTAAATGTTCATTTTTTTACAGCCGTTGACGGTCTGTCTACCCCGTACGGGATTGTATGTATGTTTATTCTTCAGTAAAAGATATACTCGTAGGTTGTCGGATTAGAATAACGACGTAAACTGTTGTAAACGCGGTCACACGTAAGGACTCAAATCACTAAAACGGGGTTCTTATAGTGATACTTAATTTTGATGAATTGTCCCATATTTCGACCCAGTTGCATGGGCCATGATTATGGAACAATTGAATACCAAATTTTAAAACTGGGTTCTAAAAGTACAACAGATGGATGAGGCGTCGCCACTAGTGAATGGCGAAAGTCTCAAGCTTAAATCTTGCCCGCGTTAGAATATTTTGCAAGTTTTCTGAAATCACGGAACAACTGATGTTTTGCGGGTAGGCAGATGGAGTCTTCATATCATTGGTATGCATTTCTGCATACCGCCTTCCTACGATTCTGTCGATCACTACCGAAACTCACTTAAAAGTCACATCAGTACGAACTCACAGTTGTTCCGTGATCATGACCCATGCGACTGGGTCGAAATATGGGACAATTCAAGAAAATCCTGTATCGCGGTTAGAAACCTTCATTGAAAATCATCAAGTCACCATATTTTGTACTGGTGGTTGCCGTGATAGGCAAGTAAATGATTAATCTGGGAAATTAGCAACAATGCAACATTGTACTGCACTCGCCAACATGGAAAACGAGCAAAATTTGGACATCCCATACAAAGTCAGTCGGCCAATCGTTAATGCTAATATTATAAATCTGATGTTTGTTACCTCTTCACGCTCAATAAGCTTGACCGATTTGGATGGAATTTGGAACACAGGTAGAGTATAACCCGGAATAACACATAGGCAAAAACTAGGCGGAAAAACAACTATTACATACATACATACATATCACGCCTATTATCCCCTGCGGGGTAGGCAGAGCGTAAACGACCGCAAAAATTTACTTTATTTGAGGGTCATTCGGAAAATTGTGTATCACCATAGTGACAGGTTGTCAACCCACCGCTTAAAATTGCAATACACATCCTCGCGTCCCTAAGACTAAAACAACTATTCCCTAAAACAACTATTACCACGGGAAAATGAGTGGCAGCGGGTAAAACCGCTGGGCAGAAATCTAGTTTTGTATGATTATGTTCATATTTTATTTATTTTCTAGCAATGGTCCCGTAATGACATTTTTTTAATTAATGATGGGTTTGCTCTTGACTCTAGTCTAGGTAATAGGACGAAGACAGAGTCTAAGATGGAGCGAGCTCACCCAGAAGAAGCCTGTTCACTCTTACTTTGAAGAGATTAGGGTTGTATGCGTTTGGAAACACAGACGCAGATTTATCAGTTCGATGCCCTTTTTAAGACTGGACTCTGTTTTAACCCCGAGGCTTTGAAACCCACACCTGTCTGTAAAGTAATACAATGCCCTAAACAACGTTTCCAATTTAAGACTCTGTTCTTCGGGAAATTGTCTCCCTTTCAAAAAGAAACAGCTAAACATTTTTTGCTCAAAATTTTGCGAGATTTTACTTTTTTGGCAGAGAAACTAGGAAAATACCGTTTAAGTAAATTTACTTCCGCTTACTTCCGCAATTTTACTAGAATAGGTACGCATCTACATTATCTACATCTACACTAATATTATAAAGAGGAAAGATTTGATTGTTTGTTTGTATGTTTGTTTGTTTGTTTGTTTGCATCGAATAGGCTCCGAAACTACTGGCCCGATTTTAAAAATTCTTTCACCATAAGAATCCTACATCATTCCTGATGAACATAGGCTATATTTTATACGAGAAAAAAATAGGGATCCGCGTGAAATTTTCGATAATGTAACCCAACGTGTGAAAAATGTACCGAAAAAATATCTTATATCGCGTACGCTGTGGAAATTATTGACAATAGAGCAAAGTGATGTACTACAGTTTTATAGAGGACATCAATATCTATAATAATGTTTCGAAACCATATGTCTAACTATTACAGTTATGCCACAATTACTACTTTTTCATTTAAAAATGTACCAACTACGCCACATTATTCGTACCAGTGTAATAATTACATTTAATCATTACTGTATTAAAGGGTGTCAGGGATAGCCCTCAGAATACTAATAGGGTACATGCAGACCATGAAACTGAACAACTTTCCCCTAGGAACATATTTCAGGAAACATATAAAAACTGACTTCCCATAGTGAATGCAGTCAGCTGATTGTGATTTTGTATGTAAGGTCATTTTTTTGGCGTTTCCTGACATATGTTTCTAGGGGAAAGTTGTCCAGTTTTATGTTTCATGCACCCTATCAGTATTCGAAGGGCTGTCCCTCACTCGGTATAAAAAAACGACAAAGAACATAAAATAATGCATTAAAAAAATAATACATACATACACATATCACGCCTATTATCCCTTGCGGAGTAGGCAGAGCGTAAACAGCCGCAAAAACGGACATTTACGCCACGTCTGACATATGTTTGAGGCTCATTCAGAAAATTGTGCATCGCCATAGTGACAGGTTGTCAGTTCATCGCCTAAAATTGCAATTCACACCCTCAAGTCCCTTAGTCGCCTCCTACGACTCCCACGGGAAAGAAATCGGGTGATGCTATTCTAAGCCGGCATCACACTAAAATAAGAATTATATAATCTACACTTATATTAGAAACAGGATTTTATTTATTGTTTGTTTGAATTGAATAGGCTCCGAAACTACTGGACCGATTAAAAAAATTCTTTTACCGTTAATTGAAATTGAAATTCTTTATTTAATGTAGGATAGTATTATCACTTATTGACGTCATGAACCGTCATTTTCAAAAAAGAAATTTGTATCACACAATTTTCTTTTTCTTTATTACAATTTTGTTACGACCTAATAGAAAACCGGCTCGGGCGGGATAAAAAAAAAAATATAGGCACTGCCATGGGGCTGGCCAGGTTAATCAGTGGCATGTAACTTTACGCCACCACCATTTGAAAACGATATTTGTTTCAAAGTCAAGATTTTTAGAATGCTACATTATCCCTGATGAACATAGGCTATATTAAACTGTCTTATTCCCGGGGGAAAATTGTTAGCGGCGGGTGAAACCGCTGGGCGGGCTGCTAGTTGCATAAATAATTTGATAATAACTTTAAAACTGTAGATATCATATTGAAACAAGATTGAAATAGAGGTGAGATTTTTTTTCAAGTTTGTCAAACTGTGAAACTGATAGAATTTAGGGACCCTTTTACTTCAACTCGGCTGGCTGTCTGTCTGTAACCCATTCTTAGAATTACGGTTTTGAATTCAATCTAGATAAGGCATTTCAGACAATTTCTATTTGTAGCCAATAGCGCGAAAGGTTGGTGATTCGAGACTCGATAGAATAAAACCGTTAAACCAATAGTTCTGAGAATTATATCCAAAGATCTAAGAAACTACCGTAGATTTAACATAGTATATCCAAATGTCCTATGGCTTCTTTGCACTCACACGGCTATATTATTTTCATAAAAAAAAAAAATATAAGAAATTGATAAAATTAAAACGTTGGCCGGGGATAGAACCTGGAACCTGTGGTATACCGTCCCACCGCTCTGTGTAAAGAGGTTGAAAATTTGGAAGTGTTCGGTCGAGGCGCTGGTAGGTCAGTGGCAGACCGTTAGGATGGAACTCTACAGGTCCCGGGTTTAACCTCCGACCGACGCTTTAATTACTTCAATTTCTTATTGACGGCCGATGTGGCGCAGTGGTAGTGCGACTGCCTGCGACGCAAAGGTTCCGGGTTCGATTCTCGGTGGGACATTCACAAAAAGTTGATATTTATCTCTTTGTGAATTTGTTCCCGGTCTGGTTAGGACATTGCAGGGTGAACCAACTGATTGTCCGAAAAGAAATGGTTCCGTGCTTCGGAGGGCACGTTAAGCCGTCGGTCCCGGTTGCTGTCTATGATAACTTAGATGGCGGTCGTAACACAACCATGTCAGAGGCCTATTAGTGGTAGTAGGCGGTTGAAAAACTCTGACACCAGGGTTCATCGGGTCGTTGGACGACTTGGTGTCCCACACGAAAAAGAAAGAAAAGATTTCTTATTTTTATTTACAGTATATCCAGTACTTATTATTTTCCTCGTATACGGAGAAGATTGGACATCAGCTATTCGTGTGGTCAGACAGACAGGAAATACGATCGTTTATTGGCTACTTCCTTTGTTGGAGAGGACTGAACCTGAACATATTGTAGAATACGTAGCAATCTGTTGGAACAAGATTAACTTTGGTTTCTTAGTATTTGTTATTGACAAATACACAGTGTGTAAGGGAAATCGCTAAACAAACTATCAAGGCGTGTTCTAAACAAACTGATTTATTTTTCTGGGCAACATACATACATATATCACGCTTATATCCCTTGTGGGGTAAGCAGAGCGTAAGTAGCCGTAAAAACGGACATTTACGCCAAGTCTGACAAACATTTGAGGGTCATTCAAGGAAATCGTGTATCAATCATAGCGAGAGGTTGTCAGCCTATCGCCTAAACTTGCAATACACATGAAAACCGTGAGTCCCTTAGTCGCATTCTTGGTACCATTATATCTTAATATAAAAAAAAACATTGGTCCTACCATAATTTACTATGGGAAGTCCAAAAATTTTTGCATGGTCTGAATGGACCCCATCAGTATTCGGTGGATAACCGCTTACACCCTGGATAAGTCATATGTTTGAAAATTACTCGTAATTGAATCAGTGATGAAAAATTTATACCTCTAGTGGATTAATTTTCAAGTAACCTTTTCGGTTTAATAGATTTGCAATTTTATGTTGTATTCATCTAAAAAAATAAAATGAAACTGATTTCCCTCAATCGCACTAATTGCAAATTATTTAGTTAATAATATTAGGTACACAAGCAAATTAGCAGGGAACGTCTGATTTGGTGTTTGTCTCTAACGCAGCGGCAACTTAGAGCCTTATGACGTACAAAAGGGGCAGCTGGGCTACGTCCAGCAGTGGACTACTATAGGCTCTCTTCTCTCTTCGTGTGGGACACCGAGTCATCCAACGACCCGATGAACCCTGGTGTCAGAGTTTTTCAACCGCCTACTACCACTAATAGGCCTCTGACATGGTTGTGTTACGACCGCTGTCTAAGAAATCATAGACAGCAATCGGGACCGACGGCTTAACGTGCCCTCCGAAGCACGGAACCATTTCTTTTCGGACAATCAGTTGGTTCACCCTGCAATGTCCTAACCAGACCGGGAACAAATTCACAAAGAGATAAATATCAACTTTTGTGAGTGTCTCACCGAGAATCGAACCCGGAACCTTTGCGTCGCAGGCAGTCGCACTACCACTGCGCCACATCGGTCGTCATTTACGCCACTATAGGCTGATGTGATGTAATGTTAGATGCCCTCTGCATTTTGCTCAAATTTAAATTTGTAAAGAATTCGAATTCATCTACAACCGTACACATAGTCAAATAGCTACGAAAATTCAATCATATTAATACTATTATTATATTTACTACCAAAATAGAAATGTAAAGCTGTCAAACTACTGGCAAAAATTTCACAGGTGAAATTCGATGTTCATAGCGTAATTGGTAAGCCATTATGATACCAGGAATATTAACCGGCTACGCAATGTATTAGGAATTTCACTTGTAGACTTATAGCCTGTAGTTTCATAACAAATTCACACAGAGATAAATATCAACTTTTGTGAGTGTCCCACCGAGAATCGAACCCGGAACCTTTGCGTCGCAGGCAGTCGCACTACCACTGCGCCACATCGGTCGTCATTTATGCCACTATAGGCTGATGTGATGTAATGTTAGATGCCCTCTGCATTTTGCTCAAATTTAAATTTGAGCAAAATGCAGAGGCTGTGTGTATGTCCGCGATGACATTTGTTGTCATCGTCTCCGTTGCTTTGAGAAATCGGGTTTTTCTGCCATTTGGCTACTGGAGGACTCTGGCGTGGAGAAAACTCTATATGTCGGCGTCTACCGATCGCACAGCGGTGACCAGGAGACGACAGCGCTTTTCAATTACCTCGTTGAAACGACAGACGTAGCACAGCAAAGATACCCGACAGCGAAGCTAACTTTTCTGGGGGACTTTAATGCCCAACATAAGGAGTGGTTGTTCCCGTTCCAGAAAACTGACCATGCTGGGCTAGAGGCGCGCAAGTTTGCATTATCGCTAGATCTGACCCAGCTGGTGAATGTAGCTACGCGGATACCGGATATCGACGGCCATACACCCAATTGCTTGGACTTGCTGCTGACAACTGATCCAGACAGTCATTCAGTTTCGGTCTCAGCTCCGCTGGGAACGTCCGACCACTGTCTGGTGAAATCCGTATCGACCTGCTCTCCTCTCGATGACAGCCCCAGGGGCACGAGGCGAGTTTGGAGATACGAGTCAGCAGATTGGGAAGAGATGCGGCACTTCTTTGCATCTTACCCGTGGCGTCAAGTGTGCTTCTCTTCGCGTGACCCCTCGTGTTGTGCAGATGCGGTTGCGGACGTGATTCGGCAGGGGATGGAATATTTTATTCCATTCTCCGACATCCCGCTCGGTCACAAAGCCCAGCCTTGGTTTAACGCAGAATGCGCCCAAGCTGAGGCGCGTAAAGAATCGGCATACCAAGCTTGGGTCAAGGCTCGCGACTGCAAATTAAGAGCACGTAGGGTTCGCGCGAAGAAAAGAACCTTCAACTCTGCCACTAAGTCCTGCAAACGGGTTTTACGTAAGGCACGTTTTGACCATGTCGGACGAATAGGGGCCAAACTAGCATCACACCCTCCGGGTAGTAAAAAGTTTTGGTCCCTGTCCAAAGCGGTTGAAACTAATTTCTGTCGTCCAACCTTACCTCCAATGCTGAAACCTGATGGATCGCTGGCTCACTCTGCAAGTGAGAAAGCAAATTTGTTTGCTTCCTTGTTTGCAAGCAACTCACGTCTGGACGCTGGCTCCAAGCAACCACCTACTGTACCTCGTTGCGATTCTTCGATGTCGGAGATCGCAGTACACATTAAAGAGGTTCCAAGAGTATTGTGCAGTCTAGACGTGAACAAGGCCAGCGGACCTGATGGCTAGCGGTGGGTAACTCACGAATGAACGAATGAAAAGAGCGCGCTCTTTAGAAAAAACTCACTCACTCTTGCGTTCAGTGCAATTCATGTTAGATCTTGCGCTCTTAGCGCTCTTCAGCTCTTTTCGATCGCCCAAGAGACCGCGAACGAATGCGAACGCGAAGCAAGCGATCAACGAGGACAGATGCATATGTTACTTTCTCATGAAAGAGTAAGAGCGCTATAGCGCTCGATGTGCGGCGCCAAGCAGGCGACTCGCGAGTTTCGCGATGCTTTCCCGCGGTTTGGGCGGATTTGATTTCTGACTTTTTGCATTGTAAAATAGACATTATTGTGTAAGGTCATGGCTGAAATTTGTTAACGTAAAGAAATTAATTTAATAATAAAAGTTTTCTATAACATCTGTTTGGATTGAGTGATGAATTGACGATTGTTTTAAAGGTAATTAATTTTAGTAATAAGTAAGTCGGCGTGCTGTGTGATGCCGGCTTAGAATAGCATCACCCCATTTCTTTCCCGTGGGAGTCGTGAGAGGCGAGGGTGTGTATTGCAATTTTAGGCGATGGGCTGACAACCTGTCACTATGGCGATACACTATTTTCCGAATAACCCTCAAATATTTGTCAGACGTGGCGTAAATGTCCGTTTTTGCGGTCGTGTACGCTCTGCCCACCCCGTATGGGATTATAGGCGTGATATATGTATGTATGTAAGTCGGCGTGAGCGTCACCTTGACCTTTGACTATTATATCATTTTTTATGAAGTATGGGTTTGCTCTTGGGTTTCATTACGATTTTTGTGTTTTTACTATTATTTTATAAAGTAAAAACTTTAATTCATTCCGCCTGTTAATCCTAAGCTCGCTTACTCATCAGTCACTCGTAGATTCGCTAGCTCTATTAGCTCAAACAAATCCTAAAGATCAAAATACTCAGCTGAGCGAAAAGAGTTACTGAGCGCAAAGAGTGATGCACATCTTTAAGTACGAAAGATTCAAATCGCTCTGCTCTTTTAAGTGAGTTGTTTTTCCCACTACTACTGATGGCATACCAGCGAGAGTATTAAGACTATGTGCGCCTGAACTGTCTCCTGTGCTGACACGCTTGTTCCGCCTCTCTCTTAAAGAAAGAACGGTGCCGGGGGCCTGGAAGCTTGCTAATGTGCAACCAGTTCCCAAAAAGGGCGACCGTGCCGACCCTGCCCATTACCGTCCAATTGCCATCACCTCCATCGTATGCAAGGTCATGGAGAGGGTACTTAACAGTAAGTTGCTGACCTACCTTGAAGACAATGATCTTCTCAGTGACCGTCAATATGGCTTTCGCCGGGGGCGGTCTACTGGTGATCTTCTTGTGTATGTCACGCATTGCTGGGGCGAAGCCATCGAGAAAAACGGCGAAGCACTTGCCGTTTCACTCGATATCTCGAAGGCCTTTGACAGGGTCTGGCATGCAAGTCTGCTCAGCAAGCTTCCTGCTTATGGCATCCCAGCTGATTTTTGTACTTGGATTTCAGACTTCCTTAGTGAACGGTCCATCAGAGTAGTCGTTGACGGCTGCTCCTCTGACCTAATGGCCATTGATGCCGGAGTTTCTCAGGGGTCTGTTCTCTCTGCAACTCTTTTCCTGCTGCACATCAATGACCTCCTTCGGCATGGTATTGTTGGATACGCAGATGATAGTACCGTTTCAGAGAGATACTTGACAGGTGCAGGGACCAGTGGGGATGAAATACGTTCGTTAAGAAAGGCCATGGTAGAGCGAACAGATCTGACCTTAAGTCTTGTCTCCCAATGGGGCGACGACAATCTGGTCTCATTCAATGCCACCAAAACACAGGCGTGTCTTTTCACTGCAAAAAGGAGTCCTTTCGACTGGACACCTACTTTTCGGGGTACATCTGTCCCAGTCACTGACAGGCTTGAGCTTCTAGGCATGGAGTTGACATCAAATCTAAACTTCGGCGCGACCATCGAGTACAAGGCTCAGACGGCGGCTAAAAAGCTGGGCGTCCTGAATAGAGTGAAGCGATACTTTACGCCTGGACAGCTTTTAACTCTTTACAAAGCACAAGTCCGATCCTGCATGGAGTATTGCAGTCACCTTTGGGATGGCTCAGCCAAATACCAACTTGCCGCTCTTGACTCGGTGGAACGCAGGGCCAAGAGGCTCATAGGCGACATAAAACTGGTGGACACCAAGCTACATAGCCTGGCACATCGCCGCAAGGTTGCCTGCTTGTCGGTATTTTATAGATTGTACTTCGGAGAGTGTGCTCAAGAGCTTCACGACCTTGTTCCACCAGCTCCCTTCTACCATCGGACATCCAGACGCACCGCCGGATACCATCCGTACCTGGTAGCCATTCCACCAATTTGGACTAAGCGCTTCCAGTCATCATTTATAATGCGCACTGCTAAAGAGTGGAACTCACTTCCTGCGTCTGTGTTTCCAAAAGCATACAACCCTAATCTCTTCAAAGTAAGAGTGAACAGGCTTCTTCTGGGTGAGCTCGCTCCATCTTAGACTCTGTCTCTGTTCTATGACCTAGACTAGAGTCAAGAGCAAACCCATCATTAATAAAATAAAAAAAAAAAAAATTGTAAAGAATTCGAATACATCTACAACCGTACACATTGTCAAATAGCTACGAAAATTCAATCATATTAATACTATTATTATATTTACTACCAAAATAGAAATGTAAAGCTGTCAAACTACTGGCAAAAATTTCACAGGTGAAATTCGATGTTCATAGCGTAATTGGTAAGCCATTATGATACCAGAAATATTAACCGGCTACGCAATGTATTAGGAATTTCACTTGTAGACTTATAGCCTGTAGTTTCATATCTATCTATCTATCTAAAGGCGCAAATCCGTTCTCAGACTTGTTGTTCGGTCTGACTCTGCCGTATTCGGTAGACTTGCATTTTTTAATATGAGACGAATATCAGAATATTATGAAAATTTTGCAAATCTGGAAAAAATGTGAAAGTACAAGTGTAAACGTAGCATAGTAAATAAAAACATACAGCCATGTGGCTTTTAGGCAGAATTTAAAGCGTGTCAAGCGCTAGGCGGACGGCGCTTTTATATTGTGATATGGGCTACTATTTGTGCCGCAGCACAGAGTAAGCACACCTAGAGACGACACTTCCTCCCCAGACGCGCTAAAGGTCATTATATCAGCCTACCGTCTGGATGGCGCTTAGCGAACAACTCAGCTAGAATGCACGCGTGCCTCGCTGCGTGAACGCTCGTCGCACGGGCCCAAATTTTTTATGATCAATCGAATACTTTACTTAATGAATACCAAATTTTAAAATACTACCCGTGTTAGCTATAATTTTTATTTTTTAACTTGCAAATTTTTTAACTTTTATTTGGTGTTTTCGTATTACAATTGGTTCGAAAAATGCCACAGCTTATTAAACCTAAAGTTACTCCTAAAAGTTATCCAAAAATATTATTAAGTAAATACCTTAAAACTTTACTTAAAATCATCTAAAAACATTCAAGGTGACAACTTTTTTGGCATTAAAATTATCAGCACATGACAGCCCTGGCTTAGTGACGCTGGAGTCCGCGCGGCGTACGGGTCTGAGGTTTTTGGGGCCTAGACAAAGGAGTTTCATTTCTACACGGTAGTATTATTATTCATTCTACGGCAGTAGGCAGTATTCCTGCTACCGACGGAGAAAAAAATACTTGTACGGGACTTTTACCTCTTCTATTTTTTGGTATGAAAATGACAAGGATATTATTTACTCTAACATAGCCCTCTATGCCGTGAGATGCCGGTTTCGAATAGCATCACCCTGTTTCTTTCCCGTGGGTGTCGTGCAAAGCGACTAAGTGACTCTATGGTGACACGTGCATTGCAACCTTAAGCGAAGTGCTGATAAACAGTCACTAATGGTGATACACAATTTTCTGAATGACCCTCAAATGTTTGTTAGACGTAGAGTAAATTTCCATTTTTACGGCCGTTTACGCTTTGCCTACCCCGCAAGGGATATAAGCGTGCTGTATTATATGTAGCTTTCTATCCTTAGCCTTCTAAGTACTTAACAGTTGCGTCCCATTTCTGGTATACATAACACTGTTTTGGTTAGCAAACAATGAAATAGAAATAAGTAGGAAGAAACGATATTTTGTTTAGTTACACACACATGTCACGCCTATATTCCCAGGCAGAGCGTAAACGGCCGCAAAAAACGGACATTTACTTACACCACGTCCGACAAACATTTGAGGGTCATTCGGAAAACTGTGCATCGCAATAGTGACAGGTTGTCAACCCATCGCCCAAAATTGCAATACCCATCCTCGAGTCTCTTAGTCGCCTCTTACGACTCCCACGGGAAAGAAATGGGGTGATGCTATTATAAGCCGGCATCACACGGCATCTATTAATTACACACGATACGTTGTCATTATTGGGTTCGGGTGTTACTGGTCACTGATCCGACTAAACCTCCATGACGGATATTAATATTGTTACTACAATGCGGTTGAAAATAACCGCATTCGTTGATCATTATTGCAAACCAATAAACTATATTCAACCGGCTTATTCCTAATCCTGATGCCTTGACTGTCTAGTTGTAAACCGCGGGCACTCTAGTTGAAGGTACTGGTTTTGATATTCTACAGCTTTATATTTTAGCATCTGGGCAGGTATTTGGGGGATTTTTCCTGCTCAGGGGGTCCGGTTAGCGTTTATAATTACCAAACGCATGTTAATTACACGCTTTGTAAATCTTGATTTAAATTTGAATTCCAGATGTTGGTAGCGTAAAGTTACATGCCGTGTAATAAGTCTGGACAGCCCCGAGGCAATGCCTTATTTATTTTTTATCGGACCGAGCCGGTTTTTCTATTCGTCTTCTTCTTTTCGGGTGGGACACCGAGTCGTCCAACGACCCGATGAACCCGGTTTTCTATTAAAACAATACAAAATTGATATAAAAAAAAATTGTGTTATACAAATTTACTTTTTTTACAATGACGGAACATGACGTCAATAAGTGATGATACCATCCTACATTAAAAAGAAAAATTTAATTTCAATATCAAAACTTTTTATCCCCTGATTTGTTACATTTTTGTAGCGGCCAGTGTTTGCACTGCCATCGAACGAGCGGTTTGAAATCGATGACAGGATTGACAGGTGCATCCCCCTTTTGAGCAAACGCTAGAATCCATTCGGTGCAAAATTTGAAGTGGATTTCAAAATACTCTTCTTTTTTTAAATCGGTGAAAAGAGGTTATCTTCGTGATTGATTTCCCTAATGAAAAAAAAATCATAGTGAGACTAGCCCGATAGCGTTGCGGATAGTACTTCTGCCTACTACGTCGAGAGTCGTGGGTTCGATCCTCACATGACACGGGTATGTGTTAATTCCATTTTCAAATATTTGTGATTAGTCTCTGTGGGTGTTTTCTATGAATAATATTTATGAAAGAAAAAATAACTTATCGAAAGACAAGTATACAGGGTGTAAGTAACAGCACTTCGAAAACGTCCCATGAAAAAATATTTCAAGAATCGCCAATTTTTTTTTCTTGCCATGGTAATGGGAGTTTTTCTGTTGACAGTTCTGTTGATAGTTCCGAATGTCAAACCAGAGGGCGCTGTACTAAACTGAAATTTTGACATTTGATATTTCGATAGTTTTGTCACAGGTTCCGTTTCACGTTGTGTTCGTTACAAATTAATTATATTAGTTTGATTTAATACAAAATAAACTTATCGCCTTGCTATTATATTGAGTATCATTCGCGTAAGTAAACAAATAACCAATAATACATTTAGAACAATTCAATACACACAAAATAAAGAATAATTTATAAAGTGGTACAGTTTTTGTGTAATGAATCGTTATTTCAATTAAGCTCAGCGCCCTCTACATGACACTCGAGAATCCCTAGAAAATTTCCCATCGCAGTTAGCTGATCTTGCTTTTGTATGGGAGTTCAAATTTATTTTCCTGACATAAGTATCTAGGGGAAAGTTGTTTTTTGAAAGTAGTTTCATGGTTTGCATGCACCCTTGTATTCAAAGTGCTGTATTTATAACCTTACTTCTATACTCTTTTGTATATCCACAGGGTGAAAATTCGATACATTCCCTGAAGAACTATGATCTTCCATAGAACTATGAGCCTAAAAATATGTTTGGTCCTTTGACTTTATCCGAACTACGACATAATGATGGGCCTTAGTCAGTTCATTTGGCACCGCACACCGATTTTTTTTTAATACTCGTATAGTGGTATTTTTTCCTTCTTGGTTAGCTAATAAAAGAAAAAAATAATGTATGTAGAATGTACGCGTTATTCTATTGTGATTTTTCACATCAAAGTATGCAACTAACTATGGATGGACCGTCGTACATTTCTTAAAATCAAAAGTCCTTACAATTTTATTCCTTACTACTGATTTGCGACGCATAGTTCTATGTTGAAAATGACCTCACCTCTTACCCCTTATAAGGCATGTATAGAATAACCTTTCGCTTATATTTGATTACTTTATTTTGACACATGTGTTGTGAATCTACGTTGGAAATAATTTATATTTTATATCATTGTATTTCTTCGATATACTACGGACGGATGACCGCGTTGCTCGAAGTCGTATTTCGACATGTGTGAATTATGAATGATATGACTTTGAAATATAAAATTTAAAATGAAGTTGAAAATCATCTGCAGAACATTAAAAAAACTTTTTGGGGTTAATTTCAATGGTTTTTTATAAAGATAATAACGGCAACCGGTATCGGTTAATCTTTTATGTTAGAAGTAACTCAACTAGTTGTGTTTGCTAGTAGGTACGTAGATACATAATACTTTATAAAAGTTGAGAGAGAGTTGAGAAAAATTCAAGTTGAGTACCATTACAAATTATTGCCCTAGGGAAGAAAACTGCCAAACAGACGGCGAATCGCAATAATGGTTTGCGAAATGGTCTAATTGCGACATATTGTCGGCCACGGATAACAAATGGGCACAGATAACAACGAAGCGAAGTTGAGTTATTGCAACCGTGGGGTTAAACTGTAGACCTGATTCATATTGAATATTGGCTGACAACGAGCGATTAAAATCAGGGAATCACTGGCGTTTTTTTTCTAAGCAATCATTCATTTGGAAGGAAAAGATTTTTTTGGTTGTTTCCACTTGACGGTTGTCGCTTATCAACGCTGTTTTTCAACGCACAGTTTTCTTTCACCTTAGTTTTCTAGGTACATTTATCATCTATATATCTTAAAAACTACTAAAGCGATTTTGATAAAACTTAATGCGTCTTCTAGATCAGAGATATTTTTATACAGGTAGAAAAAAAAAACAAAACCGGTTAAAAAGGTTTTGAGAATTCCATGACAAAAAAAACGTAAAAGTTTTGCTAAATTGATCAGAACACTTAAGCGAACAAAAATTTTAAAATATCTTGGACAATTTATCCCCAATCTAAGCATGGGCACTAAATAGCTTATATTAATACTCAAATTCTTTTTTTCTGTGAAATAGAAATATAGAAATAGAATCAAATTCTATATTCATATCATACAAAACATCCAGACTAGACACAATTACCTGTAAATTAACAAACAAATATTTGTGTCTTGTGGGGATCGGATCGAACTCACGACCCTCAGCGTGGCAGGGCTAGTCAAAAATGTTTTATTAGATATTCTGACAATACAGATCGAATGTATGACCAACTTTTTTGAAATCGGTTAATTTTGACCCATGATTTAGATATTTCACACACGCCAAGCTCATTCACCAGGAGAGCAGAACAAACGTGGAGCAAGCAAACACTAGGTAGGTACACGTTGGAAAAATCAACCGAATCAGCCGAACGACCGCGTTTGTGGCAGCACAGGGAACCAAGTGTTTGCTTTTTCGGATTGTTTTCAGTATTTTAAATGTAAATTTGTTTCCTGCTGCTTTCTATGTGAATTAACAAATTCTGTAAACATTTTTGACGAAATAGGATGATGTTCAGGAAACAGTAGGAAACCATACAAAACACGTATTTTTTGCTCGTTTTTATTGAAACCTAGTGACCCGCGCTTTGGCCGCTATAACAACATTTTATTTTATTTTTTGTATTCTTATATACAGTAACAAACTTATAGTCAGACGTGGTGTTAATATCCGTTTAAAGGCCGTCAACGCTCTGCTAAGGGATATAAGCGTGATTTATGTATGTATGTATAAACAAAAATAGAATATTTTTTAAGGGTGCTGCCATACAATTAAGCTAACGTGAATATTTAGCAATTTTTGTACATATTGGTATGGAACTTTCCGTGAGCCAGACCTATAACCGATTTTTTCATTTCAAGAACTAAGTTCGTAACAGAAAATAGTTCAGTTTATTAACAAATAAAACAAGAAAAGGTTTTCTTAATGAAAGTAGTTGAGTTTCACAGACTATTTCGCACTTAAGAACATTATCAACAATTAACAATATTTTCATGAACAAAATAGCTTCAGAACCTAATAAACAATACAATTAAATGATCTTCTTGAAGTACCTAAATGCCGAACTTTATATCTGATTCTAAGCATCAAGCGCCCTTCACTCAAGTACTATACCTACAAAAGCCGATCAATCTAGCCGATTATATGAAGTACACGGTTTGTTTGGTCGCTAAAGGGTTCTCGAAACTAATGGACGTAGTACGCAGGGCTGGGATGGTCTAAGGAGAAATTAATTTACTGCTTTTTGGTTGATTGGTTTCTTGTCACGCTTACGATTTTGAGGTTTGTTTGTAGGCTTGAATTTCGTAGAAGTTGATAAATTTAGAATTAAGGTCTCTCCTACTTCCAATTGGTACCGAATGTATAACAGTAGTTTTGAACCTTAGTCACTTAAAGATTAAAACCTATGAAATATCAAAAAATTGTGGGTTAATAAGTTCCGAAATAAACTGATTATATTATTCGGTAGGCTTAGTACAAAAACATAAAAAATCTCTTAGTATGTCCTAATAATAAGACTCTTCTTGGCGCAGCCGGTAGGATCCATATGTATGTTTGGGCTTAAGTGTATGATTTGAACCATGGTCATGCTGAGACTAGCTTGTATCCCTCTATATGAAAAAATCTGAAATTTACGTATATCATTATTATTCAGGTACCAAAAATCTCACTTACCTGCCAGTCTACATTTATAAAGACACTTGTAGCTGCTACGGGACCAGCAAGTGTCTTGGAATTGGTTTTCACAAAAGCGGAAATTGCTAGAAAAGTAAACGGACCCAATTTGGTTTGGGATGGTAGCTCCACTTCATTAATTATAGCTTATATTATACGAAGTGTAAGAGACAGCACTCCGAATACTGATGCATACAAAGAAGAGGACGAACACCATCGCGATGGAGTGACACGATTAAGGACGCCACCAATGCCACCTTGCAAGCCGCAATACACATGGAGTTTGGAGGAAGTTGGTGACGAACACAGCACATGATACGTCACGTCCCTCAGTCAAGAGGCTACGACAAAGAAGAAGGGTGAAATTTTACTAGTGACCAGACCCCAGCACCGCGGTGGCCGATTAACATACAAATTCAATCAAACAGCGCTTTTTAGTCAGTTGCTATGTTGAATGTTTGAAATGCCCCAAATACATCTACAAAACCTCGTGTGTGGTAAAAATGGGTTGCTTGATTAAGTCCCCGCCTTTTAGCGCGAGCAAGATTTTTAAATCAGTTTTATTAAGACAATGACAGCCATAAAATTCGTAAAAAATAATTATGATTGTCGAGAATTTAACATATTACACAATTTGACAAACTTTACTCGATAGAAAAAAAAAACAAAGTAACCTCTACAGTTAAGTTGTTACAAAAAATAATTATGCTATAATTTAGATACATACCTTTTCTAGTAAATAAGATTTTGTAACAGTATTTCTTTAGTTTCTATGTTAGAAAAACTGTAAAATATCGCGAAATAGAGCGGAAAATGCTTATTTGTTTTTCTCTGACGAAGCGCGAATGAAAGGTACACACTTTTCTGGTGAATCAGGGCCAAGGAGTTAACTGTGCAGTTTGCAGTTGAACGGTCTTTTTAATCAGTTGACTGCGACAAATTATAATATACTTCTGAATTTATCCATCTCTGGTACGTTATATTTTTTTTATATATTGGCCTATGTTTCTTGGGTAAAAATGTTTCTTATCACCAGCCCGTACTGATTTTTTGTATCAGTCACTAGTAAAAGTTCACCCAATTTTTTCTTTTTGTGCTCGACGGTTGTTGCAGACGAAACTAGATAAATCACAAGACCAGCACTTTTTCTCTAGGTATTTTATATTTACAAGGACAACTGCCCGATAACAACTGCCTCGAGCTGACGTCACCACGTGACGTCATCAAAGCATAGATATTATAGGTGGCCAGGTCCTCGACATAGCTCCCCCCGTAAGCCAAGGGCTTACAGAAGATAACTAGGACCTGACCAGTCCTAAACACAAACAAAAAACATTTCTCCTGTGGAGCATAAAAAACAATATAAAAACTTATTCTACAGCTGCAGATGGAACCTTGACCATTTTGATGGGCCTTCTCAAAGTTCCATCTACATCGGCTACATCCATCAACCTAACATTACAATGTTCCCTGACTTATCTCTTATCTCCTTCGACCTACCAAGAAATACTTTAGTGTCAGGGCGAGCTCGTCATCCGCTGCCACGGGAAAACGTGGTTTACGGTCTTGATTTTACCAAGTGTTCAGGTTCTAAAGAATAGATTTCATAAGCTTCCATGTCTGTGGCCTTTCTCCTCAGTGTAGCGTAGCTATAAGCGCGAACACCTTACAGTCAAGCGAGTTACACCAGCATACTTTCATGCGCAAGGGAATAAAATGTGTTTCATCGGTTTTGCTCCGTGCAATCTGAGAAATTACGCGTCTCCTCTCTCACTATTGTTGCTTTATATCTCGACTGGCTCCTACAAATGATGTTCCATTATCTGAATAGGTAAATACCCTCCGGGTAACCTCTTCCTCCTAAGAACTTGCTATCGCAAGGTCGTAGCCCGCACAATCTGCGGCGAGATTCCCGACGATTTTCAGACCAGTCCATATCTGCAGGTTAAAAAGGGCGATCCAGCCGATCAAACGCTTTGAGCTTGGATACTGGGTGTTTTCCGAATAGGACATGGGACGCTTGACAGCTTCCTCGACCTGTTGCGACATGGCCATTCTTCCTTCAACTCGAAGGTCTTCGACAGGATCAATAGATGCTTATAAGTCTTGAAGCCTGCTTGACTCTGGATACGTTGGTTCTTGACGAGCCCGTGACAATTGTTTCTAAAAACTATTGGCCTAGCGTTCCTTAAATAACATAATAATAGAAATCAAATAATTAACTTACAATTCAAAGCTAGCAAACAAACTCTGGACACATCTTACATAGCTAAAGGTGGATGTAGCCTTCCCGTATCCCATAAAAGGCCCCTTTTCTCAAATGAACGGGCCTGATGGGCTCTGTCGCGTTCCAATCCGTATTGGTAAACTTCAGCGAAGGAATGTTATACCTTTGCCATAAACTAAAGCGATAATAATTTGGAAGTAAAATGATCTAAAATAGATAGTCATAGTTGCATAGTCAACTCGTCGGGTCATTGTGATTTCGGTAACATAAGAAGGAATGAAGTCGCGACCTATTTTTTGCACAATCTGCACCGCTCACACTGACCCGAGTAGCAGCATCTGCAATATCGTGAGCTGTAGGGACCCAACGCCACTTGTGATGTGGTGTTAAGTCAGCTATGTCGCCAACTCGATTCATAGCGAAAGTTTTGTAATTTCTCGCATCACTGCGAGTCTTGGCGAGAACGGTCTGTGAATCTGACCAAATCTCTGTCTCTGCAGGTCTCTCCCGCACCGATTCACGGATCGTTTTCGCTAATCGTAATTTGGCTTGAAAACTTTCAGGACGTTTCTGAGATGAAAAAGCGTCTGTCATTTTTATTCTACCCAAAGTATCGAACTTCTCATCTTCTTTCGAAATTGAACAGTGATTGACAAATTGGGTAGATGGTAATTTGGAAGAAACTGACCCATACACGATCCAACCTAATGCAGTCCGTGTCGCAGCCAGTTGGTACGGGGTTCCTAGACGGTCTTCCTTACTTACAAGTAGATACCAATGGCTAATTCCCACTAGCACCTTAGGGGCACCCATGGGGTAAGTAAGGTAGTCAGTTAGACCATCTAGGTGGTCACAAGCGGATAAATCCTCGGCCGCAACTGCCTGCGATGATACTGCAAGATTGGGATAAGTTTGTACTCCTGCAATTGTAAATAACTCATCGCTATATTTTCCACGAATTTTGAAATTCACAGACATGGAAGGAACCTCCTTTTGACTACCTGCGATCCCACTTATCCATATCTTATGTGCAGGCCCCTCAATTCCTAACGTGTCAGCTAATTCAGCATCGATCAATGTAGTAGTAGATCCATCATCTAAAAAGGCCAGAACCTCGAGTTCGCCAAGTGGGCCCGATATAACTACAGGTAACATTTTCAAAAGAACTTTACTTAAATGACCTCTTTGTGTAATTGTGTTGATAGAAACTTCATGCTTATCTTAATTTTTCTCCAAAGTTGTCTCTGTCATAGGCAACGTCGGTGACTTTGACGTTTGACAACAACAGGCATTGACATTAGTCTTTGGAGTTGTTTTCATTTGTGAATTTTGATTGTTGTGGCTCGAATTATTATTCCGAAAATCAGCCGAAAATGCAGAATTATTTTTAGAATTTTGAAAAACTGTTTCACGGGTGAAGTCAGAATGTAGGAGGGAATGATGCCCGCCTGCACAAATTGCGCAGCGTTTGGCGCTACAGGTCTTCCAATTGTGCCTACCTTTTTTCAAGCATCTGGGGCAGGTCCTGGACGTCTGGATCCAGGAACGACGATCCGGAAGTGACAGCGCAGCAAATTTAGGGCATGACTTAATGCTATGGTCTCTTAAGCAGAATATACATGATGCGGAGTACTCTGTTGTTTTATTATAACCGTAGTTAGAATTTGTGAAGTTACTCGGCCTAAACGTTGCTCTATTTGCTGAAGGTATCGCTTCGCCCGCGAGTTGGGGCGCAGGAATGTTGGAAAGTAGCCCTGGTGAAAACCGGATTTGTTTTTCGGCTTCCTTATCCAGATATTGGGACAATAAATCCAGACGTGGTGAACCTGTGGACGTTAGTGAAGAATTAATGTCGGCGTAATCGTACCACTTATTTAACAAGATAGGGGATAGTTTGGAAATAATGTTTTCGAATAGTTCAGGGGAGTGGAGGTAGGCTTCTCTATTTAGGAGTTTTAATGTGCTAACGCAGTTCCTTACTTTGGCGGATAGGTTTAACAAATCACATAAACTGCCTAATTTAGGTAACACCTTAATATTATTCACCTCAGCCATCACTATGGCATCGGGGCGCGCGAAACGCAGCTCCAGGGTGCGCATAACTACCTCTGGGTCATCAGAGGTGGCGAGTAGGGATGACACCTCGTCACGTGCCTCCCCTTTGAGGGCCGTACGCAGTCTAGATAAATTTTCTGTATTAGAATAAGTAGCCCTACTATCTAAATAACTCCTTTGAAATATTAGCCACTCCAGGACGTCACCGCTAAACGTGGGTAACTCGATTGTCCTGGAGCGGGCTCTCTCTGCACAGCTTAGGTTAACTATTTTGTTACCTAGGTTATTTATGGCACTCACCAATGCATATTCATGGCCGGTGGGCTCCGGTAGCTCCGATATTTCTTTGGAGCGTATCGGCGGGGGTGTGCCTCGTTGGCGGCTGGCGTCCGCTGGTGTAGGGCCAGCGCCTGTGTGATTACCTGCCTCCTGGTGGCCGGTGTTAACAAAGTTGGTTGTCACCCACGCCTCAGTACAAGCGGGAGAGCCTCCGCAACTGCGGGCAGCATCCCCCTCCGTGCGTTCCACGGCGTCCTCGGCGTGGGCGAGAGCTTCTTCTGCGTCGTATTGGGCTAGAATTACGCGTTTTTCTATTTGTAACTTTTCTAGGTCCAAGTCCGCGAGTTTGCGGGCAAGCTCTGCTTCCCTGGCCTTTTTTCTTGCTGCGGAACTCGCGGCGCTTCTTACTGTTGTAGCTGTTGAGCCAGCATGTTGACTCCCCGATGGGGCATCTCCTAGATTGAGATGGCTCCCCGGACGGGCACCAACTTCTGGTGTCTTGGTCTTGGATTGTGACCTGGTAATCATTGCCAGGCCGACGGACGTAATTTTAAGAAATATTAATTTAGAATTTAGCTGGTTACTAATAAAGGCGAAAAGGACCAAAATGTTGCAGACGAAACTAGATAAATCACAAGACCAGCACTTTTTCTCTAGGTATTTTATATTTACAAGGACAACTGCCCGATAACAACTGCCTCGAGCTGACGTCACCACGTGACGTCATCAAAGCATAGATATTATAGGTGGCCAGGTCCTCGACAACGGTAAAAGCTAAGAGATCTGAAAAATTACCTGTTGTCCAATTAATTTTAATACATACGTACATTTTATCACTTCTATATCCCTTGCGGGGTAAACAGAGTGTAGACTACCGTACAAGTCGAACACTGACGTCACGTCTTACAAACATTTGAGGGTAATTTGTGAAATTGTGTCATTTAGAAAAATTTGTACCCATAGTAGTGATTTTTGTGACTTTTAGCTTTTCATTTTATTTAAACATTATTCGGTTTTTTAGAACATGAAGATGATGTGTGAGATTTCCTAAAAAAAAAAACTTATGATTCAAATCAAAACATATTAGAAAAAGAAAAATCACGATATAATAAGAACATCTTTACAAAAACCTAAATATTCTCTCAGTAAGCCTATTGAACGAAAGGTACCTGAACTTTGAATACGAAAAACCATCTACTCGAATTACGATATGGCAACGTAATAAAAAGAAACGATAGTTACTGCCAAAGACAAAATGTCAGGCACAATAAAAACAATATCTAAACAAAATAAACATTTCATTTTATTTGTAACGAAACGAAAACAATGCAGAAGCCAAGGGACAAAGAATAGAAATGTCATAAAGCAAGCAATACGGAGCGCGACATATTTTAGCTTTCCGAAAAGGATCTTTATGTATCACACACATGTGAAGACAACACAAACACACAAATGCGGGCCTCGCCGGAATAGAGTCTGTTACAGTCTATTACATTGGCTGACAAAACTGGTGGGGGAGCGAAAAGCAAAAAACTCACAGACAACAGCAATGACATTTATCTAATTATGGGATCGCGATAAGGGCGCGAGAGGGGAGGGTGCGCGGGGAACTAGTACGCAGAGTACTGACTGGAGGCTGTGCCGCAGTCAGCATCCCGCTGTAGAGCTGGCAACATTGTTCTGCGCTCGAATTTCGAATTTCTACGCCGCGACGACGACGAACGCGCCGCTCGAGGTAGCTCACTCCTCCGGACAAACTTTTCGGTGGCCAGTTCGAGAGTTGAGTTCAAATTCAAACATGGAATGTGTTAACCAATTTTGAAATACGAAGTGTGAAGCCATGGAACACGACATTTTTTAATTTAAAAGTGAAATGAAAAGTGGAAATATTTGTGTGTTATGAAAAATTGGGTTTCCAACATGACCGTTCTTCTTGTGTTTGGACTTTTTGTTGGTAAGTAAACAAAATAACTGATAATGTTTATGTATTATGCATTAAGGTCCTATTGTAGTCAAATGTCTGATGATCACTTGTAAAATTATGACGTGCTCGTCACAGATACGGATTTATAAGAGATTTATGAGCTCCTAGTACTTCTCCTGCAGTTTCATCAGTTTCAACCATATTTTACAATAAAAATTACTTTTGTTATCGCTAGATTTTTAAGCAATTTATGAGGTCCTAGTGTATGGATAATAACTAACTACTGATATTCTAGTAATTAAGAACTTAATCTAGATAAGTAATTTCATATTTAAAAAGCTTAGAATAACTAAATCCATTTCTTTCCCGTGGTTGCCGTAAGAGACAAGTAAGGGACTCGAGGGTTACATGTTTTTTTAAATTAAAGGCGGTGGGTTAATAACCTGTCATTATAGCGATTCCAATTTGCTGAACGACCCTCAAATGTTTGTCAGACGTGGCGTGTATAATCGTATTACGGCCGTTTACACCCTGCCTACCCCGCAAGGGATATGGGCGTGATGTGTGTACGCAATAGATTTTAACACTTTTTATCGAAATAATTACGTTTGCACTGCTCTCGCCTGCCAGTGACACTTTTAATCCATTTAGCTGCAATCCAAAACAACGTTGAGCAAAAATAAGCACTAGTGAAACGAAATAAGGTTGCAATTCTTTTGGAAGATTACGTCGTGGCAGTTTGATTTGCTTTGATGAATTTGAAACAATTTTAAAATTGTATTAACCTTCTTTTGGCAAAAAATTAATAACGACCCAGCAGCTTTAAAGTCTTTCAAAGCCTTATTTTTTTTTTGTGCGTGCCTACCTATTTTATTATTGAACTAACGTATCGTATCACTCATGATGTACGAACAGTCAGGTGTAGATGTTAAGGCCCTGGGGTAGAAAATTTAAGAGTCCAGAACTAAAAAAACCGGCCAAGTGCCAGTCGGACTTGCGCACGAAGGGTTCCGTACCATTATCTACAAAAACGCGCAAAAAAATGTGTTTTGAATAGCAGCCTCAATTTTTTTGTATTTGTTGTTTTTAGCAGCAACAGAAATACATCATCTGTGAAAATTTCAACTGTCTAGGTATAACGGTTCAGGAGATACAGCCTCGTAACTGTAGGACGGACCGACGGACAGCCGAGCCTCAGTAATAGGGTTTCCGTTACCCTTTGGGTACGGAACCATAAAAAATAACTCCTGATGTACGGTTACGTGACTTAAGCACTTGTTAATTATTTTCGTTAAGTGTTCGGAAATCACAGCTGACGGGCGGGCGTATGTGATCTGTCGACCTCCGTGAAGAAGGCTGTCTTAACCAGCTCAAACGTAGAAGACTAAACCCTCTACCAAATAATTAAAAAGTAAGTCGTGTAGACCTAAATCAAGCGCATAACTCATTCGTTGAAAAAGTGGCAGTAAGTATAAATCATGTTACAACACCTACGTTTCAAGAGTAGTTGCATTTATAAAAAGTACTACAATATCGGAATACTTCTTTCTACAATCTTAAAAATAAAATAATCTGATTTAAGACGGGGAGATATGACGCGGGCAAGATTTTAAACCGGTTTTATTAAGACAATTGCAGTTAGAAAATACTGAAAAAATATATGAAAATGTTGAGGATACAAATTCGTTGTCCGTTACACTGTCACACACTTTGACAAGCTTTACGTAAAAGAAAGAAAAACATTGTATTTCTACCTCTATTTGATTCCTTTTCAATATTTTGACTAAAGTTTTGAAATCAATACCAATCTTTTCATACAAAATTTTAGATACCAAAATGTTCTAGTAAGATCGCTGAATTACGTATAATATTATAAAGGTAGTTCTCTTGTTTCTATGATAAATAGTTTCTAGGAAGTTGAAAAAACTCTGACAGCAGGGTTCATCGGGTCGTTGGACGACTCAATATCCCAACGAAAAAGACAAAAGAAAGAAGAAGGTCAAAGCTGTTGTTTTGACCAAATTTTCAGAAGACAGTGCCTTCAATCCCAAAATTTCCAGAAAGTTCCATGTTCTTGTCATTATCAATATAAATTCCGTTGTCAAAGAAAATTTCTTTAAGAATTTCCTTTAATTGACGAAGACAGATTTTGCAAGAGTTTACATAAAACATTGTTATTTTATTGAAGGCCCTTCTCCGAGTTTGAGATTTTATAACCAATCCAAAATATACTGGCCTCGTTGAGATCAATGAGTTTTCAAAGCTGATAAGTTATTCACTGTAAAAAAAGCTTAGATTGCTACTTCATCGAAAACAAAAAGGTTATTTGTTGTTTAGAAGCGATCTCTTCCAGCCAACCCATGTCTTGAGTTTGAGAAGTTTTAACTTTATGACATAAATTTCACAATATAAATGAATTATAAATATTTTTCAATATATTGTGTACTACATAAATAGATGAACAAAATAAATAGATAACATAAATACCATAGAATACATAAACATATACTCTCTTTTAAAACTGTCTGTTACATACAAAGTTTGTTTACATGATTAGCGCGAGACGAGTTATTACTCGGTCGTTCTTTGACGGTGATAGACACGACTAATATGTTTTATGAGGATTTTTGTTTTATTTTGTAATTAACCAAGCATTTTCTGTTTGATTTGGTTGTGTTTTTCCTAAACTTTTAGTTATAGATTTATGCCCAATGTGTGTTGTGTGCTACAACAAAATGGTGGGTGTCGTGTTTCATTGTAAATGCTTATTTCAGCTTACTCTATTGTCTACAGGTGAAAACCTATTATTGGCTTTCTGTTTTTATTGTTCTTATGTATGTTATTTCAACAGCTGTTGGTTTTCCAAAATAAATAAAATAAAATAAAATAAAATAAATTAGTCATTCCAAAATAAACGGAGTCAACATAAATATTTCAAGTTTGTTGAGATATAAAGCGCTCTTTTACTCGCTTTTTAATACGTAAATAGAAGGACTTGCCTTTCAAATCTTAGATCATTCTAGAGCTATGCAGCAGCTTTAACAGAAAAAGAGTTGGAATAAAATTTGGTGTTCACTCCAGGACACTCCAGCACCTTAGTGATGCAGTCACGCCTAGGGCGGGGATCACGGGGAAGGACGTGGAAACGGGAGATAATATAGCCGGGAATGGCAGGATTGTGAAGGATGTTATACAGGGTGTAAGGGACGGTGTACCGAAAACTTTGCAGACATGATCATACCAAGAAACTGAACCTATTTTTTTATAAAAAGGATATGTTGGATAACTAGAAAAGATTTTACGCAAACACACACATATCACGCCTATAATCCCTTGCGGGGTAGGCAGAGCGTTAACGGCCGCAAAAACTGTCATTTACGCCACGTCTGACAAATATTTGAGGGTCATTCGAAAAATGTGTATTGCCATAGTAACAGGTTGTCAGCCTATCGCCTAAAATTGCACACCCTCAAATCTCTTAGTCGCCTCTTACAACTCCCACAGGAAAGAAATGGGGTGATGCTATTCTAAGCCGGCATCACACGGCAAAAGATTTGCGACCTCCTATACTATGTTCCCGATCAGCTGACTGATTTTGTATGGAAATTCGTTTCCCAACATAGTCTCAATAGTAAAAACAACAGTTTCATGATCTGAACACGTTTACAAAGTTTTCGGTGCACCATCCCTTACACCCTGTATAGAGTGGACGTTAATTAATCTGAGCATGATCGAACATACGAAGTCCAAAAATAAAGCGTTTGTAGTTGCTCAAGAGTAATTTGTTCGATGTAGTAGAGAGTTTAGTAAATAATAACTTTGGTACTTAAAACCCAAGATACATTTTTAAACAAAATAGAAAATGACTTTAATACTTGTTTCATATTATGTTATTTCATTTTATCAATCAATGTGCTGCTTTTTTGTGGTAGCTCTAATTATTAAATAAGGGATCGTCATGTGCTAATTCTTCTTTATACTTCTTTGTAAAACCGATATTGGTTTAAGCCCCTGAAATAACAACTCGAAGTGTTGCTAGTTGTCCCATTGTGTCATTATTCTTTGTATGTGTTTACCTTGTAATGTTTTTGTGTACAATAACGGTAAATAATAATAATAATGATACATGTTCCCCATTGACGGCCCTCAAATATTTGCCAAACGTGGCAATAACGACCGTATTTTACAGCCATTAACACACTACCTACCCTGCAAGGGAAGCATGATATGTGTATGACTGATTGTGTGCGTCAATTGAAAATACATGCACTTCAAATCACATCGCCTACGCCTATTAAACGCCTACGCGGCTGCTACCCTCTACGGCGTAGCCACGTAGCATTCGTAGCGTAAGGCTTCATCCACACGAAAACAAACAATGAGAACGTTTGAACGGTTTGAACACTAGACCAATCTACTGTCAGGCAGACTTTTTACTCGGGTTTTTAAATGCTTAAATGCACAACGCCAAATCTATCGATAAGGGAAATACTGACTATTATTCATAGTATAAAAAGAGGTAACTTTCCACGTTTCTTTATATGCCTGTCGTAGACACTGTTTACCCTCTCTAGACCATGCTACGCGCATTGTTTTTAAAAGATGAGTAATTAAAGAGATAAGTGTTGAAACAAATAATTATTGTGAGGGAAAACAAACAACCGTTAGACCGGCCACTAGCTGGAGGTGGTTTCCCGTCTGTCATCTTTACAGACGCATCCGTTACGCACCGTAGTCATATTTGTATGAGAATAAGATCGGATTTCGCAATATCCACTCGTTTGACAGACGTATACGTTACGGTACGTTAAACATATACAACAATGGATGAAAAGTAGGAGAACCGCCTAAAATTAGACAGAGTAGACCAAACCAATCAGGCTGGCAATAAGACCATAGATCGCTAGTCACGAACTTCTAAAGCTTTCAGGTATAAGTTATTACGTCATTACGTTGACGACATTTTGCCAAAAAACCATTACCTATCGCACAAAGAACGCTCCATTTGCTCTCCACCCTACAAATCGATAATTTTTTGACCCACTGCCGAATAGACCCGGAATAATAAAAGTTTATAAACGTGTTCATAGACTAGTGTAATTAGTTATACTTAGAATGGCCAGGGACCGTTATAAGTTATTATGTACGGATGGCAAATCGTTTACTTTCTAGATCTAGATACAATGCCGATTACATCCAGTAGGACTTATTTTGTGACATTGCATTTTAACTTCTGAACCTGTCGCAAATTAGACCCATTGTCAATATCATGTGAAATTTATAGTAAATATTATAATGATACTGAATTTAAATAATAGAACTGATAAATTATAGAATTTGGAAAACAGTTTTTTAAACTAGATATAATTTAATGCTAAGTGCTCACAATGCACCTGTTCCTGCCGCCACTCTGAATTGCTCGAAATACTTCCGTGGAAGTATCAACGCGAGTGAGTGTTCACAACTGCCGTCATACTCTTCTCGCAGCAATTCGAGTGAGCGAGGTAGCAATTCATTCCACTTGCGCTTGTGCTGCTGTTCTTTTGACTCGCGCACGAAAACCCGACACTCACACACACCATTTAAATGCTCTTGATAAATACACTTGATATCGCCAGTGGGTTTAATTTGCAACTGGTTTAGTAAATAAAATGCAATGTCACAAAAAAGACCCACTGGGTTTAATTGGCAGTGGGTCTAATAAGTGAACGACTTGTTCTGCGTACATAATAGCTGACTAATGAATTATGATTACCGGCCCTTTTAATTATAACTAATTAAAATACTTTCCGCAAAGCGTGGTCGTTGAACACCTTTATAAACTTTGCATTCCGGGCCGTTGGTTCGATTTAAAGAGTTTGAAAGTAGGTTAAAGGTTTGTAAATTTAGGCACCCAAAGTACTTTTTGAATAGAAAAATATTTTTATAATTAATTTGTATTTGTAAGTGGCAGTAAAATTTTTACTTTAGGACCTACTTTATTATGTATATTTAATGTTGTTAATGATCAACTCGTTGTCCCACACAAAAAGAAGAACGATAAAATTTTCATTATTATTTTTAAATTTTTTTTTTTCGTCGACAAGATAAAGGTAAATGAATCATAATTAAAATCTTAATTTGAATTCTGTCGTTGTAAAAACGATAAAACCCCCTATATCAGTGGTTCTCAATGTGATATAGGCTTCTTATTCTGTTGTGTGGGACACTGAGTCAACAAATGACTCCCACTTTTACCAATGGGTGTCACGAAAGGCGACTAAGGGATGAATCCACGCAATGGGTAGCCAACGTTTCCTGTGGAATACTAAACCTTGCGGTTACAAATCCACCTGCCAAGCGTGGTGAGTATGACAAACACCCTTCGATAGAGGGAAGCCCAGGTCCAGCAGTGAATTCTTGTGACTTTCAATATTAACAAATTAATATTTTAGACAAAAAATCAGCCTCTAAGAAATTTAAGGGTGATCAATAACTATAAATACCTACAGTGCTTTTGTAAATAACAAAACAAGGTTTCACCATTAGTGTTTTGACATCTATTTTAACTCTATATAATTGTTAGTCGCAGATTATTTGATAATATCAAATAAATTTATGTTGGCTCGATCTGTTGTACAGGGTATAGATCTATAGACAGGGTGCATCCACTACTTGCTTAAAACATGACCCACCAGTGAGCCGCGACACAAAGTTTGAGAAACTCTGCCCTTTATTAATGAAACGAGCTGTTTGGTCGTAAAATGCAGATTTTTATGTTGTTAATTATGAGAACCTTTCCTGGTTTGAGGTTTTAATTATACAGAAACGTTGGAGATGATAATTTCTTTTGGTAAATCTAATAAGGATTCAAATAGCCTTCTTAAGTAAGCAATTTATGATGTTCAAATGTAGCACTTAATTTTTGTAAGTAATTGAGAAATGAAACATATTTTATAGATATTTAGTATTTATTTTGACTTTATTTTTAGCAATAAGTTTTTGAACTCTGTTTTCAACAAAACCTTTCTTTTTACCTCACCAGTCAACAACTCTTTCCTTTTTAAGATCAATCGTTGTGAGCCATCGGAAGTAAATAGAAAAATTATGTTAACATAATACTTTAAGAATAACTAAAAATTCTAAGAAGTGTTTTTTAAAGTTAGGCCAATAATTTAAAAATTTCTGCAAAAGGCAAAATTTCAATAACCGCTTACAATGATGTAGGTTTACGTGACTTACTTGTTCATTATTTGGTAGACAGTTTAGACCTCTATGTTCGTATTCGGCAATCACAGCTGACGGGCGGGCGTATGTGATCTGTCGACCTCCGCAGCTCCGTGATGAAAGCTGTCTTAAACAGTCAAAACTTAGACGGCTGATTTCTCTACCGACTAATAAACAAGTTCTTCTTCTTTTCGTGTGGGACACCGAGTCGTCCAACGACCCGAAGAACCCTGGTGTCAGAGTTTTTCAACCGCCTACAACTAGTAGTAGGCCTCTGACATGGTTGTGTAACGACCGCCGTCTAAGTAATCATAGACAGCAACCGGGACCGACAAGTAAGTCGCGTAAACATACTTCTTGAGTGATACTTGTTCGTTCAATAATAAAACCTACTTACCATTTTGCTTTTTTTGTTCTCATCAATTCATATTCATATTTCAAATGTTTGAATTACCCGAATTTCCCGAGACTAAATAGGAATATAAAAAGCTGATTGCTCCATGTTTTATAATGAATGATTTATTAAAATTAAAAACGTAGTTCCTTTGGGATGTTTAAACGTTCACTAGGGAAATCTTAATTGAGTTTTCAAATTCATAAAAAAAGCACTCAAGCATAATTTTTACCATAAGTCCAGTGAATGGGCAGCAGCATGTGAATTCAACACCTTGCACTGCCCTTGCCAATCCGCCTGCCAAGCGTGGTGAGTATGGAAAATACCCCCCTAAAAGGGGGAGGCCCATGTCAGCAGTAGACTGTTGTGGTTGTTATAGCAGTACATACATAAATCACGCCTATATCCCTACGGGGTAGGCAGAGTGTTATTAGAGTGATATTAACACCACGTCTGACAAAAGTTTGAGGGTTAATCAGATAACTGTATATCACCATAGTGACAGGTTGTCAGCCCATCGCCTAAAATTGCAATACACATCTAACTCTCGAGTCCCGTATTCGCCTCTTACGACACCCATGGGTAAGAAATACGGTGATGTTATTCTGGGCCGGCATCACATGGCACAGTTTAATATAGCAATAGTTCACCTAAACTACAAAAACAGTAAATTCAATCTTAAAATAAACACAGAAGAACTCAAAATTACTTCACACTTCCCCCCGGAGACAAGTTTTGGGAAGTTTGGATCATATTCAAATACCATTCAAGATAGGAACAGAAGTTTGACACCGCTGAACTACTTTCTAGCAAGTTTTGATCAAAAGCCGGGGCCGAATGCTTTATGCGCCAAATATAGTCTTAAGGCTATGTTTCACCTGAAAAGTTGGTCCCGTCCATTTGCGCTGCCTGCGCCATAGAGAAACAACCAATCATTTTGCGCACAAAATTTCAAGAGACAAGGTTTTTTTGACGTTCGAGAAATTCCGTTACAATGTCTAATTAGCATTTTAACTATAAAAGGTAATCTAAATTTAATGGTATTTTTTTTGTTATTACTTTAAAACTTTAGCCATAATATTGAAAAATGTTTCTAAAGAAACTTTGTTTGTTTTTTCTATGAAGTAAAATATTACAAATTGTGTAACTGATAGGTATCTGTTCGAACCTCAAAATAACATTACTTATATTTTTTTAGGATTTTGTAGCTGTAATTGTCTAAATAAAACCGTTTTGGAAACCTTGCTCGCTAACTATCATCGCCTTAAGTCTTCCTTATTAAGTTCTTAAACTCTACGTATAATTTTGCAAATAACCTTATGCATATAAAATTATTTTAGTTCGTTCATTCATTCGTATAATTAGTTGCAAACATGTACTTAAAATCCCTAACATTATCTTAAGAGAACATAATATAATTTACGGAAAATTGGGTAGAAACTATACAATACATATATCACGCCAATATACTTTGCGGGGTAAGCAGAGCGCAAACGACTGTAAAAACGGACATTTACGCCACGTCTGACAAACATTTAAGGGGCGATTCAGAGAATTGTGTATCACCATAGTGACACGTTGTCATCTCATCGCCTAAAATTGCATTACACGTGTAACCCTTGAGTCCTTTAGTCGACTCTTACAACACCCATCAAAGAGAAATCAGGTGATGCTATTCTAAGACAACATCACACGGCACGAAACGATAGTATAGTTAGTATTGTATAGATAATCAATTATTAAGTAATTTACACACACATATCACTCCTATTAGCCATTGCGGGGTAGGCAGAGCGTAACGCTATTGCCACGTCTGAAAAATATTTGAGAGTCATTCGGAAAATTAGTAATATGACTTGTTATATTATATTTTATTTTTTTAATTTGATCTATGCACCGTTTGTCAACGTTTCAAGCAAGATGCGTTTATGCAATAACTACATGACATAAAATTGACACAGAAATATTTAAAGGTCATATAAATCGTTTCGGATCACAGTATTATCCGCAGCAGATCAACCTATATATTTAAGGTAAAAACTCTCTCTCTCTCTTTTCGTATGGGACACCGAGTCGTCCACCGACCCCATGAACCCTGGTGTCAGAGTTTTTCAACCGCCTGTTACTAGTAGTAGGCCTCTGACATGGCTGTGTAACGATCGCCGTCTAAGTAAATATAGACAGCAACCGGGACCGACGGCTTAACGTGCCCTCCGAAGCACGGAACCATATTTCTTTTCGGACAATCAGGTGCAATGCAATGCAATGTCCTAACATGACTGACAAATTCACAAAGAGATTAATATCAACTTTGTGAGTATCCCACCGGAATTTGAACCCGGAGCCTTTGCGTCGCAGGCAGTCGCACTACCACTGCGCCACATCGGCCGTCTGTTGTTTCAACAACCACACAAACTTTTCCAGGTGAGTCCTTACTCCCCACCAATCACACAGGTGTACGTTTCAAAGCCCCGAGGCTAAAATTAAAGGTACAGTAAAAAAAACAGTATAAGATGATCCCTTAAATGGGAAGGTTAATATGCTGCTGATAGAACCTTTCCTTCCTTGCCATTATAAACTGAGTGAGGTCAGATTAGGTAGGCGCGACTGTATAAAACCTCTTTCTGACCGGGCTAGCTTCGCCATTATGTTATTGAGGCCATCTTGTATAATGGGTATCGAAAACGTGCCTTTAATGAAAATACTAAGGAGAGAGCCGAAAAGATAAGACTGGGTTTAAGGTTACATTTTACAAGTTTTGTGTTTATTTATTTACGATTTATTGTACACAAGAACAGTAAAGAGACAAACACATAAAGAATACAGACACAACAGGCACTGCTTATCTCTAATAAGATTTTTTTTACAGCAGACCTAGGGAAGAGTAATGGTATCCAACGAAATGCGGATAAGACGTGTGATGTTAGCTTAGAATAACATCACCGCATTTCTTTACATTAGATGTTGTAAAATGTGACTTAGGGACTCGAGGTTTTCTTATGTATTACAATTTTAGGCAAGGGCTGACGACCTGTCTCTATAGTGATACACGAATTTTCTTACACGACCCTCAATTTTTTGTCAGACGTGGCGATAGCAACCGAATCTTACGGCCGTGCTCTGCCTACCCCACAAGGACTAAAGGTGTGATATATGTGCGTGTGTATTAATTTGAGCGGGAGATTTTGATTTTATAGTCATAAGGTCTGTTTTGTAAGTAAAGTTTCCGGAGGTGAGTTTAACTCTAAACGAATTTTTGATTCCAATTAAAAGTTTGAAGCTACGGCGATAAATCTAACGATACTAAATTTAGTAACGTAACTTTTCTCGGTTAAGTTTCGACTAAACTATAAAGAAGGTACCTACATACATACACATATGACGCCTCTATCTCTTGTGGAGTAGGCAAAGTAAACGGCCGTAAAAATGCGGTCGCTATCACCACATCAGACTAATATTTTCAGGGCCATTTCAGAAAGATCGTGATTTCAAAAGTGACAGATGTCAGCCTGTCTCCTAAAATACACATAAAACCCTTGAGTCCCTTTGTCGCCTCTGACGACATCCGCGGGAGCAAAATGGGGAGATGCCATTCCAAGCCGGCATCAAATAGCAAGTAGGTAGGAACTTACATAAGAAAAATGCAAAAATCATTTTATGTTCCGTGTCTATTAACCAACTTTACTCTTAATATATACACATAAACATACACATATCATATAGGCAGATCGTAAACGGCCGCTAAAAACGGTCATTTACGCCACTTTTGACAAATACTTGAGAGTCATTCGGAAAAATGTGTATCGCCATAGTGACGGATTGTCAGCCTATCGCCTAAAGTTCCAATACAAACTCTCGAGTCCCTTAGTCGCCTCTTACGACTCCCACGGGAAAGGAATGGGTTGATGCTATTCTGCAAGTAGGTAATGAGAAAAATGCGAAGAATTTTGTATGTTCCGTGTTTCGTAACCTACTTTACTCTTAATATGATTCAATTATTCATCCGCACACTACCCATGGAATTTGCTAACTTTTGTTATTCGAGTAAATAGGCACGTTCCAATCAAGCAAGAAGGTTATACCATTAGAAACAAATTAGCTTTCGCCAAACAACTTTGTTGATTGATGAATATTTGAAGGCTTTTGTGCCTTTTTTGCCAAGAATTCCGCGAAATGAATCTGCCAGGAAACTTTGTTCGAATGCCGTCTGAATATTATGTATGTACCTGTATATATATGTAGGTATATGCGGGGTGTAAGGGACAGCGCTCTAAATACTGATAGGGTGCATGCAGATCATGAAACTGAACAACTTTTCCCTTGATACATTATGTCATAAAGCGAAAAGAAAATTGACGTCTCATACAAAATCACAATCAGCTGGCTGAATTAACTATTGGAAATCAAAATAAAATTGACGTTTCCTGAAATAATTTTTATGGGAACTTGTTCAGTTTTATGGTCTGAATACACACTATCAGTATTTGTCTGTCCCTTACACCCTGAGTATATTAAGAGTCTTTTAATTAATGTACCTAGGCCGCTATACAAATGATCGTGATTCTCGTATACATATTAAGTTTGGGTCTAATTAAACGCATGTAAATAACACGCTTGAAAATCTTGACTAAAATTTGAAACAAATGTCGTTTACAAATGGTGGTGGCGTAAAGTTACGTGCTGTGTAATTAACTTGGCTAGCCCCAAGGCAGTGCCTTTATTATCATTTAAATTTTTTATCTCGCCCGAGCCGGTTTTCTATTAGGACAATACAAAATTGTTATAAAAAAAAAGAAAATTGCGTTATACAAATTCCTTTTTTTACAATGACGGATCATAACGTCAATAAGTGATAATATTATCCTACATTGAATGAAGTTATCTTAAATTTTTCATTTTCTATTTTTTAGAAATATAATAAAAATATATTTAAGTTTTTTACCGGTTTCACCCGTAAACGGTGGCGTGTAGATGTGTGCGTGAAATATTGACGTTTACTTGTAGACGTTTATCTATCTTGGGCGCTCTCTTCAATACTGTATTTGTGACAGAGTCACCCAGTTGGTCAAATGATCTAAAAATAATAATAATTGATCATTTTGACCGTCCTTGTCATTAGTTGTCCAGTTTTGTAGACTAACTCACCCTATGATAATACTAATACTTTTAGTGAAACATTTACACCCAATTTCATGTAAATTGTTCGTAATTAATTACCAAATTTTAGTCTAAATTGCCTAATTGCTTACTGATGCTCATAATTTTAGATGTTCGCAATTAATTGTAATAATTACATATTATCAGGGAATAATTATTTTCGACAATGGTTTGCCTTTGTCTGTGTACTAATAAATGTCAAGAGCACAAAGAGAACAAATAGTGAAAGATAAGACTTATATTACTAACTAGAATATTCTGTTGCTATTTCTAAAATTACTTTAAAGTTTGGGTTTGAGTTTTGTAATTGTAGCAATAGTACGCATGGTCACGCGTACGGAAAACTAAATAAAGGTTTTTTAAAAATTGTTTTTAATAAGGAAGTGGAAGGAAAGAGAGGTAGAGGTAGACCTAGACGCACTTACTTTACCCAGATAAAGGAAAAAGTCAATGTCGTGTCGTATCAAGAGGTCAAGTCACTGGCGGAGAGGAGAGAAGATTGGAAGTTACTCCACCGACAAGAGTTTGACTCTTAAATTTGAAGAAGAAGTTTTTAATAAAAACGTTAATGTCAAAATATGCCGTGTAATGCCGGCTTAGAATAGCATGCAACAGCAAAGCAACCAGGTGCCGTGTCACCCCATTTCTTACCCATGGGAGTCGTATGAGGCGGCAAAGGGACTCGAGGGTGTTTGTTGCAATTTTAGGCGATGGGCTGTCAACCTATCACTATGGCTACCTTACCTATGCACAATTTTTCGAATGACCCTCAAATATTTGTATCCGTGCAGTCGTTAGCCCTCTGCCTACCCCGCAAGGGATATAGGCGTGATGTGTGTATGTATGTCAAAATAATAAAATTCGTTGGTTATTTCGTCGTGAAACTTTTCACAGGTATATCACAGTAAGCTTGGCCCAGAGAGCAAAAGTTTATCAAAAGTGAAGGCGGCGTCTCAGCTTTGACCCTGCATAGTTGGCCCTCTGGCCGTGATCCTAAATCAAAGTAAAGTGTTTGAGCCAACACGAAGGACGGGGCCAGTTTATGTTTGAACTCCGCTCGCCTCGTCTTATCTTCAAAACTATGTCGTTTATGAACTTTAAGTGCGTAACACATCTGCGTGAGCTTCAGTCAGTGAATACTTTTATTTTCTTTGAATTATTCAATAGGTATTGCTTAATTAGTTACATGAATCACAACCAGGTGCCGTGTGATGCCGGCCTAGAGTGCTAAGTGATGCCGGCCTAGAATAGCATCGCCCCATTTCTTTCCCATGGGTGTCGTAAGAGACGACTACGGGACTCGAGGGTTAGATGTGTTTTACAATTTTAGGCGATGGGCTGACAACCTGTCACTATAGTGATACACAGTTATCTGATTGACCCTCAAACTTTTGTCAGACGTGGTGTTGATGTCCGTTTTGCGGTCGTTGACGCTCTGCCTACCCCGTAAGGGATATAGGCGTGACTTATGTATGTGTCGTAATGGCCGAAAATCAGATAGTAGGCTAGCAGCTATAATTCATTTTAACATTTGATGCACGCGAAGTACCAAAACCAAGGAACGATGAAATGTCATTTGAGCCTTGCGCGACGCCCGATCGCTCAAACAACACTAACTCGGATTCTCTCTGTTCCCAAAAATGTCTTTAGTTACTTGACGCAATAATACATGCTTCAACCGACGCCAACGCATAGGTACTCAATTAATGCTCTTTCCATAAAATACATCAAAAAGTGCACTTTACTTCATTCCTCAGGTTTAATACCTCACGTTCCGACATATGTATGTATGTAATCACAATCAATATTTCCGGTCAATGAATGCTTGGAATTGAGTATAAAAGACATGGAAGGGACAAGCCTTTTTTATTTTAGTAAAAAGATAAGGGTTGCTAGGAGACAATCATCTTAAAAGTGAAGACTCTTGCTCCAGGATATATAACACCTGAAACTCCAATCTTATTGAAAACGACAGATATTAGTAAAAAAAAAAACTGTGGCAACCTGAAAGCTTATATAATTTACAACATGTTTTACTGAGACCAAAATCTTTTATCTTTGAATTCTCTTGAGTAGGTTCTTGTTAATATTTTTCGAAACAATATAGTTACTAGCACGGCATTAATAATTAAAAGTAAAATAAAAAGGATCTGTGGTTAGTGTAAGTTTTTTTTCAGTTTAATTAATAAAAAAGGTGATGCTAGAGTGCTTCGGAGAGCATTTTAAGGTATACAACTTAGTTGCTGGCAACACTAACAACTTTGTCCCTTCCATATCGCCTATGACTACTCATTAACTGGAAAGGTTTTTAGATACTTATGTGATTTATAACATTACGAGCAAAATGTCAGTAATACGTACGGAACCTGTGACAAAAGTTTTACTGCCGCCGGCCACAATGTACCTATTTTGTTGATAGCTGGTAAGTTATATATTTAGTTCTTCTTCTTCTTTCACCATCTTTCTTCTTCTTCTTTTTCTCCTTTTGGGACGACCCGACGACCGTTAGGGTCGTTAGACCCGATGAACCCTGGTGTCAGAGGTATTCATTTAGTTTATAGAATAGAATCAAACTTAACACCATCTAAAAACTTTTAACAGAAGATTTTCTATAAGAAAACGTACTGTGGCTATAAGATGTTACGGTAAAACGTCAAAAATTTGGAATTTGGCAAAAATGTGACTTCATTCTGTCATTTTGGCCAAATTCCTAAAGTTGTTTAGGAATATGGCTAAACGAGGTTCAAAGATACTTTTCTGCAGGTCTAAGTATAAGATACTATAACAAAATACCGGAAGATATATTGAGTTTATCAGAAAGTAAATTTATGTCTGTTATCAAGAAAACATTATGTTATAAAGCTTACTATAAGTTAGATGAGTACATTAATGACAAAGAGGCATGGAGCTCTGAAATTCCAGCGCAGCACAAGAAACACGCACTCATTTTTAATACCAAAATGGGGCGTGCGTGGAGTTTACAACTGACATAATTTTATAAATCTGCATGGATGTAATTTCAATTGTTTAAAGTAAATATTTTATAAGTTAAAACTGGTAGATTTATCTACTGCAATTTTTACAAAAAAAAAAAAATATGTAGCCATTTTTGGTCTATACATATTTTTTTTTACTTACAGAATTAGCTAGGGTAGCTTAGGGGCTAGTACGATTGTTAATTTAGAGTAGGAGCACTTCTGGGCAGGTTTTTTGGTGGGTTTTTCCTGTTCAGGAGGTCCGATTAATTATACGCATATAAACTACACGCTTTAAAAATCTTGACTTCAATTTGAAACAAATATCGTTTTCAGATGGTGGTGGCGTAAAGTTACATGCCGTGTGATTAACCTGGCCAGCCCCGTGGCAGTGCTTTGATTTTTTATTTTTTTCTCCCGCCCGAGCCGGTTTTCTATTAGGACATTACACAATTGTTATAAAAAAAAGAAAATTGTGTGATACAAATTTCTTTTTTTTACATTGACGGTTCATGACGTCAATAAGTGATAATGATAATACTATCCTACATTGAATAAAGAATTTCAATTTCAATTTCAATTGCAATCGAAGTGTCGTCATGACCATGTTTGTGTTTACTGTAATTAAATAATAACTTACAAAAGAATGCTTAAATATTTTTAACAAAGGATAAAACAAAAATAAACTTAACGTCAGTTAATGATCGTTTGCAAAATAAAAAAGATTTCAGTAGTTTTTAAGGTTTTCTGAAATATGGCGAAGGAAATGAACCCACCTTGATCCTTTCATTACAACCATGCGACAATTATCTACATAATTTACTTTAATTTAGAGATCAATTAATAGAATTTACCTCAATAAAATTTAATATCATGATTTATTTTCTTCTTAAGTTGTTGTTTCTTTGTAAATGATAAAGGAACCAGCATAAAAGTGAACTCAAAAATAGTCATGATGACATTTGACAGACATAAAGTAACTTTGAACTTCGTTTTGCTATATTAATAAACCAGTTTAGAAATTCGTCCAAAATACTAGAAATTTGGCCGTAATTCCGGATTTGTTAAGAAAGACGTTAGAAGGAAGTCTAGGATTTTGCCATTTTCCGGCTTATGGCCAAAGTCCTAGGATTTCGTCCAAATTCTACTACTAGTAGTCGGCGGTTGAAAAACTCTGACACCAGGCTTCATCGGGTCGTTGACGATTCGGTGTCCCACACGAAAAGAGAGAGAGAGTCCAAATTTCTAATTCTGCCATATAACTGCGACATTATATAAGCTAAAGGAAGACAAGATGGTCGTTCAAACGCGGCAAATAGCGTTTGATCCCCACTTGCAGCGTGTTTGATCCATTCGAACACTTAAGGAAACTAGGTCACTATCAGGTTACCAGAAGTATACACATACCATGCCCATAATCCCTTGCGGGTTAGGCAGAGCGCCAACGGCCGCTAAAACGGTCATTTACGCCACGTCTGACAAACATTTGAGGGTCATTCGGAAAATTGTGTATCGCCATAGTGACAGGTTGTCAGCCCATCGCCTTAAATTAGAATACACACCCTCGAGTCCCTTAGAGGCCTCTTATGACTCCCATGGGAAAAAAAAGGGTTGATGCTATTCTGAGCCGCCATCACACGGCATATGGTTTAAAGAAAAGAAATTCAGTCTCTTAGTGTGAATCAGTCCAAATTATTACAGCAGGACAACTTTGAAAATGGGATATTGGTTAAAAACATGTCTACAACTCTTACAGGGTTGGGTATTTAGTTTAATCTATGAAATGTAAATGGTGACGAATAACAATGTTTTTTATGAATAAAAGAATTAAAGTAAATTGAATCGTCGGTCCATCGTGTAAGAGGGCGTTTCACGTTGCGCTTCTCCATACTTAGCCGCCACTCCAGAACCTTCCACCTCGTGGAAGCCCATTGATCGTCGGATCTACGTGCTAAGTGCCCCGCTGGCAGCCACTGCCACTTCAGCTTGCTAATTTTCAAAGCTATTTTGGTTACTTTCGTTCCTTCATCGATAACCAAAGCATTCACAAATCATGCATGGCCCTCTCTTTTGCACACTTCTTCTTCTTTTCGTGAGGCACAACGAGTCGATGAACGACCCGATGAACCCTGGTGTCAGAGTTTTTCAACCGCCTAATAGAAGGCCTCTGACATGGTTGTGTAACGACATCCGTCTTAGTTATCATATACAGCTTAACAGGACCAACAGCTTAACGAGCCATCCGAAACACTATCCATCTATCTTACGGACAATCAGGTGGTTCAACCTGCAATGGCCTAACCAGACTGGAAACAAATTCATGAAATAATAATTTTAACTTCGTAAGTGTCCCTCCGGAAATCGAACCCGGAACCATTCACAAGCAACACACATCTTTATTCATTGAAGTATACCAGATGTAATGATTATTAAATCGCTAAATAGTGTTAAGCAACTGTCCTTTTATAGGAGAAACACCCAATCAGATTTCTTGCTAATTTCCAAGCGTTTACAGGGCGTTTCAATACTGTTTATGTGTAATATATACACATATCACGCCTATTATCCTTTGCGGGGTAGGTCAAAAACGGTCATTTACGCCACGTCTGACATATATTTGAGGGTCATTCAGAAAATTGTGTATCGCCGTAGTGACAGGTTGTCAGCCCATCGCCTAAAATTGCAATACACACCCTCAAGTCCCTAAGTCGACTCTTACGACTCCCACGGGAAAGAAATAGGTTGATGCTTTTCTGAGCCGGCATCACACGGCACTCACGTGTAATATGCGGGATAAAAATTAATCTAGCAATACTAAATATTATTATTGTCAATATATTTTATTGTGTTACAAACAAACTAAATAATTTAAGTTGTTTTGGAGTACATTTGCAGTTAATAATTGAAGTTAGGTTCACTCGGAGATGAACACAACAAAAAAATGCAATTCCATTCATCCTTGTCATTTTTTATCGACAATTTGACGTAAATTCACGCGATTATAGGCATTTGACTTAATGCCTTTACTGTTAATTATCTCCATAAAGTATGCTCCATTTGGCTAACCACCCCTGTTATATCCGTTTTAATTAAAATACCTATTAATGACTACCAAACTTTCTTGTTTTCCATTGTTTAGATTGTGTGTATTTTAAACAAAAGATTCCTGATTCTACTGTTTACGTTATGGTCAATAAATCATCAAAAACTTTGTTGGTTGGTTTCAATATCTTTATATAATTTATATAAAAGACAAGAGGTAATGTCCTATAGTGTACCCCAGGGGTGGCCTACGTCCAGCAGTGGACTGCAATAGGCTTTTGTAGATGTAAGTAATAAAAAAAGGTTATTCCTATGTTCATAAATAACTTCTCGTATATAAACAATCTCCTAAAAAAATGAAGCAGAAACAATTCTAGGCGGTAACTTGAAATATATTTACATTGAGTATATTATCCCACTTAGTTTTATGAGTTTGTACGTGTAAAGGGCTTTTTTGGCGGACATAAAAAAAACATATTATTCAAGGTTCCTACATAATTCCTCATTCTTTGTGCTCCCATACATAGTGTCGTTGATTTCATGGAGTAAGTATATACATATTATTTAAGCATATTTTTAAATAAAATTAGTTTCAACAAATCAAATAGATGATATTATTGTATCCGAGTTTTACAATATAATCTGCGATAATAGAAATATTGTCAGCTGGGCCTTGGGTTCATAGTGGGGTTCTCACACGTACTACGTTAAGTTCTACAAGTACTACGTTACTCAGTAAGGCGAATCCCATACTATGGCGGACTAACGGATGCATCTGTCAAACACCTTGGTCAAATCGGAGCGTTACAGAATGCCATGGTATCTGTTTTAATTTTTCAGACAGATGGGTCAAAAGTAAGTCCGCCCGTTCGTCATAATGGAAAAACCGCCTAAAGAATATAATTAATAAAGTCTGTTTTTATTAACACAGCCTTCTTCATTAGCCAATGAGCATGTTCACTGAAAGACATATTTTTATAGTTTCCCTGGAAGTTGTTAAAGAGAAAACCCATAACTCGGAATGCGCAAGTAACTGGAGCGGACCACTGCATTATTCTTACTTTCCCCACATTTTTATGTTCTCCTAGTAATTTATGTTGTTATTCATTACTTCCGTGATAGACTGGGTGCTAAAAACTCCCGGGACATTTTGATTATAGCTCAGGTTCTGAATTTTAAATTATTATTTTAAACGCCTTGTCGGATAAAATGTCCCTTTAAAAGCCCTTTGATGTGTACCCATGTCGTTATGACTGACATCATAGATTTCCACTGTACAAGCGCATATTTTTAAACTGAATCTTACGTATGAAGCTATGAGCGGACAGACGATACGATGAATTAAAAGAATGTGTGTGAGAACTAAAGGTAATTAAATGAAGAAACCTTTTTAACTGCCATTACAAAAATATATTTTTACAAATGTAAGCTGTTGGTTACTCTAATAAAGATAAAATAAAATAAATAAGGATTGATGCTATTGCAGATAGTTATTCCATAAACTTATTCTTTAGACATTTGAAAAAAAAAGACATTATGCCATCCATTATGCATATCACCAGATTTTCCCTACATTAAAGTAAGGTTAATGCCTATATTATTTCAGATTAAAAATGGGATGGCAAGTCTCCAAGCCGAGGTCCATTTATGTGAAGATTTACGTTTTTTAGATGGTTATAGTGCTGTGCTAAAGAGATAGTTTTTTTTTATCTAAGAAGGAAATTTATCCTCGGACGATCTTTAGGTCAGATAAGTCTGAGACCAATTTCAAGATGAACCCGGACTCCCGGAAAACTCGGACGTTAAGGGTCGGCTCAGGTTCATTCGCATACGACAGAAAAATTCGACCGATAAAAGGTACATTACATGAGTCTGATCTAAGGCAGTTCTACAGCGGCGAATCGCGATACAAATACGGCTACGTTGCGTTTACGGATGCGTCTGTTAAACGACTTGACAAATCCGTTAGCCACCGTGAGAGCACCGTAGCCGTATTTCTATTGCAATAAGATCGGGAATCGCAATTTCCTTTCGTCTGACAGACGCATGCGTTACAGTGCAGCGACGGAAGATAAGTGAGAGAACCGCCTTTTTAACACAAATGACTAAGCAAGATCGTTCACAAACAGTACCTTTGTATATTCTACAATGCGTTCCAACGTTGGTTTCAACAAGGTTCCAACTGATTTGCTATATAAAGGACTTCGAGAATGTTCCACAGTTTTCGCATACAAATGCAAAGGATACTTCACTGTCAACGGAGAAATGGTCTCCAGCTCAAACAATCCAAACTGGAAACTTAAATTGCTTTTACAATATAAACAGTAACAAGAAAAATCTGATCGGGTTCGGGAAATGGTACAAAAAATCGGGGTGTAAGGGACAGCCCTACCGAGTACGGATAGGATGCATGCAGACCATGAAACGTGGTTTTATTTATTTTTTTCGACTGGGCTCGATTTCGGCTTCGAGAAACCTACACTAGACTGATTGATGAGAAACAGGAGCTCACAAAACTGAAAATGCATTTATTTAGGAGAAATTCGATGAGTTTTGTGGTCCCAAGTCATATCAGAATTCAGAGAGCGGTCCCTTTTACCCCTGTATGGTAACTTAATATTTACACGAGCGGGCTCATTTCAAGACTTTTGATGTATCGCGTGCCGTTGCTTTAACCACTGAGCTATTATCAAACATCTGTTCTAAAGCGGGAAGATGTAAGGTGGACCAAAGCAGTGATGGAGTGGCGGCCAAGGGACAGAAAGCGGCCAGTGGGCAGACCATCCGCCCGATGGTCAGATGATATGATATATCTGCTATAGGGAAAAGTTGGATGCGTGTGGCACAGAAACGAAGATAATGGCGCAATATAGAGGCCTATGTCCCGCAGTGGACTAATATAGGCTTATTAAATACATAGATTTAGGGACTTTACATAATTTGTCCCCAATACAAATGCTTTGTAAGCATCCAATGATCATAACACAGGCTTCATTCGAATGCTTAGCGTGACCATTGGTTGTAAACCTTTTTTACATATTCAGAATAATTTTATTTACGATGAAAATAATGTTATTTATCATGTATACTTGTTAAAATTTTGATCTAATAATAAACTATTCTTCTTATTCTTAATAGATTTAGGAACACATTGGCACTCACTATGAAGCACCACACGTCAGAACGGGTCTTTCGTAGACGCAACGCCATACGAAATAGGTGACTCTACTAGATTGCTAACCGATATAATAACTATTGCCTGTCAATTTCAGTTTTTTCATTATTTTCACGCTTGACTTTTTTTACTGAAAGAAACTTTTAATGATCTGCCTAATTAAAAAATTAGTTCAAAGAATAATAAGGAAAGCTTTTACAAGACTTTTAACGATGTTTACAAAGCATTAGTGACAGCTTTTTATCCTGTTATTTCGGTGATAGATATTTTTACCATAAAATTACGCTACATTTTCAATTTTTTTTTTGTTTCTTACTTAATGAAGTCGTTCCGTCTGATGTCGGCTTAGAATACCATCACCCCATTTCTTCCCTGTGGGTGTCATAGGCGACTAAGGACTCAAGGGTTACACGTGTATTGCAATTTTGGGCGATGGGTTGACAACCTGTCACTGCAGCAATACACAATTTTCTGAATGACCCTCAAAATGTTTGTCAGACGTGGCATAAATATTCGTTTATTACGGCCATTTTTGCTCCGCTAACCCTGCAAGGGGTATAGGTTCCTATTGGGGTATAAAATCATTCGTGCTAAGGAGTTTTCTGTTTCCATGATATTGGGGTACAAAGATTCGCAAATTGTGTGTCGTGATTCAGCATCGCACTCAAGAAAATGTATGTACGTTATTTTAAAAGCGTTAACAATTTACGATTCTCACGAGTAGAATTAGGGTGATGCCATTCCAAGCTGGTATCACACGAATGACCCTGTAGAGAGGACAGGTCCATCAAATTCCCCTGCAATTTGGTTCGCAATTGGCGTGGTCCGGTGACCGGTGCACTGCCCTCGCCGGCCCCCGGTCCACTTCCCAGAGCAGTGCAGCAATTGTCCACTTAATTTTCAATTTCTAATTTCATTTGTCTGATTTCGCATAAGGGTGTTAGTAGATAAATCTTTTCATTTTAAATTTTTTTACGGATTGAGGGTAAGCCCAGCGGTTTCTCCCGCTGCTAACCAGTTTTCCATGGGAATCGAAATTTTCTTGTAGTAAAAGACTTTTTCATATATACAGGGTTATTTTTTATTCACCCCGGAAATTTTACGGGGTGATTCTTCACATGATTCTGAACAACTTTCATTATGGAGTCACCTGCGAAATCGCGAAAAAAAATCCACCTGTTCCATACATTTTGGTCGTGTAGGTATGAATTTTTCTATGGAGCAGTTGGATTTTTTTTCGTGATTTCGCAGGTGACCCCATAATGAAAGTTGTTCAGAATCATGAGAGGTATCACCCTGTAAAATTTCCGGGGTAAATAAAAAATACCCTGTATATAATGTAGTTTTTTAATGTTGCAATAAATTTAAAAGCGGTCTAGTGGTTTCGAAGTTTATTTATTACAATAAAACAAAGAAAAAAGTCGCTACGTAAGTAGGTGCTTATTGATAGCGAAGGTCGCAAGTTTAAAACCAGGAGCTCCATATTTTTGAAATGGGGAATTTTACGTCAGCTTCCTTATACGAAAACCCATCGTCCACGATTTCATTGAGGCTTACACTCACTGAAACATTGGAAAGCTGTTTATTACTATCTTTTTAATTTTTTCGTTATGTACAAAATATAGACACCACACCACCACTATCCCTAGCAAACTTGAGAAATACTCGTATTCAAAAATACCCATTTTTGATAAGAGGCATGCTTAAACCCAGCAGTGTGCTGTGCGTACATCCATTTCAGCCTAGTAGTTTATTTTAAACGTATTATGGTTTATAATGCACTCACAGTGCTATATGGTATCACCATTGTGTGAATGTGTGTGTGTATGTCCGCACATGTCGATGGCTTGCAGCCCCTGCGCGTGTATCACAGTGTTACAATAACTTATACCAGATGTCTCTTGTATTGTACGTCAATGAAAATTTGAAAATGTCAGTCAAGGCTGCGGTAGGTCAGTTGGTAGAGCAGGGGACGGTACCCCATGGTCCCGGGTTCAAGTCCCGTCGGGCGCTAACATTTTTCCAATTTCTGATTTTCATTTGTTTATTTTACTTTATTAACTGACTTGTTCAGTTTGTGATGCAAAATAAATAATTATAAAATAAGTAGGTATTTTAATAAAAAAAACAATATAAGGCAGGTATTTATTAACCAAATATTTACGATTAACGTTCCGAAAACAGAGTCTTCCATTTTCTTAGAAGATTCCATTAATTCTCAGCAGAAGCCTGGGGGAAATCCACTAATAAATAAACGGTGGATCCACAACTGGGTTGTTGGGACAGATATTAATGACGTCATGACACGGGACAGACAGTAAGACGGCTCAATACTACATTTTATTGCGAGGAAATCTGTGATTTCTAAACAATCAATCTTCTTATTACTGTGTGATGCTGGCTGAGAATAGCATCACCCCAATTCAAGGTATCGTATGAGCTGACTAAAGAACTTTCGGGCTTCAAGCGTTTAAGGTGACAAGCTAAGAACAAGAATAAGGTCTTAAAAAGAAATCATTTTGTGTAATTCGGCACTATTATCAACATACTCGTACATACTTACATATAGGTTGAAATTTTACTTATGACCGATACCTAAAAGTCAGTATGGGCTGATGATAAGTAGCAAATTTTTTTAAGGAACATAGGGCGAAACATGAAAAAAATGGACCAAACCCAAAAAATATGTCAGCCGTCTTGGTCAATTTGTTTGGGAGGGCTGATGTTTTTTTCCACTTTTCGACGTAGATGTTGAGGATGACCTTTGAAATGTTTGCATTTTTAAAAGCTTTTATTTAACTTGCAGTGTATGTAAGTAAGTAACAATGTTTGTTCGGTGCAAATCTTGCAAGTTTAATTTGAACCACTTCTCGGTATCCGATTGAGTTGAAATTTTGCATGTTGGTCCAGAACCGATGACAATGCATGTTAATCATAAATTTGACCTGATGCTGCTGCCAGGATCGGCTCCGTACGATAGATCTCCTCAGCGGTTTATAGCTGGGACACAAAATTTTGTATACGAATTCGTTTATTATAGGCAGTTGGTAGGCCCGCCATGAATTAGACGCTACATCCAGGGTTGTCTTCGAACTATGGAACTCCTCAATATTCAACTGCTGGGACTTGCAATTTTGTATACGAATTCTTTTATTATAGGCAGTTGGTAGGCCTACCATGAATTAGACGCTACATCCAGGGTTGTCTTCGAACTATGGAACTCCTCAATATTCAACTGCTGGGACTTGCAATTTTGTATACGAATTCGTTTATTATAGGCAGTTGTAAGGTCCACCATGAATTAGAAGCTACATCCAGGGTTGTCTTCGAACTATGGAACTCCTCAATATTTAACTGCTGGGACTTGCAATTTTGTATACGAATTCGTTTATTATAGGCAGTTGGTAGGCCTACCATGAATTAGACGCTACATCCAGGGTTGTCTTCGAACTATGGAACTCCTCAATATTCAACTGCTGGGACTTGCAATTTTGTATACGAATTCGTTTATTATAGGCAGTTGATAGGCCCACCATGAATTAGACTCTACATCCAGGGTTGTCTTCGAACTATGGAACTCCTCAATATTCAACTGCTGGGACTTGCAATTTTGTATACGAATTCGTTCATGATAGGCAGTTGGTAGGCCCACCATGAATTAGGGTCATGTCAATAGAAGGCCTCCTGATAGAAGAATTAGACTGTTCGAAATTAACTGGGACTCGGCCATGTAATAATGACGCCATCAATGAAATGAAAAGACTAAGACATATTACAAGCTAATTCTTCTATTAGGGATGCCGGAGGAGTAGGTACCAACCTACTTCTATAGAATATAAAAGAGATAATTATACTTTATCCTAATGTTAGTTTTCCCCGTGCCTTAAGTTTTTCTAGTGAAGGTCTCTCCGTTTTATAGAAAGACTTTCGTATTGATCAATAACTATCGTAACATAAACTAAAAAATATAAAATAAAATGATGTAAAAAAAACTTTTAAAACAAGCTTTTATTTAAGTGCTCTGAAAAGATGAAAATAAAATTTTGAATGACATTAACCACATTCATTTATGACTTTACAGAAATGAAAATATAATAAAAGCTTGTCGCGAAACTTTCAATTTGTGATAGAAATTTTGTAATAAGGTACGCACCTAACTGTAATTAGGTAGTTTCTTCTAGGCATCGCGACAAGCTTTTATTATATTTTCATTTCTGTAAAGTCATACATGAATGTGGTTAATGTCATTCAAAATTTTATTTTCATCTTTTCAGAGCACTTAAATAAAAGCTTGTTTTAAAAGTTTTTTTTACATCATTTTATTTATTAAAAGCTTTTATTTAACTTGCAGTGTATGTAAGTAAGTAACAATGTTTGTTCGGTGCAAATCTTGCAAGTTTAATTTGAACCACTTCTCGGTATCCGATTGAGTTGAAATTTTGCATGTTGGTCCAGAACCGATGACAATGCATGTTAATCATAAATTTGACCTGATGCTGCTGCCAGGATCGGCTCCGTACGAGAGATCTCCTCAGCGGTTTATAGCTGGGACACAAAATTTTGTATACGAATTCGTTTATTATAGGCAGTTGGTAGGCCCACCATGAATTAGACGCTACATCCAGGGTTGTCTTCTTACTATGGAACTCCTCAATATTCAACTGCTGGGACTTGCAATTTTGTATACGAATTCGTTTATTATAGGCAGTTGGTAGGCCTACCATGAATTAGACGCTACATCCAGGGTTGTCTTCGAACTATGGAACTCCTCAATATTCAACTGCTGGGACTTGCAATTTTGAATACGAATTCGTTTATTAACATCTTATACATAAAGTTACCTAACTATTGACAATGCCTGACGTCACGTAGAATAGAAACGTAGAACGTAGTAAAGCGTAGACAGCCCGGGTTGTTTGTGTTGACATTTCAAACGGTTCTACAATTTCTATGACGTGACGTAACCTACTTTGTACAACTACGTGATAATATCTATGTGGGTAGGTTGAATCGATATACCCAAAGGATATACCTACATTTAAGTTTTTTTTATTTTATCGATGGATATGGGGTGTGTAATTTTATTAGCAAAAGCCCAGGATGGGCTGGTGATAAGGAACATCTTTTCCCAAGAAGTATAGGCCAAAACAAATAAATAGGCTACTATAATTAACATAAATAGAGTGCTGCCTAAATCTGTAGCAAATAAATAAGGCCAGTAAGTAACGTAAAACTATATCATATGCACATCATATGCAACAAACGTTTAATCTATCTAGATAGACACTCTACACGGTGCAAGGGACGGTTCTCCGAATGCAGACCATGATACTGAACAACTTTCTCTTAGGAGCATATGAAAAAAAAGGACTATCCATACAAATCACGATCAGCTGACTGCCAAAACGAAGTAAAAAAAAAGTTTTATGAAATATGTTATATATATTATATACGGGATATAAAGGATACTGATAGTTTGCATTCAGCTCATGAAACTTAATAACTTACCCCTAGTAACATATTTCAGAAAACTTTTTTTTTACTTCGTTTAGATAAGGTCCTATTAAATTCATTCGTAAAACTGAACAACTTTAGATTTGACGCGGTTTACCCCGCTGCAAATCATTTTCTTGCGGGAATAAGTCCTTTTTTCAGGCATATATTTTCCCTAGAAACCTTCCATTTAATAGTTTTCATCATTTAAAAGAGAGAGAGAGAGATTTAAAACACCGCATAAAAATCCGTTGCGTAGTTTTAAAGATGACATACAACACTCACCCGGGACACGGGAAGCGACTTTATTTTACCTATGCAGTGATTTCTAGCTATATCCAAACATTCTAAAGATAGAAGTCCCTACAGAATGTCTTGACTGCAGCTGTAGCGCAGACTAGGCGACATCTCTTGTTTGTGTTGACATCACAAACGAGAATGGATTTTCCACGACCCGTGCATTGTCTGTTGTCTATGTACATACATCTCTACCTTAAGGATCTGCTGTGCACTTGTAAACGTCCCTTTCCCACTAACGGCGAATCCTGTGTGTGAGAACAGAGCGGAATCGCCATATTTAGTAAATTTTTCAAATTCACACATACACACACAAACACATATCACGTCCATAATACCTTGTGGGGTAGGCAGAGCGTAAACGCATGTAAACGGTTGCAAATAACGGACATTTACGCCATGTCTGACAAGTATTTGAGGGCCATTAGGAAAATTGTGTATTGGCAAAGTGACCGATTGTCAGCCTAAAACTGCAATACACACCCTCGAGTCCCTTAGTCGCCTTTTACGACTCCCAATCGAGTCCTTTAGTCAACATTTACAGGAAAGAAATGTGGTGATGCTATTCTAAGCCGGTTTCACACGGATGCCGTAATAATATTTCAAACAATTCGTCAAATTGTGGACTAAACTTTCCGCGGGTATGTTCCGGTCGTCGATCGTATAAACGCGTCAGTAAAAGTTATTTCAGTGTTTTTTTTTAATCCTGTGATTTACCTTTACCTATTGTAAAAACTTAATATCCAAGAACTCCACCTTTTAACGTACACACTGATAAAATATTCAGTTTGCGTACGCGAGGCACTCACTGAATTACTCTGTGATGCTTATCTAGGGAAAATTTAGGATTAAAATAGCGTGAGAATGATGATGATGAGAAATGTGCTTAAAGGGTCACATTTCAACGTCTTTTATTTACTGTAGAGAAGTGGATTTTTTGTATGTAAATCATATAGGCCATAATAATAAATATAAATATCCTGGACAATCCACACAGCGCCATCTAGCCCCAAACAAAGCAAAGCATGTACTATGGGAACTAGATAGCTGATATGAATACTTATATATCACAATAAAACAATTTTAAACGGATTTAAGTTGTGTTTATTTTGGATTTTACAATTCCTACGTTTCGAGCTCTTTACAGAGCCCGTGGTCACGGATGACTAAGGTGTTAGACGTCATTATTTAGAATTGAAATTATTTTTGTTCTACCGCCATCTATTTCTTAATTGCCTAGCGTAACGTCCTGGTTCCACACAAAATGCTGAAACCGTATCTTGTGTAGTAGGTCATACAGTATGTTGAATCTGGTTCTTCTGCTGTGTAATCAGCGGAGTCCAAGTTGATGAGATTCCCCATCCAGTATCTCTGTTGAAATTCGGATGTTTTTGAATTTCTATGGCTTCCCGTACTTTCCTAGGAATGAATCTCTTCTCTCTCGCTAGGATTGCAGCCTTATCAAATCTGACATAATGGGTGGGGTTATCCATGATATGTTCACACACTGCAGACTGTCTGTCACGACGGTTTTTCATATCAGCAATATGTTCTTTTAGACGTGTAGATACATTTCTCTTTGTTTCTCCTATGTATGAGAGTCCACAGTCACAGTCAAGTTTATAAACACCAGGGTCTTGGAGACGGATGTTGCATTTGACTGATCTGATGTACTGGCTGATCTTCCTCGGCGGCTTGAAAATGGTTTTGATTGAAGCTCGCTTCAGAATTCTACCGATCTTATCAGTTACTCCCTTCAAGTATGGTAAGTACGCTGGTTGTCGTTCGACTGTGGATGGTTTGACACGGTTTCTGTGACGTTGACGGGGTGGCTTCAGGTTATTTTCATGGAGTACTCGTCTCACATGCTTGAGCTCATCGTCTAGGTGTTGGGGGTCACAGATACCGCGTGCTCTCTGAAACAAAGAGGTACCAACGGCAGCTAATTGGCTCGGATGATGGTGGGAGTTACCATTTAGGTACCTATCTGTGTGGATTGTTTTATTGTGATGAGTAATAGTTGTGCAAACTCAAGAAAATATTATAATACTTATATACCTGAGAAAACATCCAAACTAGACATAAATATTTGAAAATTAACATTAAAAATATTTATGTCTTCGCTATGAAACCCAGTTGTACCTACAATCCGCTACATCATCGAGCCAGTTGCACAATAACTTACATAGTTTATTTTATTTTTATTAATGATGGGTTTGCTCTTGACTCTAGTCTGGGTCATAGGACAGAGACAGAGTGTAAGATGGAGCGAGCTCACCCAGAAGAAGCCTGTTAAGGCTCTTGTACTCCCACACACTGACGGAACGCCGCAAGCTACTTGGCGTCAGACTTCGGTGGGATGGTGGTCGCGAGCCAGGCGGCCCCTAACGGAGCCTTACACCTCGCACGTGGGATCGTTCAGCCGGACTTATCCACAGGCAAGCCTGTGTTGCCGTTGCCCGGGGTGGACCGCTAGGAGGTAGATCCCATACCACCCCAATAGTGCGCCATAACAAACAGCTTACTGGTGACTGGTTATGCTTACGCACTCTTACACTATACACCCTACTTATTCAGTGGATTCAAAGGGTTAAACATTAGTCGGGGAGATGAAAGCTAATTGTAACAGGGGCAAAACCAAGCTGCTTTCTATGATGACCTAGATGCCGGTAATTATTAGTGGTAGAAGGCGGTGGAATAACTTTTATAATCGTGTAAAATTCAGCTTGGATTCTGTTCTGAAAGAAAAGCAGTCGTTCAGGGAAACTGCGAAAGTGGCCGCTAGCGTCAATGCCACGAAAGGATTTCCATAGACGTGGCTTTTTGTCGAAAAAATGTATATCATAGCAAGGAAGGTGTTTAGAGTATTCAACAATCTTTAATGACTCACAGACGGTCATCCCACTATGACGCAGCAACTTTCCTTTTACCTACAAGCTTCTTGTGCATTTGTCTATCAATCAAAAGCAAAATTTATACATACTGTACCGCATTCGATTTGACCAAATGTTTGACAGAAGAATCCATTTAGTGTGGGAATTGCCTTTACTTAGATACATCTATTTCAGTTTCTTTTTCTTCACAAAACTTCCTTCACGGTGAAGGCTCTAGCAGCACATAACAAAAACAATATGCATATTCACAGACTGTTGAATATTTAACCTCCTTTTGTTTGCAACTACGGTACAGGAGGTACGTTTACTTAATGAAAGTTATAATTAGATTTCTTGTTTGTATTTAATTAAAAACGTTTCTAAGTATTCATAATAGAGCTTTACTATTTGTGGTACCTGCAGAGTTTACTATACGAAAAGAATAATAAAAATAGACTACAATTATGTATACTTATAAAAACTCAAACAGCAAAGTAGAATTGAAAATAAGTAGATTAGTATTCAAAGAGTGACGCAGGGAAAGTTCAACGTAACTTTTATCCAAAGTCTATGAGATTTGACTGTTTTATTAATTATGACTTACAGTACTTATTTACCTATTAGGTATGTGATTTTAAAATTATTTTAATTATATTGACACTAATACTGTTAGGTTATTATTAATTTTCTTTATTCAAACAAACAAATGCAATTACAATATAAAATCATCTTAAATCTAAAAATTATAAATAACATATTCCCTCCAACGCATCTACACGAGGCAAAGTGCCTAATAGGCTGGCAGCATTCCCTCTTTGAATTGCTAAACTCAACCTTTGAGCGAGGTAGCTACCAGACCGGGTCACCTGACGCCTCACTGAGACGCGCTGAAATATCAGAAATATACTGTTATGTAAATTAGTTTGATTATAAAAATAATGCTTTTGTCGTTATTAAGCAAGTAAGTAGTAAATACTAACAGCAGAAATAACACAATTTAATTTTGCTACTAAGTTTTAGGTAACCTTATTAAGTTTGTGAAAGCATGTCGCGTTAATATTCTTCGGCAGAGTCTGTTAATCGTCAGCTTTTAGTGGCACATATTTTACGAAACACCAATACAAAAATTCCAACCTAGCAAACCAATATGATGCTGGATAAGGATAGCTTTACTCTTATTCTAACCGTGGTTGTTGTAAAAAGGAACTAAACCGAAGTCTGGCGCCAAGTAGCTTGCTGCGTTCAGTCAGTGTGTGGGAGTGCCAGTGCCTTTGGGTTTCTTCTGGGTGAGCTCGCTCCATCTTAGAATCTGTCTGTGTCCTTTGACCTAGACTAGAGTCAAGAGCAAACCCATCATTAATAAAAAAAAACGATAAGCTCCTTCAGAGAATGGGCAGCCTTCCCTGTCAATGCAACATCTTGCACTGCCTTCGCCAATCCGCCTGCCAAATTTAGTGAGTATGGCAATACCTCCCTCAATAAGATAAGGCCCATCTCCAGCAGTAGACTGTAATAGCTGTTAGGTAATCACTAAGTAGTATAAATTAAAGGCGTTTCCCGTATCTCTATGTAAGCTTCGATCTTTAAAAGTTCACAATCAATTGTGATGCGGTTTACTTAAGTAGATAGAGTGTTCAAGAAAAAGGTTTTCATGTATTATTCATAAAGGAAAAAGGTCTTTTTCCTGCAGGAAAACGGCTAGTTGCGGGTGAAACCCTTGGGCTGGGGTAAAATAAAGTATTTAACGACATAAATTGAACCATTTTAAACATTTTACATCTGCTGCAACTGTTTCTGTAAAGTCTCTTATTAACAATTATAATCTCTTAGAAAACTAAACTCACAATAACAAACATATTCTGTAGTAATTTTGCATTAAATTGTGCAACTTATTACAACTATAAGACTGTATTATCTCCCGGTCTGTTTGTTCATCGCGTAACTTCAACTTTGCAGAAATAACAACTTTAGTGAAATTACTGGGCTTTCCTACCACCACTGTACGAACTGAACTGGTAAGTCTGACTATGTTAGGTGAAACACTGAGTGAGGTAGTATCTCTGTCCTGTCAAACTAAAAGACTGTATTTTTGAATACGCCGATTTGAGATAAATTAAGAAATGTCAGTTTGATAGTTTTTTACTTTTAATGAAAGATTTTTATAAGAAAGTTATATCAAAAGTTAATTACATTAGCAATTATATGCGATTTACATACCAGCTATGTAAAAATAAAAACACGTTTACTTTATATTTACAAAATAATCAAACAAACGTGTTTATTTTGATACCAAATGCAAAAATTATTTAGATTTATCAAAGACAAACACTGTATGCTATATGTGCAGTGTTTTTCCTTGACAGTTCCTGTACACTATGTATGCAAATTAATGGTAGTTATTGACAGGCTGATCACAAATTAAACGACCTCAATATTAATATTAGCGTGTATTAGAAAAAAGGTAGGTAAGGTAGTAGTAATACTAAAACTAAGTCTTAAAAAAGTTATTCATCAATATCATCCATATCATCATTATCTTCCTCATTTTCACACAAGTTCTCATAAAATTGACGTCGATTCATTGGTATGGAGTAACACAGCTTTAATAAATGAGTTTTTTTAGTAGTACTTATTCCTTTTGAATTTGCCATTGTAACTGATGAACTATTATTATGATACTGTTGATTGTTTTGGGATAAACTAATTAACAATTTGTTTCTATTATCAGACAGAAGGATGGAAAGGATTTAAAAAAAGTGTTGTGGATGTCGCGATAGAAGTGTGTGGTGTTTCCAAAAGGATGAAAGGGAAAACACAACGGAGTGCGTGGATGACCAAAGAGGTACAAGAAGTTGTGCAGAAGAAGAAGAAAGCATGGTTGGACAGGGATGTGTTGCGTCACCGTGGCTGTTCAATCTATTCATGGATAGTTGTTTGGCAGATTTGAAAGAGAGTGAATGTGGTCTGAGAATGAATGGTTTACTTGTCAAATGTCTTCTCTATGCTGACGACCAAGTTATCCTTGTGTCGTCGGCTGAAGGGTTGCAGTGCAGGAGATGGTAAATATTATGAATGAGGCTTTGAAAAAAAAAGGAATGAAAGTGAATGTAAGTAAGTCGAAAGCAATGGTTTTTGAGAAAGAGGAAAATATGACAGAAGAAGAGAGGGTGGAGCAAGTGAAAGAGTTTGTGTATTTGGGCTCCATGATCACATCAGATGGAAAAAGTGAAAGTGACATCGAAAGAAGGGTGAATGCCGGCAACATGGTGAATGGAGCGTTGCACGCTTTTATGAACAGCCAGAATGTGTCTGATAAGGCCCGTCTGGCTGTGCATAGAGGGGTGTTAGTTCCGACACTTATGTATGGGAGCGAAAGTTGGGTGTGGCAGAAAAAGCATGAAAGTAGAATAAATGCGGTACAAATGAGAGCGTTAAGAAGTATGATTGATGTAAAATTGAGTGACAGGATAAGGAATAACGTGATAAGGGAACGTTGTATAAAAGAAGACGTAGTGACTGGTGCAGAAAAGGGTATGCTTAGATGGTTTGGTCATATAGAGAGGATGAATGAAAGAAGATTAACAAAACAGGTGTATATGGCAAGTGTGTATGGGAACGTCGGAAGGGGAAGACCTCGACGAACGTACCTCGATCAAATCGAGGACGTGCTAAAGAAAGGTCAGGTCAAGAGTACCCTAAACCGACGAGCATGCATGAAGAGGTTGATGAATGTAGAGGAGGCGAAAGAAGTATGCCAGGATCGTAGTAAGTGGAAGGAAGTAGTCTCTGCCTACCCTTCCGGGAAAGAGGCGTGATTTATGTATGTATGTATGTATTTTCACTTTTTTCTCAAAATTTACGTAATTACAATGTGGCACGTGTGCGAAAACAAACCGCAAACTGATTTAGAGTAATTGATCTAATTGTTTGTAAACAATAAAATGCGCGCGCTCAATGCTCGACCAGCCATAAGTGGGAAAGAGACAACATAAGTTTCGCGTTTCAGTACGACGCGACGGCGGCGCGCGGCGATCAGCACAGAAACAATGTATCACATTCGGGATTGCTAGACTATCAAGGCAAATCACGGTACTCTAGGATACAGTATTTATTTTGATAATAGGTTGAACTTTCTATGTTACCGTGTTTTCAAAATGGTTATATCTTTTAATAGAAACATCCTACAGTAAAAAATACAGTATTATGGGATAGCACGCGTTACACTGAGCTTAACGAACGTTATAAAGAAAAAACACTGTATTCTATAATACAGTGATTCCGCTTGACAGGGCAGATCTGTTCTGAACACTTTCGAAGTAAGCGCCATAAAGGTAATCCTTGGGCATTCTAATTAAGGCGAGTGTAGTCGTCGTGAACGGCCTCGACAGTGGCGCCACTTCACAAATAAAATATTGTCTGTATACAAACAATTTATCAGAATGTCCATTGCTCAGGTTTTTAGTATTATGCTTTAGTAAAATGAAGACCTGCAAACGCAAAAAAAAACGCTGTAATTAATTACTCTAACTTGAAAGTTATGGCAATTAATACCAAATGTGGCCGTTTTTAGCACTTTTTGTCGTAACTTTAATTACAGCCAATATTTCATGAGTATGCAGTTTGTAATTTTGATAAAGGATAATATCAAAAACCTGAGCAAAGGACATTCTGATAGATTGTTTTATAAAGAGAAAAATATTTTTTTATGAATTTGCGCCACTGTCAAGACGCCTTCTCACCTCACCTCATCTTGAGTAGCAGGTATAGTTTGCCTTTGTTCCGCTATTATTGGGTGTTGAAATTGACCGTAGATTTTTGTCAGCGTCACCCATGGTGAAAGTCGATTTACTAGGTAGGTATATGATAAATCTAGAGATTCTTGTTTGTTGTAAAATACTCACCAGTTCGCTTGCAAAACTTGGTAATAAGGATGTTAGGTGGAGAAAATAGGAAAATGTTTATAAATCAAGTAAACATCCAGGACAAAACTAAGCAAAGCTTGTACTATGAGAACTAGATAGCTGATATGAATACCTACATACTTTATTATTGTAAATAAACATACGTCAAAGAATCGCCCAGACTAAACACAAATGCCTGAAAATTCCTTAACAAATATATGTGTCTTGTGGGGTTCCAACCCACGCCCCTAGACGTAGCAGGCAGGGGTACTATCCACTATGCTATCAGGCCAGTCAACTGTCAATCAACAATGTATTCTGTGGTAAATATTTTCTGTTGTTAATATCTTTCTGAAGCACCCAGATTTGGTCAGACCGTGTGTGCGTCACAATAGCCTGTAAGTTTTACCCGACGACGTTTAAAGCACGTGGTTTAATGCCGCTTAGTGCTTAGTGTGAACTTAGGCACAGGTGCGACTTGAATACGAGATTAGCTCATTTTATACTGTATTTGTATTAACTATTGTGTAGGAGGATCAGAATTGCAGGATGGAGAGAATATTTATAACGACATGATAAAGTAACAAAGCTAATGACAGATTTTTACTCGCTCATCTACACTCGAGAGCAATGAATTAGGATCACTCAAAAAAAATTATTTGAAACTGCGAATCATACCTGAATGAAATAAATAGTCTTATAGACAATTAAATGCTTCTAAATAATCGTATTAAAACTTTGAAGGTTATGTTTAATAACATCATAAACGCATTTAAGTAATTTGTTTTTTTTTTCAAAGATCAGAATGAAAAGGAAAAACAATCGCAGTAGTTTCGTAGTTCTATCTCCGAATGTCTTCCTTTTTCAAGTTTATTTTTTATGTTTTATTATTAACGTTAGTTAAGAATTTTAAACATACTTACTTAGGAAGCATTTAATTGTTGTTTAGGATTTTGCAAGTGATCCTATTAATTGCTCTCGAGTATATTTGCTAGCTGAGCAGTTCTGATTTCTCAGTTCAGACAGCATTTGCCTAGAGAACCATACCCAACCTATCTCCACCAGTATCTCTAATAAGCCTTCAGCTTAGCAAGTGAAGCTAGACATCCGATACGCTGCAGAAATTAGATCAAGCGTAGCCTAAGTTGAATTTATGATTGAGTTTGCAAAATTTCGGCATTGTTTAGGCTCTGTTTTATTTTGAGAAATTGCTTCCTATGTCAATACTGTCGCGTTACCAAGGTTCCATGAAACACCGATACTAAGGGAACCCAGGTTACCGCAGTTGAAAGCCCATTTCTAGCAATGGATTAAATTGGCTGGTGGTGTGATATTTGCTGCGTCATAGTTCTTTTATGAGTTGCTCTGTTTGGCTTGATACCTGCACGCTAGTGGATCTGTGGGCAGCCACTCCAAATGCTGTTCCAGTGGCAAATTATTGAACTGTCAAAATTCAAGTAGCCACAATAAACAAAATAGAAGAAGTTTTCTAAGCTTGAACAGTAATATATTTGCCTTACCTCACATACCCTATCTCTAGTATCACTACTTCCCCTTAAGCTTAGAGAGTTAAGCTTGGTATCCGATACCCTGGAGGAATTGGATCAGGTGTAGGTTGAGGGTAAATTGATGATTGAGTTTACAAACGTAAATGGACATTGTGTAGGTGTTGTTTTATTTAAGCAAAAAGGTTCTTGAAATAACTCGTTTTAATACCAAATGAAATGTAGGGACTTATATTTGACGTAATATGTTTTTTTTTTTTTTTTTTGTGGACCCTACGATTTTTAGCCCCGGGGCTTTTAATCTACACCTGACTGTATGGTGGGGAGCAGGAGCTCACCCGGAAAAGCTTGTGGTTGTTCAAACAACCAGCTCAATCGCGCCCTTGGGGCGCGATTGGGGTAGAAGGTACCAGCCTGTGTTAATTCAATTGGCAAAATAAAATCTGTGTTCGCATTCTTGGTGATTCTCACGTGTGTTGGATTTGCCTTTCTGAGACACATTTTGATATAATAGGTATGTTTTTGAACGAGTATATTGTAGCTAAAATATGCCAGCAAATAATAAAAAATAAACCTTTTTTTAGCTACAATACTGTAAATTTTTTACCTTGTGAAAATTTACACGTCTCAAAGCTAATGGTACAGAAGTAATGAATACAAATGGCTCATAAATATTACTATCTTTTAACGTAAACGGCGCCAAGGTTCTTTACCCAAAGCACAGAATAAATAATAGTTGTCCAAAGATAGTTTAAAGGTTAGTCTAAGAGACAACACGCTAGGTAGTCTGCATTTTAGAACCGGAAAATATTTCTGCTACAAAATCTTAAACAACTAAACCGTAGGACGGAAAGCTTGGCCAGAAACAAAAGTATCTCCATTTTCGCAACGAAAAGATTTATTATTACGTGTATTACAGTTTGCTTTTTGTCTTGAATATTTATACATACTGACAAATGTAATTCCTAGTTTGAACATTCTGCAAAACATCCAGTTAGTCATTTGAGGAAACTTTATACAGAATGTTTAGCGGATGAGGCTAAATATGGTGAAACTAAACACTTTTTTCAACCAAGTTTTCGAAATATGAAAATATTTATTTTGGTCCTCCTTCACAAATTTTGTTACCACTTGAGTTATTATGCTTAGTTATTTTTTTGTTGTATTTCGAAGAAATGGTACTAAAAAAAGTTGTTCGGTTTCACGCCTAGAACACTCACTGAAAGTTTGTACAGTCATATAATACAGTACAATTCAAAAAGCTTTTGATTCATACTATTGAATAAAACATCTATAATGGTAGATTGGCAGACAGCGATAAATAATTCCGACAAGCCTTGATTGTGAGCGGATAAACGGAGATTTTCGATGAAAATATACTTTCATTAAAGTTTTCAATATTCAACGAGAAAATATTTTTTGTAGTAAAGGCATTGTATTGACAGTTTTTGCCCTGACTCTACAATTATTAATATGAAAGAGTTGAATTTATTTCCTTTCTAAAAAAATCACTGCTAGGAATTGTCTTTCTACTATTGGGTGGTATTGACATACTCACCACGCTTTGCGAGTGAATTGGCGAGCGCAGGGGATTACATATAAATGCGTTAGTCTTAAAATATCTAACCCAAAAAAAGTCTGTAAAGTCAGTTTACGGACAATAATTTTTGCGTGATAATAATAACGTACTGGCATAGAATTTGTATGAGGGTACCGGTTAGGCCAATTTTGCTTGTCTATCGCTTGTTCTGCGTTCTCGTTTGCACGCTTGGCTCAAGCGCAACGTTACAATGAGTCATGTTTTTTCGTGAGTGCAGCCGGTGTTCAAAGATTTAAAACACGTTGTTATCACGTTGAAAGGTAAATAATATTATATTTAACTAGCTGTTACCCGCGGCTTCGCCCGCGTACTCATAGAGTTTTATTAATTAGTTGTGTATTCTAAACAACACATCGTAAGGCGAACAACTGTGTAAACTGGGAGGGCACTAAAATCACTATTCACCGATACACAGACGACACTACACTGGAATGGTTCACTTCCTTGAAAAAGTATATAATTTGTGGTACCTGGGCGCTACCATCACTAATACAGGCTATTGTAAAATCAAGTAATGAGGCGCAAGAATGATCCTTGAGTTCTTTTGCCACTTTGCACTCATGATCACTGGAAAAGTCGATGGCAAACGACCAAGAGGTTTCAGTACAATTAGGTGGTCTCATTAAATACACTCAGCGCTCTATGTCGCCAAAGATACGCAGCGATGGAAAAGAATCCTGAATGAGAACATCTCACCGCGGCGGGATAATACCATATCCCTGTGTCAAAATGGGTTATATTGGTGGTTAATAAATAATAAGAAAGTATAGATTGCTATATAGCTTTAATTTTTTTTTAATATTCCTGCTATTTTGAAATTTTTATTACATACAAACATGCTCCAAGAAGACATGAAAGAAAGGAGTGGGTATGTAATCAAGGATTTGAAAACCTATATTAGCTCCAAACCAAATTAACTTGGGGATGGATGTTCTTGGATTGGAATTATAATAATATGAATACGCAGTATAATGATTTTGCCTAGTCTTCAATTTTCAGGACTATGGTACCAAAAAATTTAAGTTTATTATGTGTCTTCGCAAGTATACGCAGGGCAAACTTACTGTGCTAAAAATGGTTATTATTATAGAAATGGACTTTCAAATCATGTTTAACTGTAGAAATTAACTTTACTACTGTGGTAAGAAGTATCTCAAGTACATACCCACATCACCCTTAAAGCCACATTCATATCCCAAAACTCATATTCAAGAGACATTCTCATAGTAGTGCTATACAGGGTGTAAGTGACAGCCCTTCGAATACTGATTGGGTGTATTCAAACCATGAAACTGAACAACCTGCCATAGATTAAATTCTTTTTTTCTATATCCCATACAAAATCACAATCAGCTCACTGCATTTACTATGGGAATATCAGTATTCGGAGGGCTGTCCCTTACATCCTGTATATACATCTTTTTTATGTGGTATGGATGTATTCTATGCTACACAATAATCAGTTTTCCGATGGGAAAAATATGTTTTTCCGAGATAAAAAGTAACCTATGACACTCACCAGCTTTTCATCTAACTGCTTTCCAAAAAAAAAATGCTTTACATCGCTGCATGATACTCATTTATGTATGTAGTATGGATGTATTCTATTGCTAAACATTAATCGGTTTTCCGAAGGGAAAAATATGTTTTTCCGGGATAAAAAATAACCTATGTCACTCACCAGCTTTTCATTTAGCTGCTCTCAAAAAAAAAAATGCTTTACATCGCTGCATGATACTCATCTATGTTCGTAGTATGGGTGTATTCTATTGCTAAACATTAATCGCTTTTCCGATGGGAAAAATATGTTTTTCCGGGATAAAAAGTAGCCTATGTCACTCTCCAGCCTCTCACCTAACTGCACACCTAAAAAACACTGCATGATATCGCTCTGTTGTAACGTGAAAGAAAGACAAACAAACAAACAAACAAACACACTTTCGCATTTATAATATCGCACTCTTAATAAAATAACGACCTAATCCAAAAACACAAATTTTTGGGTATTGATGAAAAACGTTTGTTGAAAAAACAGAATAATTTTTAAATGGCTGTAGAATTAAAAGTTAAAGGCAAAGGATGAAACTTGAACCACCTAACTAATCCTAAGAATATGTTCTTTTAAATGCATTAAAATTTACACAAATATTCACATCCATTAATTAAAAAAAGTTAATTATTTGTAACCCTTTAGAGTTGCGTCATTATTTCATGAAAAATCTGAAAGAAATATTGACCTAAGTTAAAATCGGTCTTTGCTTTACCAAATCAAACATGAAGATCTCTGACTCATTTTAAATTAAGTCACTATTTTACTAAAAAGCTGAAAGAAAATACAATTTATTTAAAAATAAGTCTATAACTTAAACATGTGACTCAAATTCAAATCGCGATAAAGCGACTAGCAAATGGTCAACAGAACACAGTCCTATTACGAGCATAATGAAAATATAAGGATAATTTTTCTTCTGTCATTCATATAGGACACCGAGTCGACAAATAACCCAATTAACCCTTTGATTAAACGTATTTGCATGTAACTTAAATGCGCCGCGGTCGTTATAAATGGTGCGGTGGCTGTTCTCATTGCAACGGAGACGGCTTCTACAAGAAAAATTAAGTGAAAATTAAACGAAAATATTTGTACGCTAGTATGGTTTGGTCGGCAGCACTTCTACCCGATGTTACTTATTAGTTGCTGGCGTTCAGATGCTCTCTTTTATTCTGATGTCCACTTTCCTCACGCTGCTGTCTGCTTCTTGATACGTAGCGATGGCTCGTCCTCGTGGCCAATTGTCAGGTGTTTTATGGTAGAGTGTTGTCCACGATCTGCACGATGTTGTTGACTTTCATTGCGGCTTGATGTGGGGCTCCATCAATCCATATTAATACTGAGTATTTGGGTGAAATATACTTAGGCAAGGCACTGCGACGTTCTTTGTGTTTTTCTCGATGAGGTCATGATTATCAAAGGGACGACAAGCGAGTCGTGTACGAAGACACTCAGTAGTACCGAAGTGATTGTGCTTTGGTTTGTTTAGGTTGATGGAGTTGTGCGTTAGAGGTTTGCTGTTGACCATAAACTTCTTTTCAGTGATCAGAGTGTGGAGTATTTCCTTTTAAAAGTGATCGCCCGGTAGTGAGCTGCACAAGACTGTCTTAACACTCACTAGTCTTTTCCAGGCCCTGACATTAAGAGGCTGTGTAACACAAGCTGTTATTTTGATCGTAGCTGTCTTCTGTATTATACTGTCGATAGCTCGGTGGAGTTCTCTGGCGGTTCCTTGTAGTTCGATGGATATTGGACCAACTTTTTTCCATGTGATGGAGCGCCAGGCCTCGTGAGCGATGCGGCAATCCCAAAAAATACACGGCGTGCGTGCTGAGCCAGATAAATAGCGTGTAGATAAGGGACCCAAAATAGACTTATATAAAAGTGCGTAATGACGTTGCTCCAGACGAGGGGGTGGGTGGTATACTGTGGCAAACTGCGGTGGAGACGTCTTACTTATTTTGCAAGAAAAGTAGCGGTGAAGCGTGAAACGCGTCGTCAGGCACAGGCACAGCCACAGATTACAATAATAATTAACAAGCTCAGCGTTCGCTTATATCATTGTTGTTCGTGTCGAGGTTCGCGTAATGAAGCTGACGGTGTAACACCCGCTTGAAAAAGGGGGCCACACGATTGCCGTCGATGACTGTGGTCGCCTTTTCTTCTAGAGCTAGTTCTATGGTAGATGCATCATTCAGTTTCGTTTTTAATTTGATGACCCCGTCGATCCTAAATGGCAAGTAGGCGGAGTTCTTGTGTCTTATTAGTTCGCTGATGGGCCGGGCGGGCCTATCATTATAGACAAATGACAATGCTGGTTTTGAAAAAGTTTTCGATTGACTGTAGAACGTGGTAAACTCTGGCCTTGTAAAATCGATCAGGATCGAATTAAGGAGTGTTTTGCTGAGTGAGAAATAGGTTACGTCCTTTCTCGTCCGTGTTTGGCTCAGGATGTTTCAGGTGCGGGCTTCTCGGTGGGCTATGTTGGAATAGCGAATAATGACACTAGCACTACCGATATCGTAAGTCAAATTTGTCGCAAACGTTTTGGGCGTCATCGGTGACTTTGAATTTAGTTGGTATCTGTTGTTTTGAGATATTACCAACATATTGTATTACCAATATTCCGTGCGAAACGGATGGATCTCAACACCCTGCACCGTCTTTTAACAAGGTGAGCACAGTGTGACTATCTGTCTTACGGAGAACGGCTTGCGGCATGCTCTTTGATGACGGTGGCAGCCATGCTACTTCGCACGATAACGGCGTCATGACAAGCGACGTGCTGATTTGGCCGTCTAGTCGACGAAAACGTGTTCTTAGTAGGAGATTTATTGTGTAACTGTAGGGAAGGTGGCACCTTGGTAGCGTGTCGTGTGCAATTTTTTTCAAGTTTCCTTACCCATTCAGTCTGCAATGTGACAAGATTTTAATCCATCTGTTGCTCCTGTTAGTACTCACTTATTTGGCTTGTGATGTGATGGACGAGGTAAATTTGAGTGGTTTAAGAGATAAATGGCGGTATTCAATGCTTTTTTTGTAGAACGTTCTGTAGTAAATACTTCAAACAATAGACGTGTGAGGTACGAGTAGTGATGTAAGGCGAGCTCTACGATATGCGGCTGGAGATGAGATCGAGTTGGTACACATTTAGCCTTGGTTTTATCGTCGAGTTTGACGGCAGCAATCGAGGTGCCGATGATTCCAACTATGGTTCAATATGATTACTTTTCAGTCGGAGGATTAAATTAATGTACTAAAAATAAAGAAAATTCGTTGAATTTCAAGAGTAGTAAAACGTTAAACCTATTTTTAAATAGCTTTCGGTACAAAACCTAAGATTAAGATAAAATGCGAAGTGAGACACCAAGTTAATACGTTAAATTATGTCATGATATCAGTCGAATACAGGTCAAATTTGAAATAATACCGAAGTCATTTCATTATTTTTGCTAAGACAAAGACTCAACTAAAAATGTTACCAGAAATTTTCATCATTAGAAATACAACAAAGACCTAATTTCAGTTAAGTCAAATAAATAACAAAATTTTCAAAACGATACAGTCTTATCTCCAAATGGGTCAGTGAGCTTTTCCAAAATTTTCGTAAAATACAGACCTAATTTAAAATGAGTCAAGCAAACATCGTAGGTTTTTGTAAAACAAAGACCTAACACTAAATCGGTCATTCTTTTATAAAAACTTTTCAATTACACTCGCCTCAACTTTTGATAAAACAACGGCTCATTTCAAAATCAGTCGTCTTTTCACAAAAACGTAGCATGCAGCCGCAGACGCAAGACGAAATCGGTCATTATTTGACTGAAGAGATAGGAGTTCGGGGCGGGAAAGATATAGACTCATCTTATTTTAAACCTTATTGTATAAGAGATAGGGTTGTATTTTAAAGTCTATGTTGTGGGCCCTGCTCTAATAAGTCAGTTTTTCACAAAAACTCATTTTGGCCAAATTTTGATTTAAGTCGTTATTTTACTAAGAGTGCGATATTAGTATGGATTTTGTTGAAGTACCCACTTTTTGTCCTGGAAAACGTGCTGTTATGTCAGCAAATTCCGTGAATCTAGTCGGAGGTTCGCAATTACATTCATGAAACCCGTGTTCTGGTAAAAACCTCGTAACACGACATTCGGAGGCAAAAATTTCGTATGCAATGCGTCAACAGGATTTCGACGCAAAACAGTTTGCACTCAGCAACGACGAAGTTAGACCCGGTTCGTTGTAGTCCCGGTTAGTCACTGTTTTAAAAATCTTTGTCCCTATTTGTCACAATCTACTTAAACTTACTATAGCGCATTCAAACAAATTATTTATATATTGATATATCTGTCAAGGTTTATCAGAAAGCTCTGATATCGCCACTACTTTGGCGCGCGATGAATCAATTTAACGTACTAAGCAAACTATTTTATTTTATATATTCAATTACAGTTTGGGTTAGCTTACCGATATACAGGGTTACTGGTATTAAGTCACGATCCCCGCAAGGGGTGAAATAACTCATGAAACTCATTATCTTTTCCAAAGGGACATATTACGAACAAAAATATGTCAAAAATAAAGGATAGTGGCGCATTATCTGTAATCTTGATTATCAATGTATTACAAAAAAACATCTTTCATCTTTATTAAAGTTGTTTTAAACGGGAATATCAAAATATATATTATTAACTTTTAACATTATTTTAAGTGATAAACAAGAGAAAGCTCTCTTTGTATAAAAAAAATCGTGGCAAATCGGGACAATGGCAAACCAGGACCGGTTCGAGTCCCCAGTTTGCAGCTAACACCAACGAATGTGTTAACTTGGTTTTTGTTCGTCTCAAACTCTGATTAAAATAGTTAACTCTGTCCGAACTATGCATAACAGTTTCGCAGTGGTGTTTTGTGCACTGTTAATTTGGTGTACTGTTTTTAAAGAGAATTTTGATATTACATAACTTTTGGCAGAATGAGATGCGATTATTGCATGCATCGTGCTTTCAAAGAATATTTTGGAATAAAGTGCAAATACTCGCATTCCATTCCTCTTTTAAACTGAGCATTATTATGCGAAATATTTAATGTGTAAGGTGTTTTTGTAAACACAAATTTTGCAGGTACCCTTTATTTTGCAACCGGTATATTACAATGGTGGTATGGCTGGGTAAATAGGGATGAAACTGGTTATGTACGTTAAAGATGAAGATATTTATTTTGCGATAGACGTGGTAAATACAAATATGTTCACGGTATTGAAAGAAGATGTTTCACATATCTAGCTTAAGGAATGCATATGTTAATTTTTTATAACTAGGTAAATAAGTATTAAACTTTTGTCTTATATTTGATGAAGGTAACGGAGGTCTTATTTTTATTTTCTAAATATTCTTTAACAGAGTAAAAAACATGCTGCAAGAGCCATAATATGAAATATTTTCCTTTTTCAATGATTTTGTAATTTATTCCAAACTGATAAACACATACTATAACAGTTTTTCTCTGAATCTTGCACTTTTTGGAACAATGTCATAAATAAGTGTATTGAAATTTCTGCCGTCTCTTTATAAGAATTATTCGTATAAAAGTTTTAAACCTGCGTCTTACGCCAATACTAGTGGCATTGGCGGGCATTGGACAAACCGCGGTAGTCCAGATGGAAGAATAGGGGTCGCCGTTAGTAATGGCGAAAGTCGCAGGTTCAAATCCTGCCCACGCTTGAAAATATTGAAAGTTTTCAGAAATACACGAGAGGTGTTTTAAAATTTGGTATTCAATTTTCATGTTTGTATTTTTCGCGCTTTGATAAATAAAACATTTCATTTTAATAGGGACTAGTCTTTATTTTAGTTCTCGATCTTTCTCATTATGCAATATCAGATGGCGTTGTGTTAAGATGTAATTTTGACATTTGGGTCACGAAAACATTTCATTTATTTACATATGTAAAATACTTTTTTCAGTTTAGCATAGCACCATACCTTATAATTGTACACTTAAGTATTAAGTACCTAGAAAAGCCATTTTATTGCAGATGACGGAATATTAAACCAACGACTCTTCCCTTGTCCACAGTAATAGCAACGGCACACAATATAACCAACCTGGAAGTGCCAACGTACGGCGACCCGAGGAGGGAAGTTAGACTGGAGTGTCACTACGTCAGTGAGCCGGGGGAGCCACCGCTGCACTCCGTCAAGTGGTACAGGGACAACAACGAGATATTCCGGTATACTCCGGATCAAGTGGTGAGTTTCAGTCTTTTCAGTGTTAAATAAAATATAGGTAAGCATTTTTCTGCTATCTCACCTGATGTTAAGTGACGTTGCCTATTCACTCTCGCCTTGAAAATGCCCCGGTTGTTTCGGAAACATATCCGCAGGCAGGGAGTTTTACTCTTTAGCAGTTCGCAGATGTTTGTTATGACTGGGAAAGAAGTTGTTCTTACCGTAACCTTGACCTTGACCTTGACTGTGACTTGACTGCTGCAGTCCGTCAAGCGGTAAAAGAACAACAACGAGATATTCCGGTATACTCCGGATCATGTGGTAAGTTTCAGATGTATGAAATAACTTGGAAAGACGTTGTCCTTACCGTAACCTTGACCTTGACCGTGACCGTGACCTTGACCGTGACTATGACTGGACTGCTGCCCTCTGTCAAGTGATACAAGAACTACAACGAGATATTCCGGTATAGGTTGGCTCAATTGGTGAGAGTTAGAGTTCACAAGATGTACCTTTGTTAGATGTTTTAACCAGGACCTTAGAAGCCAGCGACACTCAACTGTCTTTTAACTGTCACCATGATATTTCATACTTTAAACTATAAGTAGAATACGAAACGCCCAAAACACAAGACACGCTATTTAAATGCAACAGATTTTCATTTAGCAGACTTCGAGCCCTGTAATGAACAGTGTTAATAAAGAATGCCTATGTTTATATAATCGTATGTCGTATTACAAACAGACCTATCTCAATCCTACCCACAAACTTTTAATCACTTAAAATGACAGAAAGAGAAGTCACAGCACAGTGCATTGCACGTTTCTGCTCATCAAAGGTATGTTTATCTAATTGTGTTTACTTTTCCTTGTTTATTACCTTCTAATTTTTGTTTCAATTATTACGAAAATAACTTCTTATTTACATGTTCAACGACAGTTCAAACCGTAATCAATTACTTATTTCTAAGAAGGATTTTTTGACGTATTTTTAAAAAGGTTTAATTATATAATTATTATGCCAACCCAAGCAGACATTTGTACATGAATTTGATAAAATATTTACTCATTCCTTATTTTGTACGAACTTCAATACATTTTTACTGGACCGGAAAATTCAAGTTCCATCAAATCATGGATTTTTTGCTGATAAGTAATTACGTTACAATATTTAGAAAGAGTCACAGTAAAGAAACGTAGAAACAAGAGTATTTTGGGTTCAGATTAGCAATTAGGCGTATGAATGTGTCACAAATGAAAAAAAATTAAATTCATCGACTCGTCCAAGAAAAATAAAAAATTGACACTAGATGTCGCTTGTACGTCGCTTCAAGACGAGGTTAAAAATTTTGAAGTGTTTGGTCAGGCCGCTGGTAGCTAAGTGGCAGAGCGGTAGGACGGTATTCCACAGGTCCCAGGTTCAATCCTTTGCCGGCATATCGCAATCATAATATAGCACTGTGAGTGCAAAATAGACCAGAGTACGTTTGAATATGTCGTCTAGAGTTTCCTGTATCGATGAAAGTTCAATTTGAAAGTTCTGTCACGGTACGTTAACCACTGGTAAACCCGTCAGAAGGCATTGTTAAATTATACTGATAAACCTTAAAATATATGGATAAAATACTAATGCAAATAGAAAATTTACATAATTGTCAAAAAATAAAAATGGGTATAATGCACTAACTAGCCAGAAAATAATGTTGAGATTGCCTTAATTATCTTAAGCTTTGTAAAAACTTTCACAAATAAGTACTCAATACAGAAACCGTACTAATAAACAATTTATCATGCCCTTGTTGACTGGCCCGATGACGTAATGGATAGTATCCCTGCCTGATATGCCGAAGGTCGTGGGTTCGATCCCCACATAGCACAAGTATTTGTAAGTTACTTTTCAATTATTTGTGTTGATTCTGGGTGTTTTCTGTGTATTTTATTGTATGTATTTATTTACAAAAAAAAGTGTACCTATTTTTATGTATTATCTGTCTTGTTCCCATAGAACAAGCTCCGCTAAGATGGGAACTAGATGGCGCTATGTGACAAGTGCAAGATATTTATTACTTATTTATTTTATTGATTATCTGATATTATTAAAATTACTATTCTAAAAGTATCTTACATTCAAAAAATAAACTTGATTATTACTATAATGTGACTATAATTTATGATTTGTATGTTGCATGGCCAAATATAGGACTTTCTACTTAATACTTCTATTTGTATAATGTTTTACAAAAACATCATCTTTATCTTTAACTCTACTTTGTAAGCGTCTTGTTTTATATTATGTTAGATAAGTCAAGATTAGATAATTGTTATGTATAGTTTTTTTTTTGTTGTACTGTCCCGGACATGCTATTGTGGCGAAACGATCTCGTTGTTGGGAAGATATTGTTGGTATCAAAGGCTCGTTAAAAGCTTTCGGACAGGGTTTCCTTTGCTGAGGTCGTTAAGCTAAGTCAGAGGCCAATGGACAGCTGACACCTCTGATAGGCATCTAGATTGAATAAAAGTCAGTATAGTCATAGGGTATATTTAGATCATGAAACTGAACAAATTCCCACAAAAAACAGTAACGTAATTTTTTTTTACTTCCCATTGTACGTGGCATTGTCATATTTTGACAAAACTCTTTAAATAAAGATTTAAAAAAAAACTTCCCATTGTAAATGTAGGCAGCTGATTGTACTTTTGTTTATCCGGCGTTCATCAATTCATAAGATGTTATCACGACAGAAATGTCAACTGCAGCCAGGGTTTGTGCCAAGCGTCGCTTACTAGCGCCATCTAGCGCTACATAAATAACCCTCATTAAGATTTCCTGTTTTGGGATAAGATGCGCTAAAGCCACGCCACCAAGTTAATTCAATGTATTTTTTCCCATGCATTATACTTTTAACTTACATAATGTACGTTCATTATCAACGTACCCATTTCAAAGATTATTTTATACTGGATTTACATACAGTTATTAATAAGAACCAGTATACGTTTATCCCTTGAATGGGTAGGGTAGATTGACATGCTGCTGATAGTATTAAACCTGTCCTGTCGGATTCGTGCTAATGCCATGGCAGAGCGTCAATTTTCCTTGTTATTTTTTTTATACAGGTCTGATAGCTGTCATCGCTTATCTTGCATGTAGGGATGCATAGACATAGAATAACACTAGCGATGGGATGACATGGAAAAACACAGTCAATGTCATTAGGGACATTTCTACTGACAGTTCTTGATCTTTTTTTGATTATGTCATACCAGATGGCGTTGTGCTAAGTTGAAATTTAGATAATATTTGAGGCATAAATACATACGTTTCTATAAAATTTTACTTTTTAAGTTTAGCTCAGCGCCATATAATAAACACTTGGAGATTGGCTTGAAAATTTCCCGTTATATTGTATTTAACCACAATTAGTTACGTAACCAACCATGTCAGAGGCCTACTATTGGTAGTAGGTGGTTGAAAAACTCTGAAACCAGGGTTCATTGTGTCGTTGGACGACTTGGTGTCTCAGGGAGAGAGACTACAATTAACTTATAGAGAATTGAATTGGCTACCTGTTGATTGGAGCTTAACTCAATACTGTTTCAGAGAATCTGCAGGGTTCCAGGAATTGTGTAACAACTAAATTAGCAACTGCGTTCGTGCTATAATGGTCACAGGTTGGTCTCAGGATAGGTTTGATTCTATTTTGGATCGTATAGATAGTGTCAGCGTAGCGTAGATAGCGTAATTCAGGTCAGACCAGTTTGTTCATTTCGTGGAACGTCCGGTTTAAGTTTAACAAGGTATTTTATAAATAATCACACACGCAAATATCACACCTTATGAGATAGGCACAGCGTTATCGACTGTTAAATGCGGTTGCTATCGCCAGTATCGTGACAGATTGCCAGCCTTTCGCCTTAAATAGTAATAGTTGCCCTGAACGCCACGCGGGAAAGAAATAGGTTGATGCTATTCAAAACTAAATAAATATCTAGGACATTTCACACAGCGCCATCTAGCTCCAAACTAAGCAAAACTTACAAGCGCACACGATGGGATCTAGCTTGCTATAATACATTAAATCTTTTTTTTTAAATAAATACACACAACACAATACATTGAAAACACCCAGACCCAACACAAATTTGAAAAGTAACATACAAATTGTTATGTTCTGTGGGCTTCAAACAAGCAGGCAGGGGTACTATCCAATACGCTAAAATAGCTACGCGATAGACCAGGCTCATGATGTGAAAACCTTGTGAGCAGCATGTTCAATTGTTCAGGCCATATGGCTGGCATATTCAGAGAGCCTAAATAGCTCCAAGGATATTTCTACTGATGGAGAAGTATGTATGTATAGGTCTGTATGGAATTGCAAGAAAATTCAGAATACTGCTATGACAGAACAGTACTTGACCTTTATTTCTCAGATTTCTATCGATTTCCTCTAGAACAATCTAACGTTATAGGCAAACAAGATAGCTCGCGGGTCGCCCGTGGGGCAAGAAGTATGTGGGCAGGGGGGTATCGATACACGCCACGGGAGCCGCAAGCGTACTGAGAAACGTCAATGCACTCTTTGCGCGCCCGCCTTTACGCCCGAACCACCTGTCAATTCCTCCGCTCCCACCTACTTCTTGCCTTGCGAGTTATCTAGTTGCCTACAGTAGTAACAAAGTATCATGAAGGGTCATAGTTAAAAGGTTAAGCCTGGCTACCCTGTCTTGCCCTACTCTCCCCTACGTACTTCATGTTTATCGAAAGCAGCTAATGTTGTAGAGGAGTTGACTCTTCAAGGAAATAGACAAACCGGGGAAAATACTACAATGTCCTTTTTTACATAATTTGTGAATTCAGTATCGGCTGTAAACAAAATTAACAAAATTTGATCTACAAAATTTATCATTATTTTTACATTCAATAAGATTCTTAAGCATTACCGTTTGAGAGCCACAGTTTGTTTGTTTTCTTTGACCACGGAGGCAGGTGTAAAATAATGAAGTTCCAAGGTGCAAAAAACCGTACAAATAAGAACAATCTCAACAAAAGATAGGTCGTTTAACTGATGAACGGCGGCTGTTTATTACTTGTTGTCGGAACTTCCTGTAAAAAGATGTACTCTGATTTATCTGCTCGATTCAAACAATCATCAACATATATATCGAAGTTTTTGACTTACTCCACTGTTACAGACTGATAGAAAATGTATATGCATATAATATTATATAGATTGGACGATGATCAGAGGCAAAATATTATTATACCTAACCTACTAGGTCTTCCACTTCTTCCGATCCAAATCCAACTCGATCCACCCCCTAAGATAGGCATCAAGGTCGTCACGCCATCGTTTTTGGGGTCTAAGAGCCAAAATATATTACATTCAAAAAAATCTCAAGTGTTTCAGGGGGAAGCCTATGAAAGTGAACAACTCTCCGCAAGAAACATAGGTCAAAATATGAAAAAATATCAACCTTCTACACAAAATAATCCAGCTTTCGATCCAGATAATCGGGTCAATTTTGTATCGACGGTCCAATTTTTTATATTTCGAGGAAAGCAGTTCATTTTTATAGGCTGATTCACCCTTTGAAATATTTGCAGCTTCTATTGTTACACCAGTATAGCAATGAGAAGCGTAAACTTATACAGTATAATATTCCCCAAATGTTTCCTTTTGCTGAAGTTTGCGGACTGAATATCGAAGCACGTTCCAGTACGAAATCTCTGAACCATTCAACAGGTTGTCTTTCCTGTGAAATTAATCACCGTTTGTTACCGCACCGCCCACCCTTGCACTTTGTTTTCCTGGTACCGAGGGACGAGAAAACAGGTGGTAATTTTTATTTTTTCGTGTGGGACTCGACAAACGACCCGATGAACCTTGGTGTCACAGTATTAACTGTGACGTCTGACGTGGTTGTGTAACGACAGAAACCTGATCGACGGTTTTACGTTTCCGAAGCACGGAACCATCTTCCTTTCGGAGAATCAGGTGGTTCACCCTGCTTGCAGTGTCAAATATTGTGAGTGCTTCAACAGCAATTGAACCCAGAACCATTTCGCCTCAGGCATGGCACTTTAGTAGTTGTAGTAGTAGCACTATCACTGCGCCACATCGGTCTCGATTAATCACCGTTAGTAACTGCTCCCTTCACTCTCTGTTTTCCTGGTCTCGAGGGTTGAGAAAACAGATGGTAATGACCTTGTTGAATATCAAGTGGTCTGTCTACAGATTGTGGTTGACGTAGATTTCAAATGCGTAGGTATGTCGAAAATGACAACTTGGTGCGGAATATCTTTAATGTATTTAAAATAATCTCTCATCTCTATACAAAGTTGAGGTCCAATTTCTATTATGAAAGATATAAAACTCTTTTTAAATTAAGTCTTGCGACCTCAATTCGGCGGGAATCAACCTACTTTTTAGCATAAGCTTACCTCCTAGGGTCCGTCCCAGTCACCAAATGCTTACCTGAAAAATGATTTGTAACTAGCCTTCTACCTGAGTTTTGCACGACTTAATAATTTTAAATATTGTGGTGTCGTGTAGAAATACCAGCTTTAAATAGCCCACACCAGACAAATACAAAACGATTACAACTTAAAATACACGTTTCGTACAAAATAATAAATGATCTCAGTACATTTTATATTTTTTGTCCCTAGCCCTCCATCCGAACGTTCAACACATCCGGAGGCCCAGTCCACGGGAATTGCACGGCGTACAACTGCACGATCTTCGTGACCCTTCCCAAGAAATACAACACCAAGATCACGTTCATGTGCGAAGTGTCTGCAGAAGGGCCACGGTTTGCCGTCGTGAAGGTTGTCAAGCACTTGACTGTCGCTGGTATGTACAAATCATTATAAATTACTACATTATTTTACCTTATTATGTAATACCACAATACACTTTGTGATACCCAAACGTAATCAAAATAGATAACACCTATTCCTGAGAAACATTAGATATAAGTAGGCTACGTTTTACTGCGTAAAAACTATTGGCTCTCATGGGAAAACTTTTCCCTCGTTAACCAACCTGTTATGCAAAGCAAGTACAATCAATTTAATTATATATAAATACCTACAGATAATTATCAATCGTGACTCTTATAAAGAAAATCAATTTACATTATTACAAACTATAACCCGTACTTACCTAAAATGTTTCAATTTAAAATTGAATCAAATTCATTTAACGAAAATGTTAAATCTATCTTAATTAGGGTTTCGTTCCCGGGACCCGGGAATCGGGAATTCCCGGGAAAAGCCTCGTTCCCGGCGACGGGAAATTTTTATACATTTCCCGGGAATTCCCGGAAAGTTTAAATTGTGGTTTAATGCTCTAAAAACCTACATATTGATAATTATTTACAGACAGATACCTTTACTGATTCCATGATCTAGTGATCTGATCGTTTGTTTTAGGATATGGAGGTCTCTGGTTTGAATCTCAAACGAAACACACAAAGTTGATATTTGTCAAATTATCACTTTTGTGAGATCGTACCCTGTTTTTTGGGTTAGGGCATTGCAAGTTGATTTAACAAATTGTCTGTAAGAAAGACAGATCGGTGCCTCGGAGGGCGCATTGCTGTCGTCCCGGCTGATATCTATGAATACTTAGGCAGTTTGCTCACTTGTCGTCCGTCGCTGAGTATTTGAGCTATTTTTACGCACCGTAAAGCATGGGTCTGTCAGACAAGAGGAAATTGCGAATTTCGATCTTATTCCCAAACAAAAACAGCTACAGTTCGTAACGGATGCGTCTGTCGTCAGGTCGTTGATAAGTAGGAAAACCACCATAGATGGGGTTATTAACCATGTTAGTTACGAATCCTACAAAGACTCTGACGTTTTTTGATTTGCTGTCCTTCACGATATGATGATGAAGATGATGAAAATGGATCATAAACATTCCTAATTGATTCCTTTTTTATTTATATTTTATAGCAATCTGACCGTATAACTTAACGTCTGTATAATCGTTCTCTGCGAAAAATAACAGTTTGCCCTGCACTCGCCAATCTGCCGGCCTAGCGTGGTGAGTATGGCAAAAACACTACTTATCGGGGAAGGCACATATCCAGCAGTGGACTCTTGTGGCCGTTAATGCTAATGTTGTGCATAAATGTCTGACCCATGGTCTCTCAATCCGAAGATCTTGAGATTCGATTCCCATGGTGTTTCCTATTCCAATATTGGACAATTCAGGCTGATTGACTAGTCTATTTTTATTTTTAAAATGATTTATTTCGTAGAGCACGTTAAGCCTTCGATCCCGGTCGCTGTTTTGAATTTGTTACACTGATCATTAATAAAGTTGTTCAGACGGTTTGAAAACTCAGAGACCAGGATACGCTCATACAGTACTCGTATGATAGTGTTAACTTTTTATGTATGTAAATAGACAATTAAATTAAGTGTTTAACTCCATTTCTTATCAAAACACAGCAAAACATTAAAGAATTCAACTTTTCCCGGTTCCCGGGAATTCCCGGGAAAAGCTAAAATAAATTCCCGTTTCCCGGGAACTGAAAAAGACCGAGAAAAACGAAACCCTAATCTTAATTTTACAATACACTCGTTGCTATTTTGGAATTTTCAATAAAAATTTATAGGAAAATTTGATGAAAAAACGTTGTTATAATTTTTTCACCAGAAATACGTTCACAAATTATTCATAAATTATTGTCAGATATTCTTTTCATATTTTCAATGGGATTTGACTGTCGAAACATGTACAGCAGATGCAATTATGTACGAGTTAAAAAATATTCGGAAATGTTAAACAGTGTAGTTGAGACTGTCAGTCAGTTTCCAACACGCTATTATACACGGTATTTTACTACACAACCCGTTGTTTGTAATCGCAAACTGTAAAGTATTTTCACGCGTGAAAAATTGTATAACAACACAATCACATCGTTAGTATTGTAATTGTCGCCGGTCGGGAATACTGATATCGAAACTCATATGTTCGAACCTGCATGCTGTGTAATTTTCTAAGTTGTCATAAATTATATACATAACACGTTGAAGTTTTTAAAATTAAGTACTCAATTGTAAGTTCTATCCGCTTTAGTTCGTTCTTTGCTATTCAAGGCTCATATAAAAGTGTGTATTTTGCCCAACAGTGGCCCTAAAGAAAGACCCAGTGATCATCGGCGCCCCAGCCACGGTGGGGATGGGGGAAGACGTGGTGGTGAACTGCACTACGGAATACGCGTTCCCGCCGGCTAACCTCATGTGGTACATCGATGGAAGGCCTGAAAAGGTAAATATTTTGCCCTATTTGGATGACCTATGCAAAACAGACAAAGAAATCGTACCACAGAGGAATTATTCTAGAAGTGTGAGTCCAAAACAAAAAAAATATATTTGATAACCCTCACAATATAATACTATAAGCCAATAGTTCTAAATGCGTTCTCTTTATTTTTATTTGAATAACAAAACATGCGATGCTATTCAGTCTTTAAGTACCTATGCAAAAGGCAGGCCCACTTGACATCCGTCTTTGTGCAATTTTAACGCACCGTAATGCTTGCGACTGTCAAATGACTTAACAGACACATCCGTTACGATAGCCGTATTTGTATGGGAATAATAACATCATTATTTGTGATTTCGTATTGTCTAACGTATTCCATAATTGCGTCCCAAGCAACGCAGTATCTGCGGAGAGGACACTTCACCCGCGTCACACGGATACCAACACGGGAAGTGGCAGTGATACAGCCATGAAAAGTCTTGCCTCAGACACTGATTAAATCGTCTGTCACAGACGTGTGAGGCCAATGATGATGATTGTCTGACAGACGCATGCGTAATGGTGCGTTAAAATTACGCAGCGTCGGATGCCAAGTGAGTAAAACGTCTTAGAAGAAAGGTAGGCAGATGTTTTATTTCTACCTCAAGCAATTCAGGAATTGAACCGGAATAATGATCGAAACCAACAATATTTGTTTACTTGCTATGAAATTCATGGTTCGGAGTTTGTTTGTTGAATTTCCTCTTCTATTTATTTTTTTAGAAAGGTTTTTCGTTGATTAATGAATAATAATCCATCAAGCTTTGTACATTGAAATGTTTTTTGCGGTTTTTGAATGAAAATACGTTCAATTACGGTTAGGGTCGTTATTTAACTGGGAGTAGTTGAGTTGCGGAATTTCAAATAATAACCATGTGAAAGTCTTTATTTTACAAAAATAACAGGAAAATTCATAGCTAATATTCGCAAATGTGGCCTTATTGCTACAAGCGATCTCTTCTAGACAACCTTTGGGTGAAGGAGAAAGTATAAAAAAACAGGGCAGTGCGATAGTAATTGGAAATAAAATGGTAACTTGAATGAACGCAAAAAATACAAACGTATATTCACACGTATATTAACGGAACGTAATTCCTACACCTTACTGAGGTTCTTTACCAGGAAGCCGCGGTCTTAAAGTCTTTCTTCCAAGGAATACAACACAAATAATACGGCCTCTTGAAACGAAGATTATTTAGTATCACTACTTTACACCAGGTTCCCAGAGATTTCCTGGTTTGCTTTACCCACGCACTTATAACAAGATAGTGTATCTATAAGTCCAAGAACGTTACCAAACGTTGGCCTCTAAATTTCTGTTACGATTCTTTGTATCGTTCTTCTTTTTCGTCTGGTTCGCCAAGCCAAACAACGACCCGATGTACCCTGGATGAGTTTTTCAACCGCCTTCTTCTAGTAGGTCTCTGACATGATTGTGTAACGACCGCCGTCTAAGTAATGAAAGAACCGGGCCCGACGACTTAACGAGCCTTCCGAAGCACGGAACCATGTTTTTTACGGAAAATTAGATTTTTGAGCCTGCAATGTCTTATCTAGCCTGGAAACAAATTCACAAAGTGACAACTTTGTGAGTTGACTGCGCCACATCAGTCGTAAAATCTCTTAAGATGACACTGAATACTTGTAGCAAGTGATATGACATTTCATTGCTTTTTGCGTTTTAGCACAGATAATTTATCTATTACACTTAACTATGAATATACTTATAAATGATTACATTTAAATAGCAGATATAGCCTACTTTATCCAACTTTTTACTTAATTACAAAATTAATCATAAGTAAACCTTGTGATTTTAATATTAGTTTAAATTGTTCTAAGGTGCTTCAAAATCATGTAAATTATGATAAATTGATTGATTGTATTAAAAGCAGAAATATCAATCCTCATTCTCTCTATTTTATGAAACGTCTATTGTATTGTATTAAAAATTACATTAATTGATTTACGATTGCGGAAAATCATACCATAAATAAATAGCTGAAATAATTCATGTTGTGGATTTGAAAAAGCTTATTCACAACAATTGTATTCACATAACAAACATGCCTAGGATTAAATCTCAAATTCGTTTGTGGCAATGTTAGTGGTAAAAATGACTGTTATTTCTAAGTTTTTCTTTTTTTATGACAGATTGAACCCTGGATGTCAGACAACACGGAAACCTCTGATCCAGACCGCGACGGCCTCCGTACCAGCTGGCGAGCCCTGCAGCTCAAGGTACACCTACAACGACATCACACCAGCCTTTAACAGTACTGGACGTAGGCCTACCCCAGACGCGCCATAGTACAATATACCAAGGAGCAGTAGTTTAAAAGGCTGTTAACAAATTGAATTTGCGAATCCAAATCTAAGTGATGTCACACTTAGGCACCATAATGCTAATGAATTACATTATTATATAACGAATTGTAAGGATTTTAGGTATTACTTTTTCCGATTTATTGACACTCAAACAATACTGCAGTACAGTTCGCTGAAATACGAGCGGCACGAGATTTTTTGTAGTAGTCGTGTTATAGGTCGGTCGGTCGTTTATATGTGAGTGCGCAAACCAGTTGTTTCTATGAAGTTAAACTACTGCTCCTTCACAGATGAATAAGATAATGTACTAGGGTACAGATAGGAATCGGACCAATCACAGGCGGAGACGCTAATTATAGTTCCATTAAATCAAGTGCATGTCGCTAGTGTGCTCATAGAAAGAGACAGGTATATATAATGCTATCTCTTACCACCTGCTAGTGTTGCTAGTGATGTGCCACTACTATCGATATGCATAGTGAACTTGAAATAAAACTATGTAAGATTTGTTAATTCGTTTATTAAGTAACTGTTACATATATCTAGACACGCGTTAAGCGTGTAATATAACAATGATTTATTTATTTTATTTTATTGAAAAGAAACACAGTCTTATTTTCTTTTAAATATTACAACTTACATAAAGATTTGTTTGCATGTTAAAACTATCCAAGGCAAATTTTATAGTATTGTAGAATCGAAGTTGGCTATATTTTACTAGTGAATGCTAAACGATCCTAAACGATCGAAGTGTCTACTCAACATGGCAAGCATTTTACATATCACTACTTTTGTAGGTTGTACGATGAACTTAGCTTTCAACGTTCACATTTATGTTTTGGTGGGAAAATAGTATACTTTGCCTAAGATTTTTTTACATGATATAAAATGAAATTGACAACCAAAAATCTCTGAAGAAATACTTCGTAGACTTACATTTAAATTACATAGTCCCATATTTTACTCAAAGACTCCAGGGTTGTGATCCAGTTACGTAAGGAAGGAACAGTGATAATTTTTTGGTTACCTTGCCTATCATGTGTCACGCACGTATTTCATATTTTTAACAACTTTATAGCATCTTCATCTCCAAAACTCAACGTGGCCGTTGTTGACTGCAACAGGAGTACGCATTTTTCCCTTGCATCAAAGCTCCTTTTTGAGGAATGTACACTGTCGAAAAGTTTATCATAGAATAGTAGCAGAGCAGCGGTGTTACTCATCGTCGAATATTCGTCATTTTTCGCAGCTTAAAAGAAAAATAAATAATTAGTAGGTACCATTAATTTGTAAAGTGGCTGGAATAGACTAAAATAAGTAAAGCAGTGTTAATTTCTAATTGACCACATTATATTCTGTATTTTAAAGTAGCGTATTATGGCATTGTCAAAACATCGATAGTCGATAATTTTTTGGACATCCCTATTTTTCATTTTTGTTTAAAACAAATATTATTATTTGAAACAAATATGATGATTTGAATGAAACACGAATTTAATACCCTGACCAAAGTAGACAGAAGAATATAGACAGAAATCTACTTACTTTTTCCATTTGGAAACCACTGCTAATTTCTGCCGCCGTAAATAAAGTTGGCTGGGCAGTCAAGGAATTCAGGCGATCGTTTTCGTAAAATTGATGCTCGAAACGGTTGTTACAAACTTTTTTCTTGATTATTGATAAAAAATTATTGATTAAAATTAAGTGAATTGAAATATTTACTGTTGATTTTATTCAGCCACAAAGTCCGCCGGCTTTGCGGTCGCGGAAAATTATGCATTTTGACGCCACTATTGCTTTTGGTTAAACAATTAGGTACGCAACATTTCATTACACCAATTTTAAACAAATTTTGATGTAATTTATCTGATTAACAATAGAAATAGCACACAATAAGAAACTGCAAGTAACTTTCACCGCGATAAAATTTCAGACCACAGATAACTAGTAGGCGTCGTCTGACAGTTCGTCAAACGTCATTGCATTGAACACTAGCGCTGCCTTCTTGAGATCCATGTACTACGACCTGGTAAAAGTGATTATGAACTCTATGACCAAACTATTAATGATTAAAATTGAGTGTGGTAGATAATGTCCCCCGATTCTAGTATGGCGATTCAATAGCGTGTGCTCCTTGGTATATTGTGGCCATATTTTCCATCTGTCCAGAGAGCTTTCAACACGGTAAGCAAATTGAAATTAGAACTACCAGACTGGATGTATACCAAAATTTGGGGAATTTATCCGTGTTTTATTATCTGCATTCTCGATAACATTTTATGATACGTTCACACTATGTACTTACCTGCTTCTGCTCTTGCCGGTACCGCGAATATTTGTTGAAATATTTCCGCGGAAGGATCAACGCGAGTGAGTGTTCACACACTTCCGTAATCTTCTCGCAGCAGTACGAGTGAGCAAGTTAGCAATCCATTCCATTCGAGCTCGTGCTGCCGTCCCTTTGAAACCTGCACGAAAAGCCGATACTAGCCGGAGCATGGGAAGTGGCTGCGGCATGATGAGTAGCAGCGCAACGCGAGTAACCTGTTTACATATTCGGGCTGCCTATTTTACTTACTATTTTCCTGCCCCTAGCTCGAGTGTGTTAATACGACATTCATTCCAACTTATTGCCAGAAGGTCTCACCCAATCATTTGTTGATAATGTCAATTGAAAATATTTTTGGAATGAAATAAGTATTATTATTTTTATCTAAGGTGGCCACACCAAGGCCCTTCGTAGACCTCCGCTGCGAGGCAACGCAGCCGGTGAAACCTGTATACACGCGGTCCTCCAGCGTGAAGATGTACGTGGCCAGGTCACCACATCTCTCCTCGTCTATGTTCACTGCTTCTGGTAAGTATTTTATTATTAAGTATTATTATTTTTATCTAAGGTGGCCACACCAAGGCCCTTCGTGGACCTCCGCTGCGAGGCAACGCAGCCGGTGAAACCTGTATACACGCGGTCCTCCAGCGTGAAGATGTACGTGGCCAGGTCACCACATCTCTCCTCGTCTATGTTCACTGCTTCTGGTAAGTATTTTATAACGCCACAGTGGTGTAATAACGCCATAGGGTGAATAACGCCATAGGGTAAATTATTGCCTCAGTGGTATAATAACGTCATTGTGGTTTCTCATACTCATACTCATACATTTATTTGCCTTCAAATGGTACAATTTTGTTCTTATCAGGTAGGTACATAAGTTGGTACATAAGTAGGTACATTAACAGGTAGGTTTAATAACGCAACAGTGGTTTATTAACGCCACAGTGGTCAAGTAACGCCTAAGTCATCTAATAACGCCACAGTGGTGTAATAACGCCATAGCGAGAATTATTGCCTCAGTGGTATAATATTGTCACTATGGTTTAATCAGGCAACAGTGGTTATTAACGCCACAGTGTTCAAATAACGCCCAAGTCATCGTATACGATGACCCACATGCGTTATAACGCCACAGTGGTATATGCCACAATCGGTCAAGTTTGCCTAAACCAGATCTTTCCATATCTTTGTTTACTGCTTCTCATGAGTAGATTTGTCTAGTACAACTCCCAAAAAAAGGGAAACCAGAAAAGTGACAACATACATCTATGGCAGGCTCATTTCTATGATGTTACTGAAAAAACATGCAACTTTATTTGTGATCGTTGCTTCAATAGTATATGATTGTCTTCTTTAAAATGGCGAAAGCATTGTTCTTAGAATTTCTGCAGTATTTAGGCTGGTAGTTGGTTTGTTTTATAGTGAAATTTAAATAAAATATTAATTATATCTAGTAGATAGATACCAAATATTTATTATTATTAACCATTTATTGCACACAAGAAACATTACAAGAGACAATATACAAAGAATGACGACACAACAGGACAACTTATTTCTACTAAGAAATTTCTTCCAGCTGACCTACAGAAAGTGAGACTTTTACAAGACAGGCGGATTGGGCGTGCACAATTACTTATTTAAATACATAAATGCCAATAAAAATATATAAATACTTTCATAAATAAACAATATTTCGTCTCAAAATTAGTTTAACTGACTATTTTTGAAAGCTATTAAGTACAAAAATATGAAATTATTTGAAGTTGGCTGCAGTTGTGTTTCATATAATTGTGAATAATTTCCGAGTCAATCCTAAACAATGTTAATTTTGAAACATAATGATATTATTGTTCTGCACCTACTTAATAAGAGTATGCAAGCAATAATTCGGATTCTCTACTAAAACAAGTCAAAACATGCATATATATATTAACAGCCATATCAGTCACCACTCTTGGCAGGCGGATTGACGAGCGCAGTGCAAGATTGACATTCACAGGCAACGCTGCTGCCCATTCCCTAGATGATTATATAATAGTTGCTTCTTTCAACAACTACGTGTTGAATTGGGGTGGTTCACGGTCCACCGTTAGAATTGGTTTTGGAATAGTTATTATTTCAAAGTGTATTTAAGTTTATTTTAATTGTATAGTCGTATTTTATTTTTACATTTTATTTTTTAGAACAATTATGTTGGTAAACTGTTTACCTTTGACACAGGAATTACTATTCTTAGTTTCGGAAATATTTAAGCCTCATAATTGTTTTTGTATAGTTTTACCTATTAATAATTAAGTTTTGTTTGTTTTGTTCTACTCTAATCCGGCACAAAACATGCATATTTTCTTAGAAATATTTGCAACATGTGTATATTCAAAATCTCGTGGAAATATATTTCGTAAGTAAGAAAGTACTTACAGTCGCTAATTAACCCCGCTATTATGGCATGAAATATCAGAAGGAAAGTGCCGACGCTGTGAAACCCTTTTCACGCCTTTAACGCCCTTTTTGAACGCAAATTAGGTACTTTGAATGAAGTGACGTGTGACTTTTAATGGAAACATGGAGTACATTTTAAATCTTAATTATCTACGTACTATGAAAAGACAAATAAAATATAGGGTAAAATTTTAATAGTGACCAATAGTAAAATCATTAAGACAGGCTGGTGATAAGAAAAAACTTTCCCCAGAGAACATAGGTTGAAGTATGACAAAAATATTTTGAGTCTCCATAGTAACTCTAATCAATTGATCGCTAATTTTGTATGAGTGGTACATGTTTTTTACATTTTTTTTCCTGCGTTTCTTTGGAAACGTTTACCTTATCGTCAGCCCGTCTTGAGTTTTCGCTATCAATCACTAGTCAAATTTCACCTCATTGTATGTTAAATAAGTTACCACACTTATAACATAATAAGGTTAGCTACTCCTTTTAAGCCAATATTAGCAGCTGCAAAACCCAAACTAGAATACTATACAACAAGGAATGAAGACTTTATGCATAGGTAACCATGATTTTAACACCTGCCAAAAATGTTATAATTAGAGTAACCGAGTGTATCAAACGATAATAACGCGTGTAAAAAAACCTGTGCCGTGGCTTAAAATAGCATCACCCCATTTCTTTCCGATTGGTATCGTAAGGGGCGACTAAGGGACACGAGGGTGAGTATTACAATTATAGCCGATGGGCTGACAACCTGTCACTATGGCAAAACTCAATTTTCCGATTGACCCTCAAATGTTTGTCAGACGTGGCATAAATGTCGTTTTTTGCGGCTGTTTATGCTCTGCCTACGCTTTATGGGATAAAATTATTTCCTTTGTATATCAATTAAACACTGAAATTTTTTTTGTCAACAGGTACGACTACGCCGGAAGCCACGTGTCTGTCGCTAGTATGTATGGTATTACATATATTTTATAAATACAGTGCCTTGAGAGAAGTGTAGCCAATCACCGGACTCGTGAAGCATAAAAAAAGCGTAGATTAGGTAGACATGGTTCCACTTGTTAGTCAAAACATTACCCTCATTTTTGGTTCATCATCAGCCCACATCCCCCCACTGCAGGGCATAGGCCTCTTCTCTATTGCGCTAATCTTCATGGTCCTGCGCTAAACTCATCCATAGAAACCCCGTCGACTTGGTGATATCATCGGACCACCGGGCTGATGGTCTGCCCGCTTTTTTGGTTAGTCAGGTTTAGGTCGCTCAAGTACCTCAATTTACAAGCATTTCAAAGAAAACTGCGAATAAAATACTAAAAGTATCTAGAAATTGCGATGAAAGCAATTTCGTCCCACCACAAGAAACACGAGCGTAGAACCTACAGTTGCTACGCCGTAGCAAATTGCTACGGTTTTTTACGTGCCTACAGAACATATACGTTTAAAAAGGAATAAAATTATTAAATCCATTGAAATACAAAATTGATCTTTATTTTTGTTCAAGTATGTTTTATTGAGAAGTAAGGTAATATTAAAAACAGTCTTTTGAACACAGTGTTAGTTACTAAATGAACAGCAATATACAATTTCTAATACAAAATTCGCATACAATAAAGCCTCTTCTTTGTTCAAAATATCTATACCCACCACAAAAATGTGACGTGTATTGAAGGAATTCTAAAGCGAGCTGAAGCGGCATTTAAACCAAATCGGGGAATTCCCGAAATGGCGCGTTCACGAGCACGCCACACGAGCCACATGAATCTAATCGAGAATTTGTGTCAAATTCTCGATACACACGAAGTATTTTGTATATCGGCTAAGAATAGCATCATCCCATTTCTTTCCCATAGGTGTCGTAAGAGGTGACTAACGGACACGGGAGTTACGTGTGTATTGCAATTTTAGGCAATGGGCTAACAACCTTGTTATACCTCTCATAAATAGGACGCCGCTAGCCTTTTTAATCTTTTTATACTTTAGTCCGTACTTAATATAATAAATCTGAGAGCTTGTGTGTGTGTGTATGTATGTTTCTTACCTCTTCACGCTCAAACGGCTTGACCAATTTGGATGAAATTTGGAACACAGGTAGAATATAACCTGGAATAACACATAGGCTACTTTTTTACCGCAGAAAAACAACTATTACCACGGGAAAATGAGTGGCAGCGGGTGAAACCGCTAGGCGGAAATCTAGTATACCATAAATGTCTATGATCATTTGTAACAATTTGAGTTGCAACATTGAGTACTTTTACTGGCAAATAAATTAAAACAAATGCCGTTGCAGAAACACAAAGTACGTTTTCTCGGAACCCTTTTAAGTACGGCGCGTCCTATTTGTGCTCGGAAATAAATAGGCTATTACCCGACCATATCGAGGAGTAGTGCACTGCATGGAACACCGAACACAAATAGAGTACAATTTAAATGCGCCGGTTAAAGTACACGGAGCGCGAAACTCGAGCCAGCAGCGGAATTGTTCATTGGACGAGAAAGCTATGAAATGCATAATAAACTAGGCAACCGGTTTTAACATGAGATAAAATAAAAGTGACACGAAAAAATATCATTCTTGGAAATTTTCATATTGCGCTCTACGTTATTTTGCATTCTTTTTTAAAGGGGTTATGAGCAGGTATTGAAATCAGAATTAAAAACTTATAAAAGGCTAACACAGAAATATATTGAATATTTGTAATTGTTTGTTTGTATTTGTAAGTAAGTACATACATAAATACACAAACGACGACTTAACTGCCGGGGTAGGCAGAGTGGTAAAATTTGGTTGCTATCGCCACGGCCGACAAATATTTGCGGGCCGTTTCCGAAAAATTATGTATGACTACAGTGACAGGTCAGCTGATTATTGGCTAAAACTTGAAATACACATGTGACCCTCAAGTCCCTTAGTTTTACAACACCCGCGCAAAAAAATATAATGATGCTATTCTAAGCCAGCATCACACGGAACCTACGTATAAGAAATTACCTGCGTATACATATTTCAGACATAAGTTGAATACAGTATGGATCGAAGCTCATTTGCGTAGCTACAGTTCAGGCGCTGAGTACGATAGTATGGACTATGACAACCCGCGCAGAAAGTCTCTGATGTCATAATTATTACTCCAGTGTGGGTAGCTTTTCATTATTAAAAAAATTAAAGTCGTTAATTTTTGAGCTTAAGTTTTTGTACTATTGGCCGAACTCTTATTATTACTTTGTATCATTTTAGGTATATGCTAACATACTTTTTCGTTTATCCATCACAAATATGTCAGTCCATAAAAAGGACTTAAACTAGGTTTGAACACCGTGTTAACTGTCACATAGACAATACTGGTATATTTGATAATATTGATTTCATTATAGATAATTTAATAAATAAACTACAGGACATGCAATGGAAAATGTATGCAAGCGTAAATAATAACACAAAATGTGTTAGATGCTGTACTTAACACATAACGCAATCGTACAAACAATTAACCTGTTTTGAAACTTTTGTAAGTTATTTCCTCAAATAATGACAGCCGTATTGGACTATATTCCAACAACCTGAAATACCGCAAATTAATGGTATGTTTCGTTTCGACTACAAGTGGAACCTACTAAATACTTGTCAAAAATAAATAAAAATAATTTAACTTATATAAATACATAGCAAGCACTGAATTTCGATGTTGTAAGTCACGTAAAGAAATTGTAACTATTATATTTACATATGTTGGTATGGGGGAGCGATGTCATGTCAAAATTAAAATTAAATCATACTGTGTATAAAGTTAAATTATTATAATGTATGTAATGTAATATTGTTGTACAATCACGTGTTTACTATTAAGTAATTTTTTTGTTATTTATTATTCGTTAATTATTTTATAGGCAACGAAATAAATATTATCCCAATCATATAGCTGTCTGATCATAAATAATTAAGATTTCGTCGAATGTAAGATAATTTATTATAAATGTATTGTTTTTATACGACTATTTCTGTCGAAGCTAAGAATCGTGTTTATTTGTATTTATAACCTACAAATGCTAGAAAAATAAAATATTTACTTTTGCTTTTTTGATACAAGTTGAAAAGATATACAATCCAATGAAACTCAACAACTCTCCTCGAGGAACATGGGACGAAATATAAAAAAAATTACTCCCATACAAAATGTTCCAGCCAACCGTTCAATTTGTAAGGGACATCCAATTGACTTTTTCATATACCTTTGTGCCTTGGGGAAAGTTTTTCAGTTTTATTGACCTTTTAATATTTGCAGCTAATATTTTTTCATCACTTATTGTGGTTTCTTTGCAGCCAACAACAATAAGATCTAAACAAATTATTGTCACTGAAATGATTATACATACCAGTATATCTATATATGCAAAACTTTGTTTCGATTTTTAATTCTATTTGCGATCGTTCTACATTTAGAACTTCAAAAATGCACCATATAAGATGTGATTTCTCTTATGCTCGTGATTCTCATTCTCTTGTGCCAAATTCTATAAATTAATAGTGTTTATGACTGTGTAATAGTTATGTAAATATTTTTAATACTTAGGTAGGTAACATTGTCTGTAATGTTAAATTCTATCATCTTTTTATTGTTGTAATATTAGGAAGTTGTAACATTTTGTTATTTTTTAACTGTAAGCCTCCGTTATAGTACGCCTGTTTTTCCTATGATAAAAATACAATGTATTCTTTGTTGAAGTAGTTTTTTATGACATGCAAATAATTAATGGGAACTGGTTGTTCATGTTTCTTCTTAAAAGTTTTTTGTTATTGCTTTTTTTATTTACTTCCTAAATAAAATACTCAAGTGCTCCTAATATTATTATTTTTTATTGTGATCGTCCACACTGTAAAGAAAGATAAATTATGGTCAATTCCGAGCACTATCAAAATGTTCTGTGATACATGTGTTTCTTAGTTTATATTATAAATAATGATTATGTAATATAAATAAATCAAATGTCATTGGGTGTCACGTTCTTAATGGCGATAAATAAACGTATTACGAAATTATAAGAAGCGTTTTATTGAAAATAATACAAACTACAAAATCCACTGTTTTAATGCAAAAAAGGTCGTTAAGGTCTGTTGTCAATGTAAAATTTATGTAAATAAAAACAAAATATAAAAATATTCTATAAAAATAAAAACGTTACATAAACAAGCATATGCAAGCTTAACTGTTTTCAGAATAATTCAATAAAAAAACCTAAGCCTCTTCCTTTAATTGTTACGTTAATTTTCTTTTTTGTACGAGAATAGTTGAACATTCTTACAATGCAATAATATAGATACACCTAAATAGGTACCGTTAAAAAATAAAACTAAAAATTATACACAAAACTGTTTATTATATCTTTGATTTGAAAGTACCAGGATACAAGTAATACAAACTAAGACACATTATCTGCAAAGAGCACATAAATAATCAAAGCACGAAATCGCGAAGCCAAGCGGAGAAAGCGGGGCCTACATTCACGGGTCGCGGGGCTCGAATACAGTGCCTTTTTATCGCGTCTACCCGCATCACTGTATGCTTCCCTGGTACTTTTGTGTGGCGAAATGTGGAATAAAATACAGGTTTTTTTAGGAAACATGAATAAAATATAGCGGGTGTATGAAACAGAATATCAAGTCGCAGGTTACAGAAAAAATTAGTTAAAAAATACGTCATGTTCGTGAAAAAAATGTTTTCTCATGCAAAAGAAATTATTTAAGAATTTGTGCAGACATTTATCAAAAATTCGTTACATTATTGTACTTCGAAAATTTTGAAACCGAGTAATATGATATTTGCGTAACGATTTGCAAGTGTGTTGATGCCAATAACGCGCATGTTTTGCAAGTTTTCTAAAATTGTATACCTAACACGAGAAGTGTTTTAATAATTTGATATTAGTAGTGTATCTGTGATGCAATATAAATTGACTGAATTGCAACACAGATGAATCATTGATAATGACTAATCTAAAAATAGTTTTTTTATAAAATGCCAAAGTAACGATTTCCAAATTTAAAAAATCCTGAATAAAGTTTTCTTCTCATTTTACATTTCACTATTGAATCAATTTCCATATAAACTAATTAAAGTTAACATAGCCATTAGTCCGTACCAATATTATAAATCTGAGAGTTGGGTGTGTGTATGTATGTATGTTACCTCTTCACGCTTAATTGGCTCGACCGATTTGGATGAAATTTAGAACACAGGTAGAGTATAACCTGGAATAACACATAGGCCACTTTTTACCGCAGGAAAACAACTATTACAATGGAAAAATGAGTGACAGCGGGTGAAACCGCTGGGCGGAAATCTGGTGTATCATAAATTCAAAATTCTATTATTTTATTTTCTGTATATGTATTCTTAACTCTATGCTAAACTTCCTAACATTTTAAGATCCAAATTAATTTATTCCAAAAGTTGCATGCTATTACAGCACGCAACAGCAACGAAGTATGATTGCTCTTTAGTTTCAAGCAAACATGGATTTATGCAAGCAAGCAAGCGTGTAAGTAAACATGCATGCATGCAAGAATGTCAGCAAGCAAGCAAGCAAACATGCGTGGTTTTAGTCATAGCTATGTACGAAGTATTTGCAGATGATGAATTCTGTTTGGGCAGCGCTTCGCTCGCCTGCTTGCCTTTTGAACGTAACATATCTATAGTATAGACGCCCTAAAGTCCCTATATTACTTTGCAGCTAGCTTTGCTAACACTTGGCCCCAAGTTTCTGGCCTGATTTGAAGTTGACAGATGTTGGGGTGCCGCAAAATATCGTGTTCGCTTCGGTCATACCCATCCTTCCTAATTTTGGTGCTCGTTGCACTCACGTTTATCTGTATATTCACATATTAATTCTTTATAGTAGGTACACATTACGACAAGAAGGGAAAATACAAAATAAGTTACAAGTTTAGGGTGAGCTTATTTCTACATGAAATCTCTTCCAGACAACTGGAAATAATAGTTTTAAAGTGAAACTTTTGTCTAATGAAACCATGGGAAGAGAAAATGTGGTGTTCAATATTTTGGTATTATTGAATTACTGTCAAACAAAATGGTTGTCAAAAGAAAACTTTATAAAAGTATTAATTTAAAAATAATATACTTCTATAAAATGTTGTTCCGGGATAATAAGATTATGGAAACCAATATATCTTGAGATAAAAATTCTGGGAACCATTTTCTGGTTATTAAAACTCGAGAAATAACAATTTGAATCTAAAATATGTTACCCAGAAGGTTCATGGAAACAAAAGCTAATCCGTTCAATAGAATCCCAAATAATACACTTTCAGTATACATTATTACATTTTCTCCGAAGATAATTTCTCCCTTCTTAGAATTCCGCCCTCGTTTCCAATACAAGCGAAAGAACCTGTAATTAGCAGTCGGAGGTGATACCGGTAGCACATTGTCTCATAAGTTACGACGTGGTATCGTTTGTTCAACAGGCCGATCTGATAATAGAAAACTTTGATTACTTTTGCGATAATGTTTTAGTATTATTGTTGTTTATGCCGTGTGATGCAGGCTTGGAAATGCAGTGCAAAGCCGGCTTAGAATATCATCACCCCTTTTTTTACCCATGGGTGTCGTAAGAAGTACTGAGGGTTAGTTTTGCAATTTTAGGCGATGGGCTAACAACTTGTCACTGATTGACCCTCAAACTTTTGTCAGACGTCGTGTTAATGTTAACAGTTTGCCTACCCCGTAAGGGATATAGGCGTGATTTATGTTTTGTATTATTGTCTACGTTAATAGTTTTATAAAAATAATAACGACCGCCGAGCCAATAATGACAACACGTCTCATTGTATCTAGCCAATTATAATAGCAGTTTATTTATAAATAGTCGTATTATTACAGCTATAATATAAAGAAGCTTATTAAGGCGAATGTAGACCTCGACAGTGTTGCCACTTCACAAATAACATATTTTCTCTATATAGAAACAATCTATTAGAATGTCCGTTGCCCAAGTTTTTAGTATTACCCTTAAGTTAAATTAAAACCTGCAAACACAATGAAACATTTGCTGTTATTAAAGTTATGGCCTAAATACGGTCACTTTTGGTATTAACTTCCATAACTTTAAGTACAGCAAATATTTCATTGAGGTTGTGGATAGGTGTAGGCAACACCCTCCGATATGAGGAGACCCATGTCCAGCAGTAGACTATTGTGGCTGTTATTAAAATAGACATTAAAATCTTCTTTCTCTCTCTTTTTACCTTCTGGTTGGCCGGTAGAGAATGCCGTCTGGTTGGCCGGTAGAGAATGCCGTCTGGCATAAGACCCGCCTTTTGTACGATGTGTAAACAAGTATTGAAAATATTTATATATTTGTCACGCTTATATTCCTTGCGGGTTAAGCAGAGCCTGAACGGCTGTAATAATTGACATTTACGCCACGTTTGACAATAATTTGAAGGTCATTCAGAAAATTGTTTATCACTATAATGAGAGGTTGTCACTCATCGCCTAAAACTGCAATACACATGTAACCCTAGAATCCCTTAGCCACCTTACGAAAGAAATGGGGTGATGCTTTTCTAAGCCGACATCATTCGAAAAGTAATAGATATTGGATATAACAATCTCAATAACGTAAAAGAATGATCCCATCGAAGCAACAGTATCATTTCCTGGGACAATGTGATTTCGGCTTTGAGGGCAAAAAAAATCGGCCCGTCATATCTCAAACGGCCTCCGTATTTCGCAGATTGGCGCGTTCACAGATCGTCCGATAAGGCTACACTAGTGTTGGGTACAGAGGTTGTGGACAAAGTATCGATAGACAAAAAAGATTTGTCGATCATATCTCAAACGGCCTTTGCATTTCGCAGATTGGCGCGTTCACAGATCGTCCGATAAGGCTACACTAGTGTTGGGTACAGAGGTTGTGGACAAAGTATCGATAGACAAAATATCGGCCCGTCATATCTCAAACGGCCTCCGTATTTCGCAGATTGGCGCGTTCACAGATCGTCCGATAAGGCTACACTAGTGTTAGGTACAGAGGTTGTGGATAAAGTATCGATAGACAAAAAACATTTGTCGATCATATCTCAAATGGCGTTCGTATTTCGCAGATTGGCGCGTTCGCAGATCGTCCTAAAAGCCAACGGTGGTGTTGGGATATTGACAGCAATCGCAAATCATCCAATTATAAGAGTTGGCGACTATCTTCATGTCATTATTTAAACATCGATACTATTCAGACATGCGTAACTATTCTAGTCGAAACTTTGGTAAAAAAACAGCTCCGGCTGTCTGAGCGGCTGCGTTTGTAACTATCTTCATAGCGATATTTTAATACCAAACTATCGACATATTAGCGACACTAGTCAGATCTATTGTAGACAAAACTACGGTACTGGACCGTTTCGGCTGAGTGGCCTGATTCGTTACTACCATCATATCGACAATTTTATATCAAACTATCGACACTCTAGCGACACTAGTTGGAACTATTGTAGACAAACTGCGGTACTGGACCGTTCCGGCCGGCTGAGCGACGATTGTGTCCGGATTGGCGAGTATCCACGGGGGAGACGTCCTTTTGCTACTGTGTGTGGGAAAGTCGTTTTGACCACAGTTTTTTATTGGCTCAGTAATTTGTTTGCTGGGGGATGAAGTTCATATCATTGAACAAAATAATACAATGAATTGTGTCACTATTCTGTTCCGATTTCGTTATAATTTTTATGACAATATATTGTTCATTTAAATATTTTCACTCCATTTTCTTTTCGTCAGGGGGATGCCAAGTCGTCAAACGACCCGATGAACTCTGTTTTCAGATTTTTCGACTTTTTGTTGTGAGTGTCCTTTGCGGTCACGTCTATAAAAAAAAAATTGACGAATACAATACAAATTTTCAAATTATTTATATACAAAACATAGCGCGAGCAAAACTTTTAAAACAGTTTTATTAAGACAATTACAGCCATAAAATTCAGAAAAATGTATATGTTAAAGATCTAATAGATAACATAAAATAAATAAATAAATAGATAACAAATACCTTTCAAATATACAATTTGACAAACTTTACTCTATACAAAAAAAGTAACCTCTATTTGAAGAAACATTTTATCAAAATATTGTGTCTACAGTTTTAAAGTTATTACATAAAAGTAATGCTATTATTTAGATACATATCTTTTCTAGTTTGAATACTTAAATAAGATTGTAACTTGATATCTCTAGTTTGTATATGTCTGTTCCACTCTGGCGCAGTGCAAATGACGGGGACAATTTTTTCAGGTAAATCAGGATCTTAAAAGCATTAAAATGCTGCCTACCTCGCTAGGGTTAAAGGCGTGATATATGTATGTATGTATAAAATACTTCACATATTTAACAATTACAAACGAACCCCGCACTATGTAAGTCCTGTATTGCGAGAGTCCAATTTGAGCATTTTACAGAAATCTTTAAAACCGTTCGCAGATACATGCATGCATCATAATAATCTAAACAAATCAATAACGACAAGAAAAAAAATAGAATAAAACAATAACAAAAAGAAAAAAACAGAGTGCAGGTGTGTTGAAATTATTGAGTTGTATTTTGTGTGTGTAGATTTTAAAATAACTATGAAAATTATGACATTAAAATACTAAGAAAGACCAGTGAAAAGAGCATAGAGCTTCAGTATATGTGTTGTTGAGCGGAAACAGTTTTTCCGTATTAAAGTCGTTTCAGTGTTTTGATATTACTGTATTCTCTAGCAATCCGATTATATGGTGGGGAATATACATTTTGGAAAGCAGCACGCAAAAGTCGTATTCACCGTATGTCTTAAAACTTATATAAATTTATAAACCCCTTTTCCTAGCTGTGTAATATATCCCTAGACTTTATGGCTTGTGATGTACTGCTAATAAAGCTTTAAGAATAATCGGCTATCTAACATTGAGTACTTCTGCTTCTGTGTAAAGTGAGTTAGTTGGGTACAGGTATAGTATTTTGCCCGCAACCTTTAACACCGCTCTTTGTGCTCGCTCCAGGCAGATCATAGTTGGCTGCGTCACCCCAAACTGCAATACTAAGGCAACAGTGATTCACACAATGCGATAAACACCAATTTAAGAACCAACAAAAAACGAAAAAATAATTCAACACACACACATATCACGCCCATAATCCCTTGCGGGGTAGAGCGCAAACGGCCGCAGGAAACGGACATTTTCGCTACGTCTGACAAAATATTTGAGGGTCATCCGGAAAATTGTGTATCACTAGAGTGACAGGTTGTCACCCCATCGCCTAAAATTGCAATACACATCGAGTCCTTTAGTCGCCTCTTACGACTAACAAAGGAAAAAATAGGGTGATGCTATTCCAAGCCAACATCACACGGCATCACGCGAAACTCCGCAGTATTTTTATGAAATAAAGTTTTACCAGATTTAATTGTAACCATTATAAATTAAAAACACATCTCCCATTTCCATTTTTCAAAACATGAAGCAAACTTGTTTTCTAAAAATGCGTAGACATAAAAAGATAAATATCATGTTCATCCTTATCATAATTTCAGTAAAGAAGGTAGCATTATATTTCTTTCTTCTGTGCAAACGTAATATAATAATGACTACTAATTATTTTGGGGAACGGCAAAGGTAATCAACAAGAGCTACGATATTGAGGGTGAATGTTTCGAGAAAAGAATACTTAAGTACCTATTTGCTGTTTCCTTATTTGTTGCCTTCGTTCTAATTGTTCTCCTTAAAATATGGGATTTCATAAAGTAAAAGTAAGTTTTTTAATTAAGTATTTATTTTTAAATAAGTCTTAGTGCTGAAATACACGCGCCTGTTGAGTCGCAAAGTTCTTGGATGAAAGCTGGATAAAATGTTTATTTTTCGTGTGTGACACCGAGTCGTCCAACGACATCAGAGCTTTTCAACCCCCTACTACTAATAGTAGGCCTCTGACATGGTTGTGTAACGACCGGCCCTGTGAGTAATCATAGACAGCAATTGGGACCGACGGCTTGACGTACCCTCCGAAACACGGAACCATCTTTCTTTTCGGACAATTAGGTGATTCAGTCTGCAATGTCACAAATTCACAAAGTGATAAACATCAACTTTTGTGAGAATCGAACCTGGAACCATTGCGTTGCAGGCAGTCGCACTACTACTGCGCCACATCGGCCGTCGAAAATTTGGGTTCAATTCCGGCGCTATCACTTTGTGAATTTGTTCCCGGTCTGGTTAGGACATTGCAGGGTGAACCACCTGATTGTTCGAAAAGATAGATGGTTCCGTGCTTCGAAGGGCACGTTAAGCCGTCGGTCCCGGTTGCTGTCTATGATTACTTAGATTGTGGTCGGCACAAAAACCATGTCAAAGGCCTACTACTAGTAGTATGCGGTTGAAAAACACTGACACCGGATTCATCGTGTCGTGGGACGATTCGGTGTCCCACAAGAAAAAGAAAGACCAAAAATTCTGAGAGTAAACTTCTAGGAAGCTATGAAATTTAGGTAATTTAATTATTCTTAACTCACTCTCCGTCAGTCAGAAGTTTTGAAAGGTCAGAAGTAAATGTAAAATGGGTTTCTTTGCACAAAAATCGATAGCCCTACGTATACATGAGCTCGGACCAAAACCCTTAGGGGATCCTTTAGAAGGGAAAGTGTGTCATGCGTCACAAAAGCCCTTATAAGTTAGTGGTAACTTTTGTATGTTTTGATATATTGGTTCGTATAGACAGATATGTATGGCCCTTCCGGGTATTATAGAAAAAGTGTGGACAATGTAGTACGCTCTCTACTATAATTTTCTGACCCTTCTTTCATTTTTATGTGAGTGAGGCACCGAGTCGTCCAACGACCTGATGAACCCTTGTATCAGAGTTCTGATATCGTGGTGTCCAATAGTTATGTTTATGTCAGTTGGAATAAAATAACTTTCAACTTAGTACGCTCTGCCTACCCCGTAAGGAATTATAGGCGTGACATGTGTGTGTTATGCTGTAGGTTTTGAAAAGCATAATGTACCGATGGCGTATGAATAAAAAAAACAAAAATGAGCGCTTCTTTCTTGTCGTTAAACGGCTATATGAGCTAGCTTGAGTAAATTATTTTCAGTTACTCATCACAAAATGTGAACGGTGTATTCAGATCATGAAACTAAACAACTTCCCATAGTAAATGCAGTCAGCTGATTTTGTTTTTGTAGTGATCACACACACACATATCACGCCTATAATCCCTATCGGGGTAGGCAGAGCGACAAATATTTGAGGGTCATTCGGAAAATTGTGTATCGCCATAATGACAGGTTGTCAGCCCATCGCCTAAAATTTGCAATACACACCCTCGAGTCCCTCAGTCGCCTCTTACTACTCTCACGGGAAATAAATGGGGTGATGCTATTCTAAGCCGGCATCACACGACACTAAACAACTTCCCATAGTAAATGCAGTCAGCTGATTGTGTTTTTGTAGTGATCATCACATCGTTTTTTCTGTCATTCCCTGACATATGTTAATGAGAGAAATTTCATTGTCTGCGTGCACCCTATCCGTATTCGGAGAGCTACCCCTTACACCCCGTATATTATGTTCTAAAAGATCCTTCCCAGATTCAGTAGAAGAGTGCAAAGGTTGGTTCGCGCACGAACTCTATACATTTTTAAATTTATTGCTAACGGATCTTCATGTTCGTAAGACTACCTTCATAGTACGAACTGTGTACCTATTCTGTGAGCTAAACGGTTGAATTTCAAAAACATTTTAAAAACAAAATAATTTGCGTGTAAAATCATTTGGAGCTTAGTGGATAATGAGCTGAACTAAATGAATGAAAGTCGTGCAAATGTCAGGCAAAATAACGTCCGTTGCTGTGACGACGTGTAACATGGTATGTGTTATTCAGTCACGGACATTTGCAGGTGCATTGACGGATGCGTCTGTCAAACAACGCAAGCGAGTTAGTTACAGTATGGCGAGCTTTTCCTTTTTGTCAGGAAATTTGACAATTCGGATCAAAGCGCGGCAAAGGACGTCAAGTGTGTTTTTCGTCATAACCTCGAGAAAAAAAAACGAATTAGAAAAGATGGACAGGTGTGAATAAAAATATGAAATATACCTACACTACACCAGCAGTTTTAGGGACTATACTCGACATGCTGTAGATTGTCAAAAGCAAGTTAAAAGCACAAGATTTGTGTCCAAGGATTATTTGAGGTGAATTTTGCTACGGTTTGGTAACATTTGGTCCAACGTCCATACAAAATTGTCAATCTTCTTTTTAGTATTTGCTCTCGTGTGATACACACAATTTTCACCTCTACCAGTGATAAAATACGTGCAATGTGAATTTTGGAAAATTGGCTGTACAGCTCATGCAAAAAAAACACGCGAAATTAATTTTGAAAGGTGCGTTCTGAAATTTCACATATGTCTCAATACTAAGAAATGTCAAATATACCTCTATAATAGAACAAACATACATTTATGAATCAACTGCCACAGTCAGAGTCGACAAAAGACACCAAAAGTTTAAGCAAAAGGTTTCCTTTGAATCCAAACAAGGGCAACAAGACCGTTTACATCCGAAATACGGCTGTCTGTTTAATATAATATTGAACAGACAGCCGTATGACATCGCCTCTACATGGGCTTACATTGGACTTGGCACGTTTTCGATTCTATTTAAAGCCGCTGAATAGTTAATAGCTGGTTCCTTTAGCAGCCATAAGAATGAATTTTGGTAGGTATTTCCTAACATGACCTTTTCTTTCTCGTTCAGGTCACATTGGAATTATCTGAATGACAAATCAAAAACTGCAAATGTGTAAGTGTTTTTGAAAAATTTACAGAACGAAAAACAATGTGCTATTTTTTGTAAAAGCAAGTTTTTTACAATTAATCATTAAGCTTATACAATAATCTCAATTATAAAAATTATCTTAACTTACCGTCAAAAAGGTTTAGAAAGGGATAAAAGATATCGAAGCCCTGTCATGTTAAAAAATGTTAATGGGTTCTATGTTTATGTTAATAAACATAATTAAATACAAAAATTTAGTACCGTACCATAACTGATAATGAAACGGACTTTTTGATCGTATAGGGATCTAATGCACTTTTTACTTTTTAAAAGTTAAAAGATTAGAGTACCCATAAAACTAACAAAAGAGTGACCTAATCCAACAAAAAAAAAAAAATTTTGAAGAATTTATTTGTTTCTTGTTGTAAAATGCATTTTGTTCGTATTTATTTACTTGATTGTTTGATTTACTTTGAGCAATTCAAACAAAATATTTTTTTGTTTGTAAAAAAAAGCAGTCTCGTTACCAATATTGAAATAATGGATTAACACTTCGAATATTGCCAAATCGAGGATCCGGCCAGGCGGAAACCGGCCGTTTAGGGGTCGTTCACATTAAACATGCAAAAAGGTTGTTTTAAAAGCTCGCGAAAACGCCGGAGCTTGGAAACTTTCGTGTTTGCGTAATAATGGGCTTAAGATGGACTTACTTCTTGATTTGTTGATTGTTATTCTTCTTTAAAGGAACTCAAAGTTACTAGATTTAATTTTAATTAACTTGAATACCAAATTATTACAAACATTTTGCGATTTAAGTATACAATTAGAATTAATTAGCCGCTGGGTATTAGTTGCAAAACTAACCCGTCCGATGGAGCCGTGCCACGTGTTATACACTTGCCACATTTGCAGGTAATGGCCACTTCTAATGCCGTCGCATTAGAAGTGGCCAATTTTGTCCACGGATGAAAAATTTGCAAGTTTTCTTAAAATTATCTTCTTCCCCTTATCCCAACTTAAAGGACGTTGTTTCAGCATAACATTTTTTATATAGCAACAGGATGTGACTAATTTTTACATCGCCTAATTACTTTCTTCATGAACGATAGTGCAGTTTGAATTGTGACATTCTGCCATGGTCACGTTCTTTATTACAAATCTTTAGTCACTTTTTATGGGACAATTGAGTTAATTTGGAATTGTAACATTCTTAACCGCTACATACATAAATCACGCCTCTTTCCCGTAGGGGTAAGCAGAGACTACTTCTTTACACTTACTAAAATCCTGGCATACTTCTTTCGCCTCCTCTTCATTCATCAACCTTTTCATGATTTAGGGTACCGATACTCTTCACGATAACCTTACCACTGCAGTACCGAGTAAATATAGATTCAAAAATTATTTTAAAAAATTATGTAAATGTATTCAAGCAGTCCGAAATTCAGCGACTAAACATTACACAGGTAGTTTTTGTATGCACTTTTCACATTGTAAACGCGTCTTTACTTGCAAATTCGTAGTGAATCTACTCGTATATTGGATAGTCGAGTTGGTTTTCAGATCACCACTTGAAGCGTATAACTTTGTGGAATGTTTTCACAGTATATTGTTTTAGGCTCATGCATGGCTCATGAGTTGATTATATCAATGTTTGGGTCGTGCCAATGATTCCGTAAGTGTGGTTTCATTTTAAGTGTGTAGTTTTTGGGTTAAAATTATTTTACAATGTATAGCGCCCCTTAAAAGTATTAATATGATGTCTGTGGTTATGGCGGTGCAAGTAAAATAGGAAATATAAAATGAAACAAACTGTTATTTAAATATTGGACAATTCATCAAAAACAAGACAGTATCGCGGTAAGAACCCGTTTTAGTATTTTAAGTCATTAAATTCTGTCATGTTATTTTGTATAACTGAGCAATGTGCAGTGCCGACACAAACGTTTCTAAGGTTTAACGGCACAAAGTAAAATTGATGCTTCTATGTATTTTTAATAAATTAATAAAATAATAAAATTTGGATGATTGATTCGATGAAAGACCCTTCGAGCAACATGGTATTTTGTCTCACTCCGACCCGGAACAAACGATCTGACGAACCGTTATGTCAGAATTCTTCAACCATTTACTAGTACGTCTACGTGCAGGACTCTCCAAGTATAACGTCATTTAAACGGAGAATAAAAGAGCAGTATTTATCGGAACAATCCTGATGTATATGTATAAATTTAAATATATAATATTTATTTATGTATTTGGTAATAAGTATGTATTGTTTATTAAATATTATATGCAAGTCCCTATCTGTATGTGTACACGGTTCTGTCATTCCCTAATATAGTATTTTCTTATTCCACTGTGCAGGTTGGTTGGAAGAGATCTCTTCATAGAGATAAGCTCACCTTTGTGACTACGTTTAATTTTCAAATTTATTGTAATAATTTAGTACACAATAAAGAATATATATATGATAATTGAAAAATACATACATACATACATACATAAATCACGCCTATATCCCTTACGGGGTAGGCAGAGCGTTAACGGCCGTAAAACGGATATTAACACCACGTCTGACAAAAGTTTGAGGGTCAATCAGATAGCTGTGTATCACTATAGTGACAGGTTGTCAGCCCATCGCCTAAAATTGCAATACACACCCTCGAGTCCCTTAGTCGCCTCTTACGACACCCATGAGTAAGAAATGGGGTGATGCTATTCTAGGCCGGCATCACACGGTAATTGAAAAATAATCGAAATTATTTGGCATGGCTGAGGTAGGCAAGCTGTTTTGCGAACAAATGAAAATGAAAATAAAAATGAAATAACTTTATTCAATGTAAATAGTATTATCACTTATTGACGTCATAATCGGTCATTGTAAATAATAAATGCGTTATGCAAATTTCATTTTTTATAACCATTTTGTATTGTCCTAATAGAATACCGACAAACCAACCGATACCTACTACATTTCATTAACGCAAACATATCACGCCGTATTCTCTTGCGGGCTTGGCTGAGCGTTAACGGCCGGAAAGACACTGTCGCTATCGCCACATCTAACAAGTATATGAGGACCGTTTCAAAAAATCGTGAATCAATATGTGACAGGTTGTCAACCTGTCGCCTCTTCTCTTCCTTTCTCTCTCCTCTTTTCGTGTGGGACACCGAGTCGTCCAACGACCCGATGAACCCTGGTGTTTAATTTAGCGTTGCTATGCTGGGGTAAGTTAGGTATTAATGACGGTCTATGAATACGCCGCGATGCTCGCCCGCACGCTTCGCTCTGGGCATATGTTGTCCCTTTCTCACTCGCGGGGCGAGGGTGGCGGCGTGCGCGCGGGCCGCCTGGTAGACGCCAAGCGGTGATTTCTGCACCGCACTACCAGTCACTCAAAACCGTTCGGACGAGAACGTATTGTGTTTTGTACGGATTTCCCGCCACGCGTTTTGTGATGCCGCGTGTAATGGACGATTCAATTTGAGATCGCGCGTGTTGATGCATCGTATTATTGCGGTTCTCCTGGGTTATACTAGAATACCAGGCTTAGTGATTGTTGGATGTCTCGACGTCTTCCACGTGAGCGTCGCGTTGAATAGGCATCAAGTGGCCATATCGGCTCGCGTTTTGTACGGCCCTAGTTCGTGTTGGGTCAATTTGTATTGATATGAAAGTAATTTAATCACTTTTATTTTTATTATTTTAATAGGTGCCAAAAGTAGAGGAATATGAGCTTACTGAGCAGTTTGTGAGAGGCACCGGTCCAGGGGGCTCTGCTGTCAATAAAAATTCTAATGCTGTTGTGTTGACTCATATTCCAACAGGTAATAAAATTCATATTGATAAGAGTATTTTAATACCTGTCACTATAGTGATACATAATTTATCTGAAACGGCCCTCAAATATTTGTCAGATGTGGTGATAGAGACTATATTTTTTGGCCGTTAACACTGCCTACCCCATGGGGATTCCAATGGGGATAAAAAAATATATATTTATTGTGATTGTAGTGTGTGCCCTGTGTAGAATATCCTATCGGTAGGATCAGGGCCAATCAATTAGTGAATTGCTTGTTATTATCGTTGTGTTTACCCTGTGCGGATATCCTAACGGTAGGATCAGGGCCGATTGTCTATTATTGTTTTTTATTGTAAGGTTCGGTGTTACTTTGAGTTGGTACCATGGCTCCCACAATTACACAGCTTCAGGCAAAAATTAGAACGCACCTAATTTGGTTCGCGACTAAGCAGGCGATGGTCGGTCGCGGGGACCGAGAGGACGCACTCATCGCTTGTGCGCAACGGATTGACGAACGGGTCGCGGAGGTGTTGGATTGCCTCACTGGATGCGAGGAGTTATTTGATGGGACGCCTGATGAGGAGGTCAAACTTACGGTCCGGGCGAATGTGACCCAGTGCCTGGAGATAGGGCAGGAGATCCAGCAGGCGGCTGCTGTGATCACCAGGCGTAGGGCTGGGGAGCCGGACCCACCCCATGGTCCGCGGGGACCGGGGGTGCAAGTGCCCCTGCCGGCTGTGGCGATTCCGGTCTTCCACGGGGACTACACGGATTGGACCCGATTCCAGGATCTGTTTGACAGTGTGATTCATAACCGCACTGACTTGCAGCCGGCATATAAAATGGCACAATTGATGGCCAAGCTGCAAGGTGAGCCCCATGAGCTGGTAAAGCATCTACCAGTCGATGATGCAAGTTACGAGACGGCTCGCGGTTTGCTGATCGAGAGATACAGCAACAAACGTCTCATGATTGACCAACTCCTGGAACAGTGGCTCACCGTGCCGACCATCACACGAGGGACGGACCTCAGGGCCAAGGTCCTCAACCCTGTCTGCGTTGCAGTGAACGCTCTTGAGAGACAGGGGATGCCGGTGTCAGGCTATGATTATATCCTGGTCCACACGTTGTTGCGCCGCCTGCCGAGCGACATGGCCGCTCGTTTTGAACAGTCACACGGAGGTAAGACATCTGATTACCTCCCGACCTTCGAGGAGCTCAAGTCCTTCCTCGAGGCCGAGTGCAGGCGGGTAGATGCCCAATTTGGAGAGTCGCCTCACGCGGAGTCTGCGGCCACTCGCCGCCCGGAACGGCCGGGTGCACAGGCGCGAGACGGTAAGAGTAGGCCACCCAGGCGATACAATGTCGCTAATTTGGAATCGAGGTGTGCCTACTGTAGAGAGGCGGGGCATCAGGTGACTGCGTGTGAGGAGTTCGCTGCACAGCGGGTGCAGAAACGTCGTGGTGTGGTGCAGCAACGGCGTTGGTGCTTTAGGTGTATGGGGCCGCATCAGGTGCGAGAGTGCCCATCAAGCACCAACTGCAGGTACTGCCAGGGTGCCCACCACCAGCTCCTATGCATGAACCGCAGCGGAGATTACGGAGGCAGAGCTGACGCGGGTCAGCGGACGGAGTCTGCCCTACCTAGACGGGAGCAACGCTCCCCACCCCCTCCAAGGAGGAGTCCTCTTCCACCAGGGTTTCAGGGACGAGGCCAGGGACATCAGCAGGTGATGCCCCCTTCACCACGCGCGAGACAGTCACCACCTCGGCAGCAGGTGCCGGAACAGGGTAGGTGGTCACAGGTCCAAGGTCAGGGGCACCCATCACAAGTACGTGATGCTACGGGCGGGTGCCAACACCAGGGCCAGTACATGCAGTACTCGGCGGGTCTGAACAACATGGTGAGTTCCCATGACCCACGCATGCCTCTCCCCTTGGCTGAGCACCCGCGGCTACAGGCGCATCCACGGTACGCGCGCCTGCCGCAGGGTTACTATAGGCTGCCAGCCATGGCGTACAGGACCAGAGGTCCCTATCAGCAGGAGTGGGACCCACTCGAAGGTGTACGGAGAGAGGGGACCCCCCCGCAGGACGCGGACACTCCGCGCTTAGATTCCTGCTAGGTAATCGCCGCCTACACGCCAGCTTCGGCCCCCCGGCCAATTACGGTATTGTTGCCTACGGCAATGATTTGGGTATGGGGATACGGTGGCCGCAGCATACAGGTAAGAGCCTTGTTAGATACAGGGGCTCAGGGTTGTATTGTGTCTAGTAAGCTGGTGAGTAGGCTACGCTTAAATATAAGGCCCACAACGGATGGGGCTGTAGGTATTGGAGGTGTAGATGTGCCTGACGTTCGGGGTCAGGTGAACTTCGAGTTCACATTAGGTAATACAGGTACAGGGGTCAGCTATCATGCCTCAGCAGTGGTGCTGGATGAAGTGGTAGGGAAACTTCCTCAGGTTCGGTTACCGTCAACGGTACGAGGGTTAACCACAGGCTTAGAGTTAGCTGATCCTGACTTTGATACTCCTGGTACGGTGGACGTTCTCCTCGGGTCAGACGTCCTCGGGAGATTCTGGTGTGGCAGAAAACGGGTACTTCAGCAAACTGGTTTAGTGGCCGTTGATACCACAGGGGGGTATGTTATTTTTGGCCCAGTTTGGAGACCTCAGGACCTACCAGAGGGCGATACGGTTCTCTATGGTAGTGTGTTGTCGGAGGTGCTGCAGAGGTTTTGGGAGTCTGAGGAGCCACCCACAGCGGATAGACGGAAGCCAGAGGATGACGAGTGCGAGCTGTTCTATCAGTACAACACTGCACGAAGTTCGTCAGGTAGGTTTGTTACCAGGCTGCCATTTCTCCCAAACCGCCCCTCCTTAGGTAGTTCGCGACAGATCGCGGAACGGAGACTACTGGCTATGGAGAGAAAGATGAAGCGAGATGCAGCACTTCGGCAGAAGTATATCGAATTCATGAGGGAGTACCTAGAGTTAGGCCACATGTCGGTGTCCAGCATAGATTGGAGGTGTGTCGAGCATTACTATATACCACACCTGGCTGTTTTGAAGTCACCGGAGGCGAAGATACGGGTAGTGTTTGACGGTTCTGCTCCTACATCGAATGGTGTGTCTGTGAACCAGTGTCTGCACGCGGGTCCTAAGTTGAACCGGGACATTGTGGACATCCTCACAGATTTTCGGTTGCACCAAGTAGCGTTCGTCGCAGACGTCAAAATGATGTTTCGCCAAACAATTATACACCCGGATGACCGTCGGTACCAGCTGATTTTGTGGCGTGAGAGCCCTGACGAGCCGATGGTCACTTATGAGCTTAACACGGTAACGTATGGTCTGAAGCCAAGTCCGTTTTTGGCAGTACGCACGCTGCGAGAGTTGGCCGCACAGGAAAGGGTAAGATTCCCTCGAGCCGCAGCAGTACTGGATCGCGACGTCTACGTGGATGACATCTGCACGGGTGCAGATAGCGTGCAACAAGCACTGCTACTACGAGACGAGCTGATCGCGATCATGGAATCAGGAGGTTATGAGTTGCGGAAATGGCTGTCCAGCTGTCCAGAGCTCCTGGCCGGGTTGCCAGGTGAGTTCCAGCAGGACCCGCACCTTTTCGAGAACCCGGACAATCCAAATACGTTGAGCATCCTAGGGGTGCAATATAGGCCAACGCATGATGTCTTTACGTATCAGATCGAGCCAGACCTTTTGCAGAAGACTTGGACGAAGCGTTCGGTATTATCGACGATCGCCAGAACTTTCGATCCTAACGGGTGGATCGCACCGGTGACGTTCATGGCGAAGTGCTTCTTGCAAAGGTTGTGGATAGCAAACTTGGGTTGGGACGACCAGCTCTCCGGAGAGCTGTTGAATGATTGGACCAAGTTTGTGACCACCTTACCAGGGATCGTACGCATCGCCATACCTCGCAAATTGCTCCCATCGGTGGGATGTAAGGCTACCCTACATGGGTTTTGTGATGCCTCGGAGCGAGGGTACGCGGCAGCTGTCTATTTGCGGACAGTCAGTTCAACGGAAACTGTAGACGTGCGTCTAGTTATGGCCAAGAGTAAGGTGGCTCCGGTTAGGACAAGATGGACCATTCCAAAGTTGGAATTGGCGGGAGCAGCGCTTCTCACGCGCTTGCTACATCATGTCGCTAGTAATCTACGCGGTACCATCAATTTGGATGAAACGGTGTACGCATGGACCGACAGTAGGATAGTTCTGTGCTGGTTACAGACGTCGGTACATACTCTTGAGGTTTTCATGGCAAATCGGGTGTCACAGATTAAAGGATCGGAAACTCCGTTGGTATGGAGACACGTACCGGGAGAACAGAACCCAGCGGACTGCGCCTCACGGGGATGTAGGGCCCCTGATTTGGTAGGTCACTCACTGTGGTGGGGACCTCAGTGGCTGACTGAGTCACCTGAGAGATGGCCATACAATGAGTGCGGGTCGCCGCTTGGGCCACCTGATCGAGGTTTGCGAGTGAACGTAGGGCAGATCGTACCTAAGCCTAGTGCGGCTTTCTTGCTGGAACGATACAGCTCCCTCGACAAACTTCTAGGGGTGACAGGTTGGATCAAACGGTTCGTGAACAACTGTAGAAAACCTCAAGCAGAACGGAACTTGGCACCTGTCCTCTCGCCTGCGGAGCGGAATGCGGCTCTAAGTTTATTGGTTAGGGTCGTCCAGGCGGAACATTTTGAGGAAGAGGCCAGGCTGCTCAGGGATGGCCGTGGAAAGCTGAAGGGAGGTCTTGTGCGCCTCAACCCGTTCGTGGACGAGCATGGAATGCTCCGGGTTGGAGGTAGACTTCGGAACGCTAACCTGCCCTTTTCAGCACGGCATCCGCTGTTACTCCCAAAGAAGGGACCTTTGGTAGAACTTATAGTTAGGGATCGTCACCAGAAAAACTCGCATGCGGGCTGCAATGCACTTTTGGCTATTCTGCAGCGCGAGTTTTGGATCTTGTCTGGACGACGTACGGTACGGAACATTGTGTTTCGGTGCTTGCCTTGCTATCGGTTGAAGGCAGCCACAATGCAACCTCAGATGGGAGACCTCCCACCGGACCGGGTGACGGAAGCCTGGACGTTTGCGGGTGTGGGAACGGACTTTGCGGGGCCTTTTATGGTAAAGGCATCACGCCTTCGCAACGCGAAGTCAATCAAGGCGTATTTGTGCGTGTTTGTGTGCCTAGCAACCAAGGCCGTCCACTTGGAACTCGTGGCCGACCTCACTACGGAGGCTTTCTTAGCAGCTTTAGATAGATTTGTGTCGCGAAGAGGGCGACCAGCGCTGATCAGGTCGGACTGTGGTACCAACTTTAAGGGCGCTGATCGATGTATGAAAGAAATTATAACGTTTTTATCGGAAAACGAGGAAGCTATCGGCACGAGCCTCTCCCGTCAGGGCATTAACTGGGTGTTCGATCCACCAGGATGCCCCCACTGGGGTGGTATATTTGAAGCGGTTGTAAAGTCCGCTAAGACGCATTTGATGCGCGTTATAGGTTTAACGATATTAACCTTTGAGGAGCTAGCGACCGTGTTTTGTAAAATTGAGGCCGTTCTCAATTCACGTCCTTTGTGTCCGATTAGCTCAGATCCGAATGATCTGGAGGCCCTGACACCAGGGCATTTCTTAATTGGCCGACCACTTAACGCCTTGCCAGAGTACCCCTACACAGAGGTCAGTAGCAATCGTTTGACGCGTTATGAGTTGCTGCAGCAAATGTCTCAGAATTTTTGGAAGCGATGGTCGCTTGAGTATTTGCACATTCTGCAGCAACGCCTTAAGTGGACGGACAGAACTGAACCCCCTCGCATCGGAGATCTCGTTCTGGTTAAGGATGCCAACCTGCCGCCACTGCGATGGCGCAGAGGGCGCATTCTCAACTTGTTCCCAGGTAGTGATGGCACTCCTCGAGTCGCGACAGTTCAGGTAGGGGATTCAGTTCTTAAGCGAGCAATAGCAACGCTATCTCGTCTCCCCAGTAGTGAATAGGCCTAAGGGATTCGGCCTAGGGCGGGTGAATGTTTAATTTAGCGTTGCTATGCTGGGGTAAGTTAGGTATTAATGACGGTCTATGAATACGCCGCGATGCTCGCCCGCACGCTTCGCTCTGGGCATATGTTGTCCCTTTCTCACTCGCGGGGCGAGGGTGGCGGCGTGCGCGCGGGCCGCCTGGTAGACGCCAAGCGGTGATTTCTGCACCGCACTACCAGTCACTCAAAACCGTTCGGACGAGAACGTATTGTGTTTTGTACGGATTTCCCGCCACGCGTTTTGTGATGCCGCGTGTAATGGACGATTCAATTTGAGATCGCGCGTGTTGATGCATCGTATTATTGCGGTTCTCCTGGGTTATACTAGAACTAGCTGTTACCCGCGGCTTCGCCCGCGTACTCATAGAGTTTTATTAATTAGTTGTGTATTCTAAACGACACATCGTAAGGCGAACAACTGTGTAAACTGGGAGGGCACTAAAATCACTATTCACCGATACACAGACGACACTACACTGGAATGGTTCACTTCCTTGAAAAAGTATATAATTTGTGGTACCTGGGCGCTACCATCACTAATACAGGCTATTGTAAAATCAAGTAATGAGGCGCAAGAATGATCCTTGAGTTCTTTTGCCACTTTGCACTCATGATCACTGGAAAAGTCGATGGCAAACGACCAAGAGGTTTCAGTACAATTAGGTGGTCTCATTAAATACACTCAGCGCTCTATGTCGCCAAAGATACGCAGCGATGGAAAAGAATCCTGAATGAGAAAAATATTTCCCATCAGGGGAATTACGACCTTCAATAATGAAGATATTACGACGCTAGAAAGAAGATTATGACACATTTATAGTGTAAGGAAAAACAGGCATTTAATGTTAAAAGTAAAGATAACGTAATTTTAATAGAGACGCAGTCACTAAACCGGAAAAATTATCGTGAGTAATATGGAAGACATATCTTGATGGAGAGCGCGTATACAAAAATTGTCTTTCAAAGGGGAGGGATTTATGCTTTTACAGTGTTTCGGAGCGTTTGTTTCCAGAAGAGTGTTAAAGACATAGTACACAGCTTAATGGACACAGAACAGAGTACTATTTTAATACGCTATTATCATGTTTAACTGTAGAAATTAACTTTACTACTGTGGTAAGAAGTATCTCAAGTACATACCCACATCACCCTTAAAGCCACATTCATATCCCAAAACTCATATTCAAGAGACATTCTCATAGTAGTGCTATACAGGGTGTAAGTGACAGCCCTTCGAATACTGATTGGGTGTATTCAAACCATGAAACTGAACAACCTGCCATAGATTAAATTCTTTTTTTCTATATCCCATACAAAATCACAATCAGCTCACTGCATTTACTATGGGAATATCAGTATTCGGAGGGCTGTCCCTTACATCCTGTATATACATCTTTTTTATGTGGTATGGATGTATTCTATGCTACACAATAATCAGTTTTCCGATGGGAAAAATATGTTTTTCCGAGATAAAAAGTAACCTATGACACTCACCAGCTTTTCATCTAACTGCTTTCCAAAAAAAAAATGCTTTACATCGCTGCATGATACTCATTTATGTATGTAGTATGGATGTATTCTATTGCTAAACATTAATCGGTTTTCCGAAGGGAAAAATATGTTTTTCCGGGATACAAAATAACCTATGTCACTCACCAGCTTTTCATTTAGCTGCTCTCAAAAAAAAAAATGCTTTACATCGCTGCATGATACTCATCTATGTTCGTAGTATGGGTGTATTCTATTGCTAAACATTAATCGCTTTTCCGATGGGAAAAATATGTTTTTCCGGGATAAAAAGTAGCCTATGTCACTCTCCAGCCTCTCACCTAACTGCACACCTAAAAAACACTGCATGATATCGCTCTGTTGTAACGTGAAAGAAAGACAAACAAACAAACAAACAAACACACTTTCGCATTTATAATATTAGTATGGATACCAGGCTTAGTGATTGTTGGATGTCTCGACGTCTTCCACGTGAGCGTCGCGTTGAATAGGCATCAAGTGGCCATATCGGCTCGCGTTTTGTACGGCCCTAGTTCGTGTTGGGTCACGCGTAATGACTAATAACAAAGTGGAATACGAACAGAAGCTGTGAGTGGTTTGACGTGAATAACGCGCCAAGGCTGTAGTGGAATGCTGGGTGTCGATATCTTTTCCACCCAGCCCTGTAAGTACCCACGGAATCCCCATTTGATCCATTCCCTGAACTTCCTTTCTCCGTTGGGTATTTTATGCATTTGGACCGGCACGTTGACTGTAAGTGTTAAACCTAGTTGTTTAGTATAAAACTGTTTCTTCGTGTTAATGGTGTGTTCCCTTTAGTCATATTTGTTGTACCATATCATTGTGACTCCTTAGTACGAATTGCGGAATTCGTGGGGTGATATAATTTGGAGGTACTTACTTATAATCTAGTGCTTATACGTGTGACGTAACGCCAGATCGGCAGACGGTATTTACTACAGAATTGAGTTATGTAAAGGTCAGAACACATCATTTGCCAATTTCACTCAACTTAGTTAATTAAGTTAAATAGATTTAGGTTCACGTTTAATTCATAGTATGCGCTGCTATATTGTGCAGCGTATGCTATTTAGCGCTGCGTAACGCGGCCATTGTCTGCCTTCAGTTGAACTCCTGGTATTTTACTAGAAATTTACCTGTGTAAATCGCTTCCACTGCGGGAGTTTAGCTTGGAATTAGACACCTGGTGTCTGAGTTTTTCAACCGCCTACTGCCACTAGTAGACCTGTCGCCTAAAAACATGATACACATGAAACCCTGAGTCCCTTAGTTGCCTCTTACGACGCCCGCGGGAAAGAAATGGGGTAATGCTTTTCTTAGCCGGTATCACACGACAAACGACAACAGTACCGATACAGTTCATTTTACATTTAATTTTGTCGTTGGAAATAGTGCGTGCCAAATGACGTTTGAAATATTAAATTCAAAGTATATTAAAAATATATTTTTATTTCTTAGTCCCATTGAGTAATGGTAAAAACCAACCACCACAAAGTCCTGATAGACGGCACTAAGGGCAAATACTTTCTGGCAACACATCAGACCTATAACGTCCAGCCACGCTCCGTAAGAGAAGTGCCGCCGCGCTGGGTCGCCTCCGCGCCAGCACCAACACCATCCTGTCAGCATTGGGTTGTAGATGGGACAATTACCTCACCAAGCACTGGATGCAGATGCATCTTAGCAAGTGTGTTCATGTAGTAATTTAACAATAACTTTTAACTAACCTTTGACTTATTTTGTCATTTTATCTCAATTACTATTGTAACGACGTATTCTGTAATTTTAATTCAATTTGTAACATAAAAAGGGTGACATTGTATTAGAAGAAAGAAAGAAAATATTTATAAACTTAAGTAGGTAGGTGAGACATGTAGTAAAATAACTAAAACCATCTTAAACAAATTTAATCCAAGATACCATAATTTTAAATGTAGTACCATTAAGTCTATGGGTTTATGACCTGAAATAAAAATATAAGTCTGATGTAAAATCGCGCGCATTGGTTATTTAGTGGTCAACTTATGAGATGATACGACCTTTGACCAATCAGCGCCCGTTCACTCACTAGTTGACAGATTTTTTTGCCCAAGGAAATTGAAACATTAGGCGTTTATTAAGTCTCTGTGATTGTTGGTAGAAATGAACTCTATTACTGAGTCCGCTACCTGGCGGCTCTGTCTGTCATTGTTTTAAATAAGATAGTTGTTTGTTTTCTCAGATAACGTATTTCTGTTGCCGATATAACAACAAATACAAAAATAAGATTCAAATCAATACTTACATGAAAAAATTATAATAAAGAACCGTTCGCGCGCGAATTTGAGAGTCGCATTTGACCAGTTTTTTACAAATTAAACGAACCCCTCGAGTTTCATTGGTGATGCGAAACAGGCTGTTCACTGAACATTGCTCTGCTCATTCGAATTACATGACAGGTTGACAAGGATGGATTGGCTTTCGTTACTCGAATCATACTCGAGAGGAATATTTTTTGTGTTTTCATTGAAAAACGTAAATAAAACTGCGTGTTTTTTTAATTAATGATGGCTTTGCTCTTGACTCTAGTCTAGGTCATAGGACAGAGACAGAGTCTAAGATGGAGCGAGCTCACCCAGAAGAAGCCTGTTCTCTCTTACTTTGAAGAGATTAGGGTTGTATGCGTTTGGAAACACAGACGCAGGTAGAAAGTTCCACTTTTTAGCAGTGCGCTTTATTAATGATGACTGGAAGCGCTTAGTCTGAAGTGGTAGAATGGTATCCGGCGTGGCGTCTGGATGTCCGATGGTAGAAGAGAGCTGGTGGAACAAGGTCGTGAAGCTCTTGAGCACACTCTCCGAAGTACAATGTGTTATACAATTCCGTACTTGACTGGTTCATTACATTACCAGCCTCAACAGTCCAAAGCTGGACATGGGCCTCCGCCTGTCTGGCGGTATTTCCATACTCGGCACACTGGGTAGGCGGATCAACGAGCTCAGTGCAAGATGGTGCATTCACAGGGAACGCTGCTGCCCATTTTCTAGATAATTATCTCTCTTTCGTTTTTTACGACACTCTTGGGGAGAATTAGGGTAACCCTATTCTAAGCTGGCACCACACGGTGGACTGGGACTGGTTCATTAATCAAATACAAAAGTAGAATTTTAAAAACTTTTTCCAAAAATATTAAAGACTTTTTTCACATTCTTAATAGAAATATTATACAAAAGTTACTGTTTGAACACCATGCAAAATAGTGAATTATATGATGTAATTTTTCAATGTTTTCGTAGAAAATTGATGATTTCATTTGACCTATCAGTCAAGTTGCTTATCAGCAGTGCTTGGAGTTTTAGGGATCAACTTATTCCGGTTATTCTTAATGACTTTATAGAGAACCAGTAAAAGTTGTTTCCTTTGGTAGGTTTTATGAGGTCTTATTAAACAGACAAACTTAAATACAGACGTTGGCGTTAAATGACTTGAAAGCCGGCAGTTTTTGCTTTTCAAAGTGAAAATTCTACGTTTAGATACTAAACGTAAAATACGGTTAATCTGTTTATTCGTTTAAACACCACGTGATCAAACGTTTGAGCCACCATTTTGGAGTAAAGCTTGCTCATCGTGTGGGGCACTGGTTTAGCTAGTAACTAAAATGAGTTAAAATAGACAAAATATGATACCTACTGGCGTTGGAGGCGTTAAGTTTCATGACGTGTGATTAATCTGTCCAGCTGACGGCCGATGTGACGCAGTGGTAGTGCGACTGCCTGCGACGCAAATGTTCCGGGTTCGATTCTCGGTGGGACACTCACAAACAGTTGATATTTATCTGCTTGTGAATTTGTTCCCGGTCTGATTAGGACATTACAGGGTGAAACAAATGATTGTCCGAAAATAAATGGTTCCGTGTTTCGGAAGGCACGTTAAGACGTCGGTCCCGGTTGCTGTCTATGATTACTTAGACGGCGGTTGTAACACAACCATGTCAGAGGCCTGCTTGTAGTAGTAGGCAGTTGAAAAACTCTGACACCAGGGTTCATCGGGTCGTTGGACGACCCCTTGTCCCACACGAAATGAGAGAGAATCTGTCCAGCCCCAAGGCAGTGCCTTTATTTTATTTTTTGTCCCGCCAAAGCCGGTTTTCTAATAGGAGAATACAACATTGTAATATAAAGAAGAAAATTGTGATTTTTAAAATTTTCTGTAATTTTCAATGACGGATCAAGACGTCAATAATATCCAACATAGAAAAAGTAAATTTTATTACAAATATTATATTCGAAGATCTCTTACATAGTATACTAATGTTACAATTGTCATTACTTCAATGTGTCATTCTGATGGATGACTTTATTTTACGTAGTTTTAGTATCTCGTAGAACTCTGCTACGCTATTATGAAAGTAATGTAGCATTGTGCTACGAAATGCTACACCATGAAACAAAAATAAATTAATTCGTAAGTTGAATAATATTATTCTTACACATTGTATTTTCTACAAAGAAAATGAAATGCAAAGAGAAAACATTAATTCAGTAAATATTAGGAATGACAAGGATAGATTAAAATTTTGTTACGTGGAATACTGTGTAAGAAAAATGAATAAAATTTACGAGATGTTAATATTCCTAGTGCAGTTTTTTATTCCGTCTAGTTTTTGTAAAGCTTTTTTATTTATGACTTCAAATTGCCGCCTTGCATAAAAATGTATTTGATTAATTAACCTTTTGACCGCCACCGTAATCCAATCATGACAGCGATATGATGAAATGCCTGCGGATGAGGTCCACTTTTTTATGTCGCGGCTGAAGGTTAATATTTTCAATAATTATATTAATTTAGGAGGCAATATTTTTGTACAAATTAATCTTTGAAATAGATTTGAGTATTTCGATAAACGAACGAAGACAAACATTCAAATACACATATATACAGATAGATACTTCTCAAATATTGCATTGATTAAACACAATTTTAAAAAGTACTAAACTATTTTAAAAATGTAATGTTATGTATACGGTACAATTAAGTAAGAAAAAAAATAAAAAATGTCGAAGAGCGTGTCGGATACGCCTAAATAGTAAAAATATATGAATTGACTTTTGGGTTTATTTTACACTTACAGTGCTATATTATTTCCATAAAATTAAAATAAGAAATTGGAATTGAAATCAAAGATTAAAATTGAAAATAGAAAATGTTCTATCGAGGCGCCGGTGGCTCAGTTGGCATAGCGGTGGGACTAAGTATCACTCATTTTTTTTCATTTATTTTGCTTTTAAAAATGAATACAAAAAATCATGATGTAGGTTAAGGTCGACCTCCGTAAATAAGGCTCTCTCAAGCAGCCAAAATGTAGAAAGCAAAACTCTCTAACAAATAACTAACAAGTAATTCGCGTAAATCTTGACAATAATAAATTTTGCAATCTTTTTAACACACCGATTTCTCGACTCTACAAAAACACGTATTTTCTCTATTATACTAAATAGGGCTATTTTGTGTTAGTTGAATTTCCATCAAAACTGTGCCACTAATAAACAAGGCGAGTGCAACGTGACCTAACTACGTCGGGGCCGGGGGCCGGGCTGCGTCTGACAGTTCAATCAATGCCGGCTGCCACTACGTCAGTCCACAAGTTATATCTAAGTACTACAGCGTGTTCGGTTTAAACTGAACTATGTACAAACTCAAGCTGCTATACAGGATTAATTCAAACACGAGTTTTTTTCATTTTCGTATAATTTTGAATAAAAATAACTTTTACATAAAACGTTAAATATTACACTATGGTCGAAGACATCAATCAAATAAGACAGCAATATTTTGAGCCTCGCAAGTAATTGAATATGAAATTTATTTATTTTATTTTAGGGAATCTTACAGGTATATTAACAAAAAAAAATTACAATTAGTTTGAGTACAATACTAAGCCATTAATAAGGTTCCGCCTTTAAACGACGATATAGCTCGACTATGGTTATACATCTTACTGCTTTGCTAAAAACGTAAATGAAAGCAATAAACAAGTAAGACAGTTAAGTGACAGTAGGCGTAGATCAGTCAAACAGGTTTTAATTGTATTGCGTATTAAGTACAAAGATGTTTACTGTGGTTACATGACATGCCTAATTAGTATTTTGTATAGGAAGTAAAATTTTATTTTCATATTTCAACCTGTTTGTTTCAAAGTTGTTTCTTATCACCAGCCCGATCTAAGTTTTCAGACACTAGTAAAATTCCACCCTATAGATAAAACAATTTATAGATAAGCTACACTAAGGTAAATCGAACAATTATTTTTGTTCCCATTGTAAATATTCATGAAATTAATACTAGTATATAATTTGCCTGTTGTTGAACCTGGTTTAGTTTGGTTAAAATAGTTCCAAAAAGATTTGACCTCCCAAACAAAATGAACAAGCCAAAAATTTAAATTAAAAAGGTTTGTTTGGGTGGTTTTTTAATATTGCATCCTATGGAAAGCAGTTCAGTTACATGGATAATTTCGCCACGAAAAATATTTGCCCCGTTTGTGGACATATACATTAAAGGACTCAAGATTTTCCAGACTGACTTACTTTCACTAATGGTTTTGCTTAATATACTAATCCACAACTAAAGTTTGTAAGACACACCTGGGGCCTCCATCTGACAGCTTAAGCCGATTAATTTTGTCCACTACATAAATTATACTTCCTTAATAGTTGTTATTGCTGGTACTTAAGCTGGCTAGACTGGATTTATTGAGATCCATTTAAGGTCAATAAACAAAATAGTCATTTGCGGTCTTATTACAAAAAAAAGTTAGACTTGGTTGTGTGTACCTGGTTTGAGGCTTCTTAATAGTGCCAAATCATATAGAAAAATATTTTAAAGACTACCTAAAAGCGCATCTAACATATTTGTAATAACACTATTTAAATTCATAAAAGTGGAGCTGAAAACTATTTTAAATTACAGTGTTATAAAAACGAAATATTACAACCGCAGTATTTGTGTAGTATTCCAGTTAATGAGTGATTATAGATGACATGGAAGGGATATACCTTTTTATTTCAGTATGAGATTTAGGCTTGCTAGGAGATCATCCTAAAAGTCTTGTCCTAGGATTTATCACTTTTAAAAGGCTACAAATATAGATATCATAACATACCATAGTCTATACTAGATTTCAAGCATTTATTGACTAGAATATAAAACAATTACAAATACACATTTTTTCATATAATTCTTCTAAAAACGGAATGACTAACCTAACAAAAGGCAGATTTTGACGATTCCAAAGCCACCTCCGGCTTTTCTCATCCCAATGCGTTTGCCTTTAGGTTTGCCTAATAAACTCGTCGTCTTAAGCCGGCTTGATCCGGCCCGTCGTCATCTGACGGCTTAATTTCATTACCGTGGATCGTCGCCGGATTACCGGCCGGTCCGGTGCCGTGCCGGGTTCTGCCGACCGCAAGCTTAACACCCTGAAATATCAAATGAGTGACGAGTTTCAAAATTCTTGTTTCTCTGCTACTTGTTTTAATTAGCCAACCAAAGTTTTGGAAGTCGAAAAAGGCGACTAATTCGGTATGTAGCTTAGCTGGAGACATTAAATAAGAAAACCACTTGGAGAAATTCTAGTTTTATTTAAAACATTCTAATATATTTTTTTAATAAGATTACTTTTATTTATAAAAAAGAAACTAAATAACCTTCAATTGACCTGTGTGACGTCATACTGACCAAGAATTAAATGAATCTTATTTATAATCACCTTCAAGATAACTATTGACATTAGAAACTATAACTCCTAGTACGTCAGTCAACGTTCAGTGTTAAATTTATGTAGACAAAGTCTGATTGAATGGATTTTTATCGAATGGAGTTGTTCGTTGCAATGATTAAATTTTTACAAAATTACGTCATCAAACTTTTAAATTAAATTTTAATTTTTAAATTGTTCATAAATTAACGGATGATCAAATGAAAATGAAAATGAAAATGAAATAACTTTATTCAATGTAGGATAGCATTATCACTTATTGACGTCATGATCGGTCATTGTAAAAAAAAGAAATTTGCATAACGCAATCTTCTTCTTTTTATAACAATTTTGTATTGTCCTAATAGAAAACCGGCTCGGGCGGGATAAAAAAATAAAAATAAAAATAAAGGCACTGCCTCGGGGCTGGCCAGGTTAATCACACAGCACGTAACTTTACGCCACCACCATTTGTAAACGACATTTGTTTCAAATTTTAGTCAAGATTTCCAAAGCGTGTTATTAACATGCGTATAATTAACCGGACCCCCTGAACAGGAAAAACCCCCCAAAAAACCTGCCCAGAAGTGCTCCTACTCTAAATTAACAATCTTTCTAGGCCCTAAACTGCCCTAGCTAATTTTGGAAATAACGAATAATATATATGTATAGCCCAAAAATGGCTACATAAAAAAAAAAAATATTATAATAATAACAAAAAATTGCAGTAGATAAATCTACTTGTTTCGTCTAATAAAATATTTACTTTATACATTTGAATTAAACCCATGGAGATTTATCTTGCATATAGTCTGATATTTCATAATAGCCTTTCTTGTAAAATTTTTGTTTAATTACTGGTTTAAATTTATTTAAGGGTAATAAACTGTCATAAATAAATCTGTGTCTTAAAATTGTTTATTCTTTTAGAAAAAAATATACTGTAATTGAACATACCGAATTGACTCGAGGCTTTCATATGTTTAGGCGAAACGCTGACAACATGTCACACGTTTTTTAGGACTGGACTCTGCAATTTTAGCCCCAGGGGTTTAAAATATTTACTAGACTATTTGGGTCTGTCCCACGATTGTATAGCTCTTAAATATTTGTCAGACGTTGCGATAAAGACCGTTCTTTTTACGGCCTTTTGTGCTCTGCTTATCCCGCAAGGAATAAAGGCGTGATATGTGTATGCGTGTATGTATGTAACGTTTTCGGCGTTTGTGATCTGCCGATCTCCTGAAAAAGTTCGTAACGTAGGGACTGTATCTTAACCGAATAGTAAAAAAAAATATCGTTTGAAACTATAAAAAATGAGCCAAGAGCCAGATTAAACAAAAATTAAATCTCACAAAAGCGTAACCTAAAATTAGTGCGAATGACAGTTGAAAACCAGCGTTGCCTCCTGGCTGAATACACTGAGCTTTGGCCCTTTCACATCACTACAGCACACATGTTTATATTTTGTGGAATAGAATTGAATGCGTTATAATTTAAATTATATGGATTTTAAATAATTTTACTTGATAATCTTAGATATGTAAATGAGTGTGATGCAGACATTTGATAAAGTATTTTATTAATCTATGCATATAAGAAATACAATTTTGGGAATAATTCCGTTATAATTATGATATTTACAAAACAATATACTTTATTGCACAAGAGAATATTAAAAACAAAAGGTGAAATAATAATTTAAAAAAAACATAATTGGCGGCCTTATTGCTCAAGTAGCAATATCTTCCAAGCAACCAGGTAGTTAGGAATAAGCTTTTAAAGTTTTGTTGATGCAGAAGTCAAATAAATATAAAGAATAATATTGTTTTCCATTGTCTGTCAGCAAAACTTACAGTTATGGTGAGAATCATAGGCATACAGTACAAATCGTCTTGATTATTTCTGTCCAGCAATGGCCTGCAATAGTCTTATGTGATTTATTTACATATATTTTTTATCCCGCCCGAGCCGGTTCTTTATTAGGACAATACAAAAAAGTTATAAAAAAAAGAAAATGGCGTTATGCAAATTTTTTTTTTACAATGACCGATCATGACGTCAATAAGTGATAAAACTATCCTTCATTGAATAAAGTTATTTTATTTTCATTGGAATGCAAGCGTCTCTTTTGGTTAGGTTAGATAACTAATTTAGGCGGTTCTTCCACTTGTCATTCATCGCTGCGGATTTTTAACGCACCGTAACGCATAGCAATGCCGTGTGATGCTGGCTTAGAATAGCATCACCCCATTTCTTTCCCGTGGGAGTCGTAAGAAGCGACGATGGGACTCGAGGGTGTATATTGCATTTTTAGGCGATGGGCTGACAACCTGTCACTATGGCGATACACAATTTTTCGAATGACCCTCAAATGTTTGTCAGACGTGGTGTAAATGTCCGTTTTTTGCGGCCGTTTACGCTCTGCCTACCCCGCAAGGGATAAAGGCGTGATATATGTATGTATGTATGTATGTAACGCATAGCTGGTTTTCTATTAGGACATTACAAAATTGTTATATCAAAAAGAAAACTGTGGGATACGAATTTCTTTTTTTTACAGTGACGGTTCATGACGTCAATTAGTGATATGATAATATCTACTATCCTACATTAAATAAAGAATTTCAATTTCAATTTCACCCACTTGTCTTCCGTCGATGCGTCAGTCAAACGACTTGATTGACGTATCCATTTCGTACCGTAACGCACTTTAAACGCACTGGAGCCGTATTTGTATGGGAATAAGATAGGAATTTGCAATTTCCTTGCATCTGACATCGTATGCGTTACGGTACGTTAAAAATACGTAACGACTGACGGAAAGTGGGAGAACCGCCTTATACATACTTGTATACAATATAAATGGTGAATGGTTAATGGTATGCCGTGTGATGCCGGCTTAGAATAGCATCACCCCATTTCTTGCCCGTGGGAGTCGTAAGAGGCGACTAAGGGACTCGAGGGTGTGTATTGCAGTTTTAGGCGATGGGCTGACAACCTGTCACTATGACGATACACGATTTTCCGGATGACCCTCAAATGTTTGTCAGACGTGGCGTAAATGTCCGTTTTATGCGGCCATTTATGCTCTGCGTACCCCGCAAGGGATTATGGGCGTGATATGTGCATGCGTATGTACCTCTATGTGTAAATAGTGGAGATACATAGGAACTTTATTAATATACCTTAACGAGAATTGGGATAACGTAGAAGCTTTTACAAGTACAGTCGGTAAGTTGATGTAAGCTAAGTTAAAACATGTTAATTTGCTGAACTTCTTAAGCCGAGGGTTATACAGGCTCCTACACCAACCATGTTGGAAACTTTCTAGTGGTAGGTAAAGTAACTTTGGAAGGAAGCCTTTGGAAAAGTACTAATTTGAGTAGAAGTTATATTTCAGCGTGTCTAGTGGAGGAGGGTAAATATTTACAAGGCGTGTAGTAGACGTAAAATTTTTCAATTTTGCTTAGCACCTTTCGAAGTATGAAAAATATTTGGTACTATATTATATTGTATGGGAGAACAAATTACCTACTTTTGAATTTTTCGAAAAAATGGTTCCGATAAAAGGTGTTCAGTTACAAGTCTAGGACACGCTTTTATTTTTTGGGACTGATGCCACCTCAAAAATGGCTGACGGTAGCGACTGGATGGTGAAAACCGGAGATCGTGCCCTATGGCGTACCCTGAAGGAGGCATTCGTCCAGCAGTGGACTACTATATGATGAATTAACGAAGTTTTAGTTCGAAACCCGCGATAAATTGAACACCAAATTTTAAAACGCTTTTCGTGATTCTGTGCAAGAATTCCTAAGTCGTATACCCTAACACCGAAAGTTTAAAAAAATTTGGTATTCTTTATAAAACTGTTTTGCGGAATATGGAAATCTATCATCAAAATCGCAACAGGTATGCCTAACAATATTTATACATTTTCACAACCATTTATACAAAAATAATATGCCTACTCCGGCATATAATAATTACTTAGTATAAAGTTACATAAGTCAGAAGAATGATGTATAATTTTACAGTATCTCTTACTAAGCGAACAATCATCCAGCTCAAAATATTTTTATTACATTACAATTTTGTACCTCTGTTATTTTAGCTAATATTGTGTACGTACCAAAAAGGGGTAATGCTTACTTTTGTAATGCTGTACCGCTAGACCATTACAAAAACAGGACTTAGCTGACCAAGCATTACTCGACTTTTGTTGTTAGTGAAAAGCATTATTGTGAAAAATGGAATTTAGGTGGATCGATTTATTGCCCCCAAAACGCCCTTCAAACAAAATTTTATGAAAATTGCTGTAACGGTTAATAAATATAAAATTATCACTCAACTCAAGGCATAACAAGTAAGTCAGTAAGCTTGAATACCGAATTTTAAAACACTTCTCGTGTCAAGTTAGGTTAGAGCAAGTTTTCAAAAATGTTATACCTACTTAACACGGGAAGTGTTTTAAAATTGGGCAAGGAACAAGCTGCGGTAGCCCAGATGGAAGAGGCGTCGCCACACAGAAATGGCAAAAGTAAAATGTTCAAATCCTGCCCGCGCTTGAAAATTTTGCTAATTTTCAAAAATCAGTAAGCTTATTGACCTTTACAAAGATTTTGGGACTACAAAGCATGATGCTATTTTAGCTTGACACTCAAGGGCCACATCACAATTCACCTCAAGGAATAACAAATCTAAAGAAGAATAGGGATCTCATGAAACTGAATAACATTCCCTATGGAACAGTTCGGCTCAAAAAACTTGATCATGCCATAGTTAATTAACCAGTTGATCGAAAATGATGCATGAGAGGTACCATTTTTTATATTTTGATCCATGTTCCATGGGAAAAATTGTTCAGTTTCAAAAGTACCTACCTTGACCTGCTTTTGGCTCGTTATACCCTTTTTGTTACTCTTTATATAATACTAGCTGGTGACCGCGAACTTCGTTTCGATTATTTTCATTTTCGATTAGGCTTTGTGTACCAACAGACTTAACTATATTATGCTAAACTACTTTTATTGCTGGCGGATTAAAAATTCTACGTTCAATCGTTTTTTCGCGGGAAGGAGCAATTTCCCGCGTTTAAAAGTATTCCAGATATTGATAAGGCTTAATAGCTATACATACCAAAAAGTTTCATTCGAATCGGTCCAGTAGTTTCGGACATTAGCTCGGACTAACAGACAGACAAAAAAAAGAAATGTGTTTTAATCCTATTTTAAAATCACGTACGATTAGATTTTCGTAAATATGTTTAATGTACAGACACACGGGTTTGACTGTTTTATTACATGTATATAGATAAACGAGTACTCCAAAATAGCAACCTAATTACTTTAGTAGACTAAAGATAATTCAGAGTGTGGTTTATAACTCCCTTGCGGTTAATTTTCCGCGTTCAAACATAACTCCATCGTATCGTATTGTATACCTAATTTAGTAGGTACTTAAGTACAGATTATAAAACAAGAGTGTTTACTAGTGTCAGTGGGTGCCCATGGTATCTTGAAATTATGCCGATACACACATACACATCACACCTATAATCAGGTAGGCAGATCGTAAAAGGTCGCAAAAAACGGCCATATACGCCACGTCTGACAAATATTTGAGGATCATTAGGAAAATTGTGTATCGCCATAGTGGCAGGTTGTCAGCCCATCGCCTAAAATTGCAATACACACCCTCGAGTCCCTTAGTCGCGTCTTACAACTCCCACGGGGAAGAAATAGGATGATGCTATTCTAAGCCAGTATTATGCCTATAGTAACTACAAATATATTTGCGTAACTTAAATAGTTTTTTACCACAGAAATGAAAATCATTTTGTTATCGCTGGCAATGGTACTAAGGCAAAATTTGGAGCTATCCATTTAATTGCACAATTACGGAAGGTGTCTACATGTCGCGATGTTTTTTATAATACTTTGATATAGTCACACGATGGAGCAAAGTCTAATACAAGCGAAAAGAGAGCGCGACTTTTCGGCGCTACTAAGACGTGACAGGATATTTTATCGAAAGCGCAAATACTAAGTAAGACCTGGGTACCCCCATGGGTCTGTCAGATCAGAGGTAGATAGATCAACAACGCAGTAACCACCCCATGATACCCAACTATGACAGTCTATTCACATGTAGATGTCGTACAATTCCTCATTAGCTTAAGTACATACCGTGCATCATATAGTAGGTGGTACACAGTATACAGCGTAACTCGAAGACAAACACAGATAATGTCAGGTGTCCAGTTGTGCGTGACAATTACGCCATTGACAAATCGACAGGTATGTATTCAGATATCAGGTAATTTTAAGAATATGGTTAGAAACCTCTAAATTACCTACGAAATGAGCCAAATTCCGCCGCCGCACAGAAGTTTTTTTTAAAGCTTCTCCTATTACACGTTTTACTATACCAATCCATTGACACATACCCTTATCCATTCGCACACACCATTGACGTGAATAAATTCGAGTAGTAGAAAGAATAATACCAGCGGTTAGACCACTCGTTGTAGACAATGTTACGAAACATAAGCTCCGATGACAAACGTTAAATAATACCACTTTACATGCGGCTTAAAAAAATCGGTCAATGTAGACAATTTTCAGTTAACACATTAAATCCACCACTAATGGTATGCATTATTATTTGCCTGATGCAAAAAAATAAGCAGTGTTATTGAGGAAGTTGTTTTGATTAACCTATAAAATATGGAGTTTCAACAGAAAGTAAAAGTGCGAAGTATAAAATATTCATAATAATAAAATAACTACCCACAAATAAAGTTTGATAACCTGGTAATAAGGTATGATTTTCATTGGGTATGTACTTTAAAATCACAAACACAAACCAAATATCACGCCTTTATCCCTTGCAGGGTAGATAAGTTAACTGCCGTAAAATACGGTCAGTATCGCCACGACTGACATACATTTGAAGGCCGGTCAACCTGTCACCTAAAATTGTAAAACACATTCAACCCTCGAGTCTGTTAGTCTTTAAAATCACAATTGCTGCTAAACCACAAATCATCATTGGCCTCACACGTCTGTGACAGACGATTTAATCAGTGTCTGAGGCAAGACTTTTCATGGCTTTATAAGCCGATACGGGAGCGGCATAGTTTTCCGCACGCTCTACAAGTGAAGGTGGAATTTGAGACTGGCACATGCATACACCAACCACAATAATACAACTAGTAAAATCCCCCAGTGTAAATCTGGATTTACCTCTAATCCACCTGCTTTGTCTGGCCAAAGTACACAGATTCACGAATGTTAATTACAAAATCAAAAGCCGTTTCATTGGATAGAAGCTCACCCAAATGACGTCCAGGAATGAATTCAGCAGTTTAATGCGCCGGCTGGAGAATCCTGTCTATTCCCAGGCTATGATTAATTTCCCCTTTGATGTGTCAACAGGGTTGGACTTGGTTATGAGATTTAAGGCATACTTGCAGAAAGTTTTAAAACGACTTTAGGTCAGAAGTAAAAGCACTTTCAAAGCACAAACACATAATAGGAAAACTAAAACTAAATATGCACAAAGGTGGCTATATCTAAATGATAACATCTTAATTTTATACTTTATTGCACATAGTAAAAAACACGTGCCTAATGCCTTGCGGCATTCTCTTCCGGCAAACCAAATAGTAAACAGAGAGCAAAAAGGCTCGGGTGTGTAATCACAATAATGACAAATAACAAATTAAACTACTACGAAATAAATAAACAACATACGTCACATCATTCCTAAAATATACACTCACACACACACATCACGCCTATAATCCCTTGCGGGGTAGGCAGAACGCAAACAGCCGCAAAAAACAAACATTTACGCCACGTCTAACAAATATTTGAGGGTCCATCAGAAAATTGTGTATCGCCATAGTGACAGGTTGTCAGCCCATCGCCTAAAATTACAATACACACACTCAAGTCCCTAAGGCGCCTCTTACGTTTCCAAGGGAAAGAAATGGGGTGGTGCTATTCTAAGCTGGCATCACACGGCATCCATAAAATATACCTCCATAAATACAAAATCAAACTTATTTCAGTGAGTATGTTATCATTACCCTTACACACTGTATAGGACTTTAAAGCCATATCGTTGACACTTAGATTAGTCTACATTTTCCCTAGATCCGCGCCTGTATGCACGATGTTCGTAAAACGAGTGCGTCGACGGCTCTAGTGGCTTTATTAACGACTGCTCGCTGTGATGCTGATGGATGAGTAGTACGCTGGCAGGCTGGCAGGGTGTCATGTGCATTGATATGTCATTTGCAATAAGACATAAAGACGATTCTGTGCTTCACAGGGCATGTTAATCTGTCGGGCCGGTTGCTGTTTACGATTACTAAATTGTCGAAATATGACTGCAGATTGTGTTTTGATAAGTTTGTTCTGTTAAGAACTAACCGTTTTGTTTGATTAAACAACATTTAACTTTAAATACAGTTGAAATAGGGTGTATTTTCCAATTGCTTACTTTATCGCCCGTAAAACACTACTGTTTTAGATAAGTATCAAAATAGGATTAGCTAAATTGCGCCTGCAAGTTAGCTCAGGTACAAATAAATAAAAATACAAATTATTTATTTTCCAACACAAAATTCATACAGAAATAAAAATATAAGCACAACATTCTAATATTAAACCTAGGTACACAAAAGTAAGTACAGGTAAACAAAACAACTTTCCTTTTCCCGATACAATAATTACGTGGTGTATTATAAATAGTGCAACTATGTTGAACCAATTCCAAACATTCAGTAAGAAAGGAGTTGCATGCAACCCTGGCATAGTAGGTATCTGTATCAACATTGAGCCTGGGCTATTATTCTGTAAAAAATTGAGCCTGTAAGTAAAAATAAATAAAACATTTTTGAGGACCGACTCGCTCAATTATACCTACATTTCTATCACGCTACACGCTTCATATGAAATATTATGCGTTATAGAAAAAGAAAAACATATTTTTCTGTTATTTATTTTCTTCCGATGAGTACCAGAGGGCAAATTTTTCATGATCTATACATTTCCGCTCGGTTTGTTCCTTTCAATCCCCATGTGAAGAGATCTCATTAATACTTGTACGACATCAATACAGCTTGAATATCCATTTGTGGATTTCTCTGACGCATGCATCACAGGTTAGGGTGCCGAGAAGCAATGTGTATTAAACAGAAAGCGCGAGTTAAACTACACCGATAAGTCTACAGCCGAATGTCTACTTTATTTGCTTCAGTGACTATGGGTTGACCTTCCGCCTCGAGCCATACTTAAGATTATTCCTTCTCAGAAATATCCGTCCCAGAGGTCATCTTTTATTTGCCTACAAGGGTTCTCTTGCTATTTGGTTACAGGAGAGCGTATGTTATAATGTGCGAGGAAAAAGGGTTTTTGAGGTTTAGGGTTTTGTAAGGTTTTCCCAAATAAGCCTTTGTCGTTTTGTTCGACATCGTAAAAATAGGGATACGCTTTTCATAAAATACTCGTAAGTTTGCTAGGAGTACCTAATAATAATAAGGTCCAACGCTGCCTTCCGCCACGCGGATTGCCATCATAACCCGTCAAATTCAAATTCAAATTCAAATTCAAATAAAATTTATTTGCGAATGATTTTGGGTACATGAAATACAGGTGTTACATTTATAATAATCCCTTACAAAATCTACCTTTTACAGGCGTGCAAACATTAATTTGTCATGTAGATAATAGTTTGTTACGCAATTATTGTCAGATTAATACTTAAAAATTTAATCATATAAAATTGTTAGTATTATAAATCTGTAAATTAGAAATTATTATTCATACAATGTCAACAGCATTATTCCATAAACAATTAAATTAAAAATGTCACTTTACATAAAAATAATAGCATAGGTAGTCAAAGTTTTACATTCATGTCAGCATAAAATTCATTTAGCGTGTAGAAGCATTTGTTGACTAGCCATTCATGTAATTTTTTCTTAAACATATTGCCATGAAGTGATGACAACATTTCAGGTAGAGCGTTATAGATTGCGCCAGCCATATGGAATACATTTCTATCACATAAAGCTGTTTTAAATTTAGGTTTTTCAACTTGATTTTTACGCCTAGCTCGCAATCGTTGAGTTACATAATTTGACCTGGTCAGTGCGGGAAAATAAGCGGTGTGGTTTTTTACAAAAACGCATAGCTGTTTAATATACATACATGTTACTGTGAGAAGTTTATATTTGATAAAAAGTGGTCGACAAGACTCCAAAAATTCTGCACCACAAAGCGACCTAACACACCTTTTCTGTATAATAGAAACATTTTCTATATCAGGAGAATTTCCCCAAATTATAAGTCCATATTGTAGTATAGATGCCACATGCGCGTGGTACGCGAGTAGGGCGCTTTCGATAGACGAGATTTCTCGGATACGTCGTAAAGCATACGAAAATCTATTTAATCGATCGCATACAGATGCAACATGTATCTTCCAATTGCAATTTTCATCTACAAATAATCCTAAAAATTTTGTCGATTTTGAATTTTCTATAAGTTGTCCGTTGTAGGTTATATTTAGAATCATTTTATGTGTTTTATAATTACCAAATTGTATATATTTTGTTTTATCAACGTTTATTTTATGATTATTAGATTCTAGCCAGTTCATTACATTAGTCATCGTTAAATTTATTTCGTTTTCAAATGTATTTTTATTAGTATGTTTTATTTGGTCAAGTCCCTTAAATAATATTGTAGTATCGTCGGCAAACAATATAGTCTCATGATTAGTGACATCTGGTAAGTCGTTAATATATAATACAAACAATGTAGGGCCCAAAATAGTCCCCTGCGGAACCCCACAACTATTTAATTTATAATCGGAACTGTAAACTAATCTCTTATAAGTATTTTTACCTTGTTTCGTTGTTTTTATCACCTCTACACATTGATATCTTTCATTGAGATAAGAAGTGAACCAATCTAGCGCCGTACCTCTTATACCATATTTTTCCAACTTATTAACTAACTTAGTATGATCCACACAGTCAAACGCCTTGCTCATATCTAGAAAAAGAGCTACTACTGGTTTTTTTTTGTCTATACATTCTGTAACAGATTTGACAAGTTTAAAATTTGCTGCTGTTGTGTCTCTGTTTTTCCTAAAACCAAATTGTTCTTGCTTTATTAGATTAAATTTGTCTGTAAATGAATTAAGTCTCGTATGCGCTGCCTTTTCTATAATTTTAGCTAGTGTTGGTATGAGTGTAATTGGTCGATAATTGTTGAGGATAGTTTTATCACCGCTTTTGTGAAGGGGTTTGACTATTGAATATTTCAGCTTTTCAGGAAATATGCCTTGAAGAAAAGATAAGTTGACAATATGACTAAGGACTGGAGCGATATGCGCAGAAATTTTCTTTAAAATTATTGTCGGCAGTTTATCATATCCTACGGAATTTGTATTTTTTAAATTCATAGTTATGTGATTTATTTCCTTCGGAGTAGTGGGCATGAAGAAGAAGCTATGATCATTTAATTTTATATTGGACGTATTATTTTGTGTTGTATTTTTATTTGATCGATTACTATTTAGATTTATGAAAAAATTATTAAATGCATTTGCTATTTTATTCGGATTATTTATTAATACTTGATTTTTATGTATCTCATTAATGTCATTTTTATGTGTTGTATTTGATAAATTTTTATTAATTATAGTCCAAGTCGTCCTGTTTTTATTTTTTGCTTGTGCAATTTTATTTCTATTTCCTTGTTTTTGCCTTGCTAAAATACAGCGTTTTAGTATCCTTGAATATGATTTGTAAGTTTGTTTTTCTTTTTGTTTGTTTTCTTTATTAGCTGTTTTGTAATTAAAGTACAGATTCCTTTTTTTTGCACAAGACTTTTTTATATTTTTTGTAATCCAACGACATTTATTTGGTTTGACAGTGATTTTAACAGTTATTTTGGGAAAACATTGATCAAAAAACATAGTAAGAATACTATGAAAGTTGTTGAATGCTTCATTTGTATCAGTCTGATTCAATACTTCCTGAAAACTAAGCGAGTATATGTATCCGCAAAATTTATTTACATTTTCTTTACTAAAATCATGTCGCTCCTCAAACCAGTCAGAATTTAGAAGTAGTTGTAATACGGCAAGATGTCGTGTTCGTACACGCTGCGTGTTGGCGGACCCTTGGTGTGGGTTAGGCGACGCGCTTCACACAGCGCTGCCCTTGTTTTTAAATATTCTAGCTTGACACCGTGTTGGCGGTAACAGGAAGTACTCCCTGAAATAAGTTTGTTCTGTTAGATTTACATACATATAATCACGCCACTTTCCCATAGGGGTAGGCAGAGACTACATCTTTCCACTTGCTACGATCCTAACACACCTCTTTCGCTTCTTCAACATGCATCAATCTTTTCATACATGCTCGTCGGTTTAGGGTACTCTTGACCTGACCTTTTTTTAGAACGTCCCCGATCTGATCCAAGTACGTGCGTCTTGGTCTTCCCCTTCCAAGGTTCCCATCCACACTCGCCATATACACCTGTTTCGTTAATCTTCTTTCATTCATTCTCTCAATGTGACCAAACCATCTCAGCATTCCTTTTTCTATACCAGTCACTACGTCTTCTTTTATACCGCAACGTTCCCTAATCACGCTGTCCCTTATCCTGTCACTCAATTTCACTCCAATCATACTTCTTAGCGCTCTCATTTCTACCGCATTTATTCTACTTTCATGTTTTTTCTGCCATACCCAACTTTCACTCCCATACATAAGTGTTGGAACTAACATACATAACTGTTAGATTTAATCTTTATTTATCGTAGTCATTGAGTATTACTTTAGCATTATGTACGAACACAGCTTAGAACGAAAGCATGGCTTCTACTAGTCATTTGTATAGATTTTTTCTGATTATCAAGCTTTACGTCAAAATCACACCATCACAATAAAACAATTTTAAACGGATTTAAGTTGTGTTTATTTTGGATTTTACAATTCCTACGTTTCGAGCTCTTTACAGAGCCCGTGGTCACGGATGACTAAGGTGTTAGACGTCATTATTTAGAATTGAAATTATTTTTGTTCTACCGCCATCTATTTCTTAACGCATATTTTTAACAAGGCGACTAGCAAATTAACGGGGTACCACCTATTAGCGTCTAAAAAATACAACTGGGCAGTGGTTAAATAATTTGGCTTTAAATTATATTTGATAAGCTGCAAATGCAGAGCATCATAAAAAGCTAAATAACGGCTGCGACTTCAAGGTAGTATTATATTTAAAAAGGTAATTGAAATTATAGGCGGGGCATCAAAAATCATGGGTTGGCGAATAACATTATTAGTGCGATAACAAATAAAATATTAAGGCTATTGTAATCTTCCATCTAAAAGAACACTTTCTGGCTCTTATTTACGAGCAGCTGTAAATATTAAAACGGATACTTTAAATAATTATTAAGGAATATTTTTTTTTAGTTTTGGAATACAAAATATTATGAAAATGGCGGCGCGGGGGGCGAAACGCTCTATCAGCCAATGGCAAGCGGCGAGTGAACGTCACGGGACTAGCTGTTGCTTGTTGTTGTTTGTTTTTGCAAACAACAACAAGCCGGTAATGGGTGCATACGAACACGTGGAGACCACTCCGCCTTTAGAGGCAAAAATGATCCCAATAGGACAAAAAAGAAAATTATTCAATAAGTTTTTAAGTACCTATAGAAATACCTAGGTAACAATTATTTTAATTAATAAATAAAAACTATTTTGATTATTTTTATGCCTTTTATTTTTCACCATGATGAGAAATAAAAAAGTCAAGAAATAGAACAATATAAACACAATCAAATTATTTAAAGTTAAGTGAGACATAAAAGAAACACAATCACAATATGTAAATTGTATGCAATTTTTACATTTAATATAAACACAATATTTAATTGTATGCCATTTTTTGTTTTATTTGCAGTTCGTAAAATGTTGCATAATATATGTTAATAAGATCTCAATTAAATTAAATATTACCTCAAATCAATTTAAATTAAATCTCTATTTTACAATTTATTAATGCCTATTTTATAATTTTTAGCTGCTAACAATTTTTCACTTATCCAAAAATTCAGTAGACAAAAGAAAAACTCGATGCCAGTTTCAATTAAACCAAAGCTTGATATAGATTTTAACGCTGCTACTTTTTACTTAATACTGTTCTCTACTGTCGCTGCCAACCTATTATATTTACTATCCACTTTAATTATTTTTTCAATCTTGAATCTGATTAAGTATTCGCCGCATTAATTACATGCCATTTCTTAATTGCCTAGCGTAACGTCCTGGTTCCACACAAAATGCTGAAACCGTATCTTGTGTAGTAGGTCTTACAGTATGTTGGATCTGGTTCTTCTGCTGTGTAATCAGCGGAGTCCAAGAACCAGATCCAACATACTGTTAGACCTACTACACAAGATACGGTTTCAGCATTTTGTGTGGAACCAGGACGTTACGCTAGGCAATTAAGAAATAGATGGCGGTAGAACAAAAATAATTTCAATTCTAAATAATGACGTCTAACACCTTAGTCATCCGTGACCACGGGCTCTGTAAAGAGCTCGAAACGTAGGAATTGTAAAATCCAAAATAAACACAACTTAAATCCGTTTAAAATTGTTTTATTGTGATGAGTAATAGTTGTGCAAACTCAAGAAAATATTAAAATCACACCATTTGGAGTAACAATAACGTGGTTGTCCCACTTGCAACATAAACGCACTACAGCCGTATATGTATGAAAATACAATCAAAATAAGCATTTTATTTTAGTCTAACAGACGCATGTGTTACGGTGCGCTTTAAATTCGCGGCAACGACGTCAAAAAGTGGGTGAATAAATAATATTTAATCCGTACTAATATTATATATCTGAGAGTTTGTGTGTGTGTATGTATGTTTGTTACCTCTTCACGCTCAAACGGATTGCCCGATTTAGATGAAATTTGGAACACAGGCTACTTTTTACCGCGGAAAAACAACTATTACTACGGGAAAATTAATGGCAGCAGGTAAATCGCTGGGCGGTATCTAGTTATATTCATAAATGTTAGAAGCTTTAGTAGTACTCTTATTTTAATGGTTCTGTTTTAATAAATAAATTTGAATTTGAGGACAGCCTAAGGTGATAAATCTGAACTGTAAATTAAATACCTCCCGTCGGTTTCTAGTTTAGTGCAACAATATGAGTTTGCATTATTATTCCAGGTGCTCATTGTCTCAGCTTCCAGAGCTCTGTCTCAGATTGATGCTCCGACGAGGTGAATGGAGCTGGCGAAATTAACTTTGCATGGAGTTACCTTCGGTGCAGTATGCGTTGGTTGTTGTAGCTAAAATACCTATAAACATACTGACACATAACACACCTCTATCACTTGCGGGTTAGAGAGAGCGTAAACGTCCGTAAAAATGAACGTTTACGTTACTTCAGCAAATTCGTGTATCATTATAGAGACAGGTTGTCAGCCTATCACGTAAACGCCTAAAATTGCAATACACATGTAACCCTCAAGACCCTAAATTGCCTCTCACGACAACCGCGGGAAAGAAATGGGGTGATGCTAGTCTAAGCCGGCATCCTACGGCCAAAATTAAGCTTGTAATTTATTTTAACAAAATAAAATAATGTCGAATTCGTTTTGTTTTAATGTTATAGTTATATCTCACTTAAGTTTAAAATATACCACAATAGGACGGCCGATGTGGCGCAGTGGTAGTGCGACTGCCTGCGACGCAAAGGTTCCGGGTTCGATTCTCGGTGGGACATTCACAAAAAGTTGATATTTATCTCTTTGTGAATTTGTTCCCGGTCTGGTTAGGACATTGCAGGGTGAACCAACTGATTGTCCGAAAAGAAATGGTTCCGTGCTTCGGAGGGCACGTTAAGCCGTCGGTCCCGGTTGCTGTCTATGATAACTTAGATGGCGGTCGTAACACAACCATGTCAGAGGCCTATTAGTGGTAGTAGGCGGTTGAAAAACTCTGACACCAGGGTTCATCGGGTCGTTGGACGACTTGGTGTCCCACACGAAAAAGAAGAAGACCACAATAGGATACAAGACTAGTAAGCTATAGTGAAAATACGATGGGCTTCAAGCTCGTAGAACCGAAAATTAATGGAGTCGAAAAGTTCATCTTTCATCGGAATCTCCTTCATGTGCAGTATAACAATAAAACTACAGGATACAATTATATTTATTGCGTCGTTGGTCAGTTATTGTAATACCAGGAATAACCGGCTACGCAATGTTCTAAGAATTTCTTACATAGCCAGCAGTTTCATAACACAGAGCGCACAGATAAATGTGGTTTGACGGTCCGTCAAAAACTATGAAAATTGACAAAACTGCGTCTTCTTCTTTTCGTGTAGGACACTGAGTCGTCCATCGACCCGATGCACTCTCTACTAACATGTCGAATTTACCATTAATTGAAAATAAACTGTTGGTAGGGAGACCGTTTTGTCATTCACTTATATAAGATTTTCTGATTCCACTGCGCAGGTTGGAAGAGATCTCTCCATAGGGATAAACTCACCATTGTGACAACGTGAAATGTCAAAATTTAATTAAAAAATACACAGTAAAGAATATAATAGATACTCCTCTTAAGCAGATCTCACAGGTAAAAGCTTGAAGTATTCAGAAACTAATTTTGTTAGCATAACTTAATTCTTCGTCAAACTTCCAAATTAGCGTCTCTCTACTGTGGGTAAGAAGTTTGAGAAATAATAGCTTATGCATAAAATTTCACTCTCTATTCCCTCACCAGATGCATCTCGTAGATAATGTGAAGAGAAGGTAGTTGCAATCTGAGAACCTGAGAAATATAGAAAAACCTGCAAATTGCTTCAAAACATAGCCTCTTAGTTTTAAACATTGATCACGTGATCTATCATATAAAATTATTATATTTACCTGTGGTATTTTTTTTAAATTCGCAGAATCTGTCTTATTTCTGTGTAAGTGGCTAACCATTATTATGCAACCCTACCTTTAATCTCTAATCAAGCTTAATTTAAATAAACTATATAATACTTTCGCAGTCACACATTATAGGCTCGAAAAACTTGTTTATCGGAAAATTATATAAAATTGTTTTTGTATATTGTGTTAATAATTTTAAATGTTTATGATAGATAAACTTAGTCAAGATGAATTTATGAATGCAAATCTGCGATGCATTGGTCTCATAACTGCATCGCAAATTTGCGTTTATTGTTAATTTGCACTATAAGAAGCTATCGTATGAAAACCTGATGATGCGAATTGGGTGAATCATCCTGTATCTTTCGTCTTTGGTACTTTGTCACACATCGCTTCAGCTATGGTATCTACTTTAATATGAGAATGGGAACTTATCTATCTGAAGGTTTTCGACCTTTTTTATAATTTTGAACCAGATGGCGTTATGTCAAGCTGAAATGTTGACATTTAAGTCACAAAAACATTTCATCTATTTACTTACATTTAGTTTTTTTTTTTCAATTTAGCTCAGCGCCATGTATGGTACACCTGAATCACAAATTAACTATACGTAGACTTGCTAACCTGAATATTGTAATAAAATACTCAGTCGAAATTTTCTTTGTCTGACAGACGGATGCGTCAAAACTACGTCCGTCAGTTCGTCATAGTAAGAAAGACGTACATATTACTATTTATGCGTAAACTTTTTTTGCAATAAGCTTAACTATTAAGCAAGAAGTTAGACATGGTTTTAGCTTTTTGACATCGGCAAATTGTATACAAAAATATTTAAGACACTGCCTAAAAGAGCGTCTAAGATCTCTATAATAACACGGTTAAAGTTGATATTGCTCTGTCTTCCTTATATATTGATCCAAAGTTGCAGTTTCCAAGTGAAGGTAATTCCGTTGGTTCCATTTATCTACATCAATCTAAGAGCTTTCTGCAAAGTTCATGCAAATAAATTTATCTACTAGTCGAGTGGAATGTTCGTTTGGTTTTTTTGAGGGTCGAACCTATTCTGCTAAGTTCAGTCAGGGTTCGTTGGTTGATATTTCGTTATGACGGATGTGAATTGGTTATAATTTAGTTTTTCTTGTTTATCTGAGTGTTTGGTAAATAATCCTAAAAAGTGTTTTTTCGTAGCTAGTTACCAAATTCTGGTTACGAAAGTGCACGAAGGGAGTGATTTAAGCAACAAACTATTTTTAAAAAGAACATTGAATAGGAAATTGTATTATAGTGACGATCAGATCCCCACGTGGCGCAGATATTTCACTATCAAGTTTATGTTGCTGCACAAACTGCGCAACAAAAGTTATCTGTGTCGCGGACTGTCCCTCGGCGATATGCCACTTACTTTACATTAACTTGACTTAACCGACTTTGACATAACATAACCTTCCATAAATGGCGAAATACGTCTCTCATAGTGGGATGTGACGCCAATAGCTCTGCCACCACCAAACTAATAAATACTAATAATAATAAGTTCAGGTAAATTAATTTTGGTATATTGTCGAAAATAGAATGTCAAAAGTGTGGTCAAATTTTTAAGACATTGTCTTAACCAACTTTGAATGGTTATGAAATCTAGCTACTTTAAAACACAATATACAAACTGCTATACAAACTTTTTGTTATTTATTGTCACCTGGCAACATTTTGTGTATGAAAGTGGACGCGGCACCTTATTTACATTTTCTCATTATTTATTCAGTGCGAGTAACAAAGCGTGTCTTTTGCCGCCATAACTTATCACGGTATCATCTGACGAAGGTATTTTCTTTAACAAAGTGTCGCACGAAAAAATACAAGGTAATCGTGCATTGTAGATGGGTACTTTTATTCTGATTATCACTGGGTAGGTACCTATCTAAATACGCTTTGAAAAGTTGTTCAATGTGTTTAATACAAGAACGGACAAAAAAAATTTTGTTCACGAATGCGTCATGTCAAACATTTGTCTACATATCGTCACAAAGTAAGTATTGGCGGCTGCGCGCCGAATACAGAGAGCTCACTTCAAGCAAACGTCACGAAACTGTCCACAATTTGACACGCCGCCGTTTACTAGGAAATCCAAACCAATCCAAACACACTTGTAGTCGAGTGTCAATCGCGTTTGGTGCGGATGTGCAAAATGGCTTCACACAAATATAAATAGGTAATAAATAGGTTTATTAGTATACGATGTGATTTGTACAATGTTCCTATAATATTTTGTACCGACTTAAATAAAAACTTGCTTTCATACATAAATACATAAATCACGCCTATATCCCTTACGGGGTTGGCAGAGCGTTAACGGCCGTAAAACGGATATTAACACCACGTCTGACAAAAGTTTGAGGGTCAATCAGATAAATTGTGTATCGCCATAGTGACAGGTTGCCAGCCCATCGCCTAAAATTGCAATACACACCCTCAAGTCCCTTAGTTGCTTTTTACGACTCCCACGGGAAAGAAATGGGGTGATGCTCAGTCTCAACAGCCCCAGAGCAGATATCTACCTACTCGTCATTCCCCATTTCATAATAATTGAGCTATGTAGGTAGTATACGTAATGTAAATACAGGGAGTAACAGAAAGGGTATATCAAGCCGAAAGGAGGTCAAAGTGGGGAAATGGGGAAAGTTGTTCTGTTTCATGAGCACTTTTCGGCTCGATATAGCCTTTCTGTTACTCCCTGTATGTTTAGGTATCTACTCCATTGAATAAAATCGGTAAGAAAACTGTGGCAGCCCTTGCCGAAAGCGGAAATAATCGAAAAAAGGGATGAGTGATCCTTCTGTACATTCTCTATTTTGTGATATCGTACTCTATGTCATACTCGTAGCAAACTGCTACGGAGGAACCTACGATTGAACGATGTGGAACTAGAAAAAGGCGGTTTTCCCACTTGTCGCCCGTCGCTGCGTATTTTTAAGGCACCGTTACACATGGGTAGTCAGACGAAAGGAAATTGCGAGTTTACATTTTATTCCCAAACAAATATGGCTTCAGTGCGTTTATGGTTCGATACGATGCTTGACTGACGCATCCTCGAACGCACCCTAGCCATTTTTATATGGGAATATTACCGGAATTCGCAATTTCCTTTTGTCTGACAGACGCATACGTTACGGTGCGTTAAAAATACGCAGCGACAGATGACAAGTGAGAGAACAGTCAAAGGTAAACCCCCAAAGAAAACTCGAGAAACAATACCAAAAAATAATAGATACTGAAACCTACAGATAATCGTTGGTTATTCATATCCAAGATAATTAATCAACACTAGTCGTGTGATGCCGGCCTAGAATAGCATCACCCCATTTCTTACCTATGGGTGTCGTTAGAGGCGACTACGGGACTCGAGGGTTAGATGTGTATTGCAATTTCAGGCGATGGGCTGACAACCTATCACTATGGTGATATACAGTTATCTGATTGACCCTCAAACTTTTGTCAGACGTGGTGTTAATATCCGTTTTACGGCCGTTAACGCTTTGCCTACCCCGTAAGGGATATAGGCGTGATTTATGTATGTGTGTATGTATTAATTATCACTGTACACTAATCCGCATCTCATATGTTATTTATGTTAAAAGAGAAAATAATTATGTTTTAATGTGACGATGTTTGTAAATACCTATAGCGACATCTATTGATCACGAATACAAAACTTCACTAAAACATTCAATCTTCTCAGTGCTGTCCGAGAAAACTGACCCCGGACACTATTACCCATTCGTCGTCCCATCGGAACCAGTCGCTTGCGTTTAAGGCGAGTGTGGCCGTCAACGACCTCGACAGTGGCGCCACTTCAGAAAAAAATATGATTTCTCTTTATAAAAACAATTATAAAACAAACCTGTAAGCTTAATTAAATATTCGCTGCAATTAAAGTTATGGAAAAAAGTGCCTAAAAAAGGTTTCTCTCTAGGTATTAATTTCCATAACTTTTATTACAGCAAATATATAATTGTTTTTGCAGGTTCGAATTTTACTTAAGGATAATACTAAAAACAAGGGCATCGGACAATCTGATAGATTGTTTGTATAAAGAGAAATCTTTTTATTTGTGAAGTGGCGCCACTGTCGAGGTCGTTGACAGCTACATTCGCCTTAAGGAAGCCAGCCATTCATCTTCGTCGGCCATTACAAGCTACACTCTATTGGCGATGGTCCAAATGCATCGCCTTAAACACTTGACACCCACCAACGATATCAGTCTTCTTTTAGTTGTGTTAGGCAACGAGTTGACAAACGACCCGAAAAAAGACTGTTGTCAAAAACTGTAACGTGCCCTCCGAAGCGCGGAACCATTATTCGTTCAGACAATCAGGTGTTTCAGTGAGCAAAGTTTTAACCAAACTGGGAACAATTCGCTATTCATCTTCGTCGGCCATTACAAGCTACACTCCGCTGGCGCCGTTCCAAATGCATCGCCATAAACAGTCGACATCCAGAACCGATATTGGGGAATTTGTGGCAACTATAAAAGTTTTAGTGTGTGATGGGTGCTCTTTGTTTCTGTGGAGCAATAGATCACGTTCTTTTCAGTTTTGGTGATATTTCTGTGTCACGTACGTTTGAGATGAGAACAGTGAACATTGTTATTGAAGGTTCTTTGCAATTTGATATATCTTTTCCTTATTATTTTTCATTTTTATCTCATTATGCCTGATTACTTCTCCGTCTGTCCGTCTGTCCGTCTGTCCGACTGTCCGTTTGTCCGTCTGTCAGCCTGTTTTTTTTTATATATATTATAAAGTATTAATACAAGGTAAATATCATATACACCGATAAACCTAAAGGTTTGTGTCTGTTACCAGGCTGTATCTCATAAACCATGATATTTACAGAGATGAAATAAATTTTAACCGATGTTGTATTTCGGTTGCCGCTGTTACATGAAAAAATCATAAATCAATAAAGGTCCTTAAAAGTTCTCGCTGGATTTTATCTTCAATGGTTCGGAACAAACGTATCTCCCATACAGCAAACATGCTATTTGTCATTTTTATAAATAATGATACGGAACCTTTCGTGCAACTCGCACTTGGCCATTTTTTTATGTTACCTTCTAATCAACCACAATTTTGCATCTAGCGGATTATGACCTGTGCATTGAAGTCGTAACCAAATGACGACCAAAATAGGCACCTTCCGTAACTATAGGCGAACCAGAAACTCGTGGGGCGTCCGCGGGGTAAGAAGTAGGTGGGGAGGAATAGGCTGTCTTCACTCTCTGTAGGTATTTTTATTTGCATTGAAGTAATATATCTCAAGAAAGATTTTGTAAAAACTAACTACGTGTGTATCGATACCCTGCCCAACCTTTCTTGCCCCGCGCAGTTATCTAGTTTGCCTATAGATGGGTTGCAGACCTAGTTAAGTTTGAGAAAACTTGCAAAATGTTCTACCGCGGGCAGGATTTGAACCTGCAACTTTCGCCATCACTAGTTGCGATGCCTATTCCATCTGGACTACTGTGGCTCATCCATTGCCCGCAAATTTTACAAGTGTATCTTGATGAAAATGACGCGTGGCACGGCTCTATTTACTGGGTTAACTTTGCAACCAATATAGTGAAATTAGCTGGAAGTAGCTGAATTAAGCTTAAAATAGGAATGTATGACATGCTTATAGGTAGGCATATTGAACCAAGCCAGAGCAAGTTCTGAATTACTAGGAGAATAATAGTACATTCCTTACGTGGAAAGAAAAAGATCGATTACTAACGAGGGTGTAGTTTGGGACCCGAAGCGCAGCTGGGGTAACTCTTCTTTCTTTTAAGGCGAGTGTACCCGTGTACGACCTCAACAGTGGTGCCACTCCACAAAATATATATTTTCTGTTTATACAAACAATCTATTAGAATGTCCGTTGCCCAAGTTTTTTGTATAATTCTTATGTAAAATCAGAACCTGCAAACTCAATTAAATATTCGGTTGAATTATAGTTATGGTTAAAGTATCTAAAAACGGCCACATTTGATACTAATTGCCATCACTTTAATTGCAGCGAATATTTCAATGAGTTTGCAGGTTCTACAAAATACTTGGACAACGGACATTCTGATAGATTGTTTGTATAAAGTGTTTTTTTTTTTGTGAAGTGGCAAGTATTTCTGTACGCAGCAGAGAACTGGACCCTACGCGAAGTAGAAAAGAAGAAAATAGACGCCCTTGAGATGTGGTGCTGGAGAAGGATGCTTGGAGTTTCGTGGAATGAGTTCAGAACGAACGTCTCCATCCTCCAGCAACTCAAAGTCAAGCAACGGCTGACATCCATCGTTCAGGGTCGAATTCTCACTTTCTTCGGGCACGGCTCCCGGCGAGATAACACCTCCATTGAACGCCTCGTTGTACAAGGGAAAGTGGAGGGAACACGAGCGCGGGGCAGGTCCCTTATACGTTGGACTGACCAGATAAAATCTGCTCTCGGTGGCCCCCTACATAAGTGCATAAGAAACAGCTATCAGGGATGAATGGCGACGACTGGTGAAGCGTGCCACCAATAACGACCACGACCACTCTACTAAGAGTGCACCGACTTAGTAGAAGAGGCACCACTGTCGAGGTCATTCACGGATACACTTTCCTTGAGTGATATAATTCGCGCGTTAGAGTATTTATTTTTAAATTTTGTCGAACAAAGTAAACGCAATAAGTTAATTCAGCTTATTTTTAGATACCCGTCTAGGACGGGTCTCTAAAGAGTCTAGTTTTTATTTTTTTTGACAGTTGCATGTATTAATAACTCCTAAGGGGAGATATTTGTTTGGATTATTCTTGCCCGCTAATTAAAACGAGAACAGAGAGTCACTTTCTTCTCTATGTCTTCTATAGGTCACTTTCTTTGTATGTTTAGTATATTAATGAATTTATTTTTCTTCATACCTACTTGCTTAAAGTTCAGAAATTACAGATCACTATATCGTTGCATAATAATAATTATTGCTGTTATGCTGATAAATTGTGTTTGTAAATAAATAAATAAAATAAATAAATTACTGTTCCCCTTCTGCATAAGAGTAATAATAAAAAATCGATGCGAAAGCAAACTTATCAAGTAATTTGAACACGGAGTGAGCCAGGATGTAATATTTCTTTATAGTTTCACCACGTTTCGCCGACTTGGCGGGAAGAGAAGTTTATTCTACGAAAAATATTTGCAGCACTTTCCGTAGAGCAAATAAAAGTTTAATTATGTGAAGTGTTTATGTGGAATTTTCTGGTAGCTATTTTTCAAATAAAACTTATAAAATACCCTTTGATTCTACTGGAATATAGAATATTTTATCCTTATTTTAGAGAGACGTTTCCGAGAGAGAAGACTGTTTTGGAACAGTAAAATTTCTACTTGTTTCTGGAAATATTCGAATGGTATTACAAGAGGTCTGATTAAAAAAGTCAATACGAGAATGCGAAAAGTTAAAATAACATGCACACACACATACACATATCACGCCTTTAATCCCTTGCGGGTTAGGCAGAGCGGCCGCAAAAAAACGGACTTTTACGCCACGTCTGACAAATATGAGGTTTATTCAGAAAATTATGTATCGCCAAAGTGACAGGTTGTCAGCCCATCGCCTAAAATTGCAATACACACCCTCGAGTCCCTTTGTCGCCTCTTACGACTCCCACGGGAAGGACGTGGGGCGATGCTATTCTAAGCCGGCATCACACGGCAATAATATTAAAACTAATGCATGACTAGCACAAATAAATGAAAACACGAAAAGTTTAGCAGATTTCAGAACATTACTTTCACACAATAAGAGACATAGCAAAGTTTTCAAAACATTCCCGCGTCCTAAAACAAAATATCATCCCAGTGGCCTCAAGACAACGGGCTCAAGGCAACTTTGAGCAAAACTGTATAAATTATAAGAAGACATAAGCTAGATTTCCCCCGCGGGTTCGGACGTGATATCCCAGTGAAATTGCACCCTCAAGCCACTAAGAAATTGGACTACTTGTGCTAGTAAGCGACGGATAGTTTTGGAAGTGGAAAGATCAGTTTAATACTGTTATGCGGAAAAGCAAAATCAGAATTGTGTTTTTCTGATTGATTTTGATTGCATTTACTTATTTAGATTGTGAACACAGGTCTTTCTCAGACTAGATAGTGCTAAACATGACTGAACAATATTTTTAAAATAAGATTTAAAAGCGATTTCTGAGGTCTCTACATACAGGGTATAAGGGACGGTGCACTGAACAATTTGCAGGTATGATCAAACTATGAAACTGACGGGTTTTACTATGGAACCTATGTTTTTTTTTCAAGTTTCCATAGAAAGTCAGTCTTACCAAAATATCCTCCATAGAAAAAGATGTTCAGTTTCATGTTCTAATCATGCCTGCAATGTTTTCGGAACCCCGTCCCTTACACCCCGTATAATCCAGAGATTATACGGGGTGTAAGGGACGTGTAGAAAGCTGTAAAAGATGTAGATCATTTTATTATCAGAAACCCAAAACCACAAAATGGGTACTCAATATGCTCATACTGACCAGAATGAACTGTGAAAATATGAAGCTCGCTCGGGTAATAATTTAGTGGTATGGTGTACCTTTCCTTGAGAGTTCATGGCCTGTTCACATGGAGATAGTATTATTATTATGGACAGAAGATGCCATGGAACTCATATCTTTTACACCAGTTCCTTCATCGATTGAATTTAATAAAATCATTTTATTATTTTTATTATTGCGAGCCTGACACGTCCCACTGCTGGGCAAATAAAATAATAACATGAACAATATTAATTTAGTGTAATCTACCTTGCCGTGTGTTGCCGGCTGAGAATAAAAAATAAAATAAATAAAACAAAAAAGAGACATATTCTATGTAATAGCCTGTAAATTTAGTAGTCATTTAGCATCAAGAAACTGGTAAACTTGCAAGCAAACGTCTTTTAGGGCTGGTTTTAATCATACTTCATTGTGAAAGCTACGTGACTACTAGTGGCGTCCGACACTTCGCTGCCAGCAAAATTTTTCAAAAGTAGCTGTATATTAGTCGTATTTTCAGTGATATATTCGTGATAGAAACGTGATTATCACTGGAAAATGGCCCCTCATATAGTACACTTAAGCACCATATAGACCCTATTGTAGCTCCGCTTAGGACTGTTTAACTAGGAATGATATAACTGTGTCTATTTGTGCTTTCTAGTCATATACTAGCAGTTTTGAAGCTGTTCTATCCCTAAGAAGTGCCACATAAGCAACATCAACACTAATATAGCGCAAATTGATGTTAAATTGAAGATAGTCACACCATAGTAACACAATTTGCATGGTGTCCGTAGTGTAATGCGTGTTGACAGAATTAAAAGCGAAAAATTTTAAGTTTTGGTCATTAATATTAAATGTTTTTAATCTTATATTCATAATTCTTACGTGCGAGAATTACGTATGAAAATTTCGTGAGTATAGGTCCATATATACAAATTTTACATGCGCCTGTAACTTTACTGATAAATATGTGTTATATTTTTATTATATTTTTATTGCGCCCCCCAAATTCATAGTATTTAAATAAATAACAATAATTTAATTTAATCATGGTATCAAACTGCGCCATTGTTAAGCTAAGTAGTGTTACAGTTGCTGATATATAGTTGAATAAGAGCTCCTTTTTTCGGTTGGATATTTAGGGTTCATCAGTTGCAATTAATAATCCTTTTCACAATTAAATCTATGTTTTGTTGCAGTCTTCCGCGGAAAACAATGATTGAAATAATGGGCGTTGACTGTTTTTTAAACAAAAATAATTTATAATGGCTCAAGAGAATGGGATGGCCGTGGAGAAAGACACACTTTATTTTAAAAAAAACTTTATCACACTCAGATCAGCAGCCATTTATAAAAAGTTATATTACAACACTGTGTCCCACACGAAAAGAAAGAAAGACAACACTATAAATTCTCAAATAGAGCTACAGGTTTCTTTAACTGTGTTCTCGAGTAATGATAAGCCACTATTTAGCCTAGTTATAGAGATGAAAATGCTGTTATAAAACCAGTGACATAATGGCACCATCAATGCTTTAATAACTCTGTGCAGTTTTAATTTAGATTCATGGCCACTTATTTAACACAAGTGTTAATAACGGCTAATATAGTACTCAATTGTGATTTAAAAGCTTTCTTGTTGCTGTTATATCACGACCTAGCTTTAAAGGTGATCAATATAGCACCAGCTCTATAAACGTGATATCGGAGCATGACAAGCGCTCAAATTTCATAATATCCACTTTTTCTATGACCATTTCGGAGATTTCTGATTGCAGATTCATAGTGAAAAAGTTTCAAATTTTTCTGTTGAAAATCTAGTAAAAAATAATCAATTTTCTGAAATCGTGCTTGTGACGTCACAATACGATGATTATCCTGCAAAAAAAAACACATCGGTTTGTAGACGTAAATTTACAAAAAAAAGCGCATCATGAGCGCCAAAACTGTCAATAACGTCAAAGTACATAGTTGGCTGGGTTGCCAACTGGGTTTTTTTTTTCGTACTGAAGCACTCAAGGCTAGCGCAGACTGTGGCTTGTACGTCTACGCAAATGAAGCACGCGCGTCGACGCACCGGTTGTAATCTATGGAACCAATATGGAACTGGAAGCTTAAGAAACATGCCATGAACATGCCACACTAGATGCGGGCCGTGTTGACATGTCACACGCCAACAAGTAGGTAACTACCGAAGAGTACCAACTGATTAAGTTATTAGATAAGATGCCAAAGGCAAACAAAATGCTTATCAATATCAATATCTACCCGGGTGTCGTAAAAGCCGACTAAGGGATGACTCCAGGAAATGGGCAGCAGCGTTGTCAGTGAATACAACACCTTACACTGCGCTCGCCATTCCACCTGCTAAGCGTAGTGAGTATGGCAAATAACCCCTTATAGGGGGAGACCCATGTCCAGCAATGTGGTATTTCCACACTTGTGTCTTTCCTGCTGGGGTTTTGACCTCTTAGTACTACACGACTCTACTAAAGTTACGTTAGTCACGACTCGTAGACTCTCCGTTTCTTAATTTGAGTAAAGTTTGTGCGTCTTCGTCTTTCTCTTTTCCCTTCCACCCTCCCATTCTGCAACGTTTTTTTACTTCCTAATTAAGGCGAAACTATACTATCTGACGCGTCCATCAGCCGCGTCCGTCAGCCGCGACTTATTTGAATCTGTGTAGTAATTTATGTGAAACTGCAAACTATCTAAGTCGCGCACAGTCTGAGAGAGATATCTAGCCGGTCGGATACCATAGACAATGTGCACTGGCCTTTAGATTCTGGAGTCGCTTTTAATTTATTTCGTGGACGTAAACACGTAAACGCTTCTTTTTATCTAATTTCTTGGTAGACAATACAATGTGGCCACAGTTAAATAAAAAATTTCGTCCTACTCGTCGCTCGACGTCATCATCGCGACCGCGACCATAGACGAATTTCGTCCGCGGACACTCCGTGCACACTGTCTTAAGCCGCGGCTGATGGATGCGTCAGATAGTATGTTTCCGCCTTTAGACTTCTTTAACATCCAATTTAATCAAAACATTTCAATACGTAAAATCGTTTGCAATCAGCATTTGCAAGCAAAATTATGAAAAATTCCGAAACCTCGTACAGAAGTGAATACTTGTCCTCGCGTATCGTACGGGAGACCATAGTTTCGTATTCGTACGAAGAACCTTGTATTGTACGGTTGGCAACCCTGGAAATGTATGGTAATGTCGCTGTCAATCATCTTTCAATCATCAGTATTGCCATTATATTTTATTATTTTCAAGAATTGTAGGGATACCATTTTAATAATCGTATTCTGACGTCATCATGCACTTACGACCTTTTAGAATGAGCAGTTTTAAATTATTTAAATAAAAAGGGATAGAAGTGTTGTTTTTTCTAAAATGTTACTCGGGGGCCCCACTTGTTCACTAAAGTTTAATTTAAGCTAATAATATCGGTAGGTTTACGAAATGAGCGGTCATCAGAGTTTAAGAAATCAGATATATAACCTTAATGCTCTAATTCAATGTTATGAAAATCATATTACAGCTGTGATATGAAAGCTGTACAAAGTAGCTGAGTAAACGTTACTATCACTAGTAATATCACCATTTGGCTGTATAAACTTATACAGCTGAAAAGGGTTACTCGTTGCGTATATATCTCAGGCCGATATAAGCATCGCTTATATATCCCCGCAATATCTCTACTTCATGTTAAGACCTGGCCTTATATCACAATTTTGCTGGCTGGGTTACGTCTCCTTCGAAGTGTGGTCCAAAATCAGTCGAGATTTTCAAGAAGTTCTTAAACTTTCTTGGCTTCGATTGTCAGCAGTAAGGAATTAACGAAATCCCGCACACAATTTGCGGCTGTCATATCAAAAGTTGGTATTTGTACGATGGCTGTCACGGATAATGACAAATACCGAATAATAAAGATTTCACCTTATACCTCATTTAAGTTCATCACGTTACTGGCTCAATTGTTCGTTGTGATGTCTCAATGAAAACGAGGCTCGATAGTAAAAACATTACAGTGCCGCCGACATCGCCGCTAAAAGCTTTAGGCCGTACACTCGCGCAGAAAATGAAACTGTTAGTGGGCGTAACACTCCCACTCCGCAGGCCCTTCCCGTATTGCTGAGAATAATAAAGTGTTCGCTTATGAATTGTAATATTTTTTCGTGTTATAATGCCGTGTGATGCTGGCTTAGAAAAGCATCACCCCATCCCCGTGGGTATCGTTAGAGGCGACTAAGGTACTCGAGGGTCTGTACTGCAATCTTAGGCGATGGGCTGACAACCTGTCACTATGGCGATACACAATTTTTGCGCATAACCCTCAAATATTTCTCAGACATGGCGTAAATGTTCGTTTTTTACGGCTGTTCACTGTCTGCTTACCCCGCAAGGGATTATATGTGTGATGTCTGTATAAATGTTAATACAAATAAAATTATGTAAAAAAAACTTTTAAAACAAGCTTTTATTTAAGTGCTCTGAAAAGATGAAAATAACATTTTTAATGACATTAACCACATTCATTTATGTCTTTACAGAAATGAAAATATAATAAAAGCTTGTCGCGATGCCTAGAAGAAACTACCTAATTACAGTTAGGTGCGTACCTTATTACAAAATTTTAATCACAAATTGAAAGTTTCGCGACAAGCTTTTATTATATTTTCATTTCTGTAAAGACATAAATGAATGTGGTTAATGTCATTAAAAATTTTATTTTCATCTTTTCAGAGCACTTAAATAAAAGCTTGTTTTAAAAGTTTTTTTTACATAATTTTATTTTATATTTTTTAGTTTATGTTACGATAGTTATTGATCAATACGAAAGTCTTTCTATAAAACGGAGAGACCTTCAATAGAAAAACTTAAGGCACGGGGAAAACTAACATTAGGATAAAGTATAATTATCTCTTTTATATTCTATAGAAGTAGGTTGGTACCTACTCCTCCGGCATCCCTAATAGAAGAATTAGCTTGTAATATGTCTTAGTCTTTTCATTTCATTGATGGCGTCATTATTACATGGCCGAGTCCCAGTTAATTTCGAACAGTCTAATTCTTCTATCAGGAGGCCTTCTATTGACGTGACCCTAATTCATGGTGGGCCTACCAACTGCCTATCATGAACGAATTCGTATACAAAATTGCAAGTCCCAGCAGTTGAATATTGAGGAGTTCCATAGTTCGAAGACAACCCTGGATGTAGCGTCTAATTCATGGTGGGCCTACCAACTGCCAATAATAAACGAATTCGTATACAAAATTGCAAGTCTCAGCAGTTCAATATTGAGGAGTTCCATAGTTCGAAGACAACCCTGGATGTAGCGTCTAATTCATGGTAGGCCTACCAACTGCCTATAATAAACGAATTCGTATACAAAATTGCAAGTCCCAGCAGTTGAATATTGAGGAGTTCCATAGTTCGAAGCCAACCCTGGATGTAGCGTCTAATTCATGGTGGGCCTACCAACTGCCTATAATAAACGAATTCGTATACAAAATTGCAAGTCCCAGCAGTTGAATATTGAGGAGTTCCATAGTTCGAAGACAACCCTGGATGTAGCGTCTAATTCATGGTGGGCCTACCAACTGCCTATAATAAACGAATTCGTATACAAAATTTTGTGTACCAGCTATAAACCGCTGAGGAGATCTCTCGTACGGAGCCGATCTTGGCAGCAGCATCAGGTCAAATTTATGATTAACATGCATTGTCATCGGTTCTGGACCAACATGCAAAATTTCAACTCAATCGGATACCGAGAAGTGGTTCAAATTAAACTTGCAAGATTTGCACCGAATAAACATTGTTACTTACATACACTGCAAGTTAAATAAAAGCTTTTAAAAAGATTGATATTTTATGGAATTTTTAATCAGATCCAAATAGCATCACTTTGTTTATGTCTATTGAAAAACGTATCTTTTTCTTCCTATTTTGAGTTCATTACTTGTGCAAGCATCAAACGGTAACCCACTAGATAGTCAACCTAACCGCATTGTCTGTCGCCATCAGTTGTTCCCGCGTACAGGTGAGCGGAAAAGAACAATCTGGAATCCAGAGAATGAACAGCTGCGTTAATAATATACCTTGCACTGCGCTCGCCAGTTCACCTACTTGGTGTCGTACGATTGCATTGCTAAGCAGAAAAAAACCACATCATAAAGGGGGAAATTCTACTAGTGACCGATAGCAAAAACTCAAGACGGGCTGGTGATAAGGCACAACTTTCCCCAAAGAACAGATAACAAATAAAAAAAATTTACCTCCCATTCAAAATTCTCAATAAGCTACCATTCGATCCATACTCAGACAATATAACATTAAAGATAATCAGATTTTAGATGGAACAAGATTTTACTGGCTCCTGTGAAACAAGCTGTTTAATCCAATTAACCAATTTCTTACCTACAATTTATATAAGGTCTCAAGTATTCTCATCAATTCTATCTTAAGGTATTTTCTGGGCCTTATGAGAGGTTATTCTGGCCGGCAAAATTCTTGCGCTTTTTGGAGCAAGTTGTTTTAAGTACAATTTCGGAACAGTATACAGGAGTTGTTTGCTTATTTTACCCTACTGGCCCGATAGCTTATCGGATAGTACTACGGTGAGGGTCATTGGTCATGGGTTCGATCCCCACAAGACACAAATATTTGTTAAGTCAATTTTCAGATGTTAGTGTTTAGTCTGGATGTTTTCTGTGAATTTCTGATATTCTGTGAATGAATAATATGAATTGATTTATTAAAACGTATATGTTATTATTAATATCAGCTATTTTGTTCCCATTGTACTGTACAAGCTTGATTTAGTTTAGTCCAAACTATTTTGGATGGACAAACAGACAGACAGCAAAATCACAGTAAAAAGGTCCCGTTTTGAATCTTTTAGATACACACTTTTTGATACATAGTTTTTGCACATATAAACACACATAAATCACGCCTATATTCCTTTTGGGGAAGGCAGAGCGTAAACGGCCGTAAAACGGATAATAACACTACGTCTGACAAAAGTTTGAGGGTCAAACAGATAACTGTGTACATATTACTATAGTGACAGGTTGTCAGCCCATCGCCTAAAATTGCAATACACATCTAACCTTCGAGTCCCTTAATCATATCTTACGACACCCATGGGTAAGAAATGGGGTGATGCTATTCTAAGCTGGCATCGCATGGTCAAAGTTATAGTTATAGTTTTTGTAAATGAACTATAATCATCCTTTCAAACGTTGTTTTTGTTATTGATGATCCTAACAAAATATTCAGACCCTGTATGCTTCACAATTACTCAGAATTAATGGACATCGATCCTTTGAAATAATATTATCTTGATGACAGGGACCAGATTGACTTCACGAGCCTCGTCTGAAATTCGAATCGCTGAATTGCTGATAATGATTTAATTGATTGCTCTATCATTGAGACAAGGGAAATGGACTGAAGAAAGGAATAAATATAAAACATGGAACAATTTTAACACTTTATTAACAACTAGCGGGTTTTACCCGCTGCTAACCATTTTCCCGCGGGAATGAGATGTTTATATATAGCCTATGTTCATCAAGGATTAATGTAGGATTCTAATGAAAAAATATTTTTTTGAAATCGGTCTATTAGTTTCGGAGCCTATTCAATTCAAACAATCAAATCTTTCCTTTTTATAATATAAGAGTAGATTAGTGAAGACACGTGCCCTATTGAAACTATATGACACAAGTCTGCAGGTGAAATTCTTAGTACATTGCATTGGCGGTTGATACTTCTGGTACCATAATGTCTAAACGACTACGCAATGGACATCGAATTACATCTGTAAAATTGTAGCTTTTTGTTCGATAATTTCGGGCACATGACTCTTCTTGATCAGCCATGTTTAAGTTTATGTAGGAGGATTTAGGTTAAGGTATGGTCACATTGCGAGGAAAATGAACCACGTGACGCGACACTGAAAATATGAAAAAAGTGACATCCTTCGACAGTTTTCCTGCATGCGTCTGGAAGACGAAAGGAAATTGCTAATTCCAATCTTATTCCTATACGATTACGGCTACGGTGCGTTTACGTATGCGTCTGTGAAACGACTTGACATAATTTGCCAAGGGTCAGTCGGAGCGCCGGTAGCTCAGTTGGCAGAGCAGAGGACGGTACCCCACGGTTCCGGGTTCAAGTCCCGATGGGCGCTTAAAAAAATCACGAAAAGAAAGAAAGAAGACTTCATACATTCTTGTTCAGTTTCACGTTGTCTGCCGCTGCCACGTAGTGTTATTTCATAGTCGACTACAATACGGACCTTAGACGGCCGATGTGGCGCAGTGGTAGTGCGACTGCCTGCGACGCAAAGGTTCCGGGTTCGATTCTTGGTGGGACACTCACAAACTTGATATTCATCACTTTGTGAATTTGTTCCCGGTCTGGTTAGGACATTGCAGGGTGAACCAACGGAATGTCCGAAAAGAAATGGTTCCGTGCTTCGGAGGGCACGTTAAGTCGTCGGTCCCGGTTGCTGTCTATGATTACTTAGACGGCGGTCGTAACACAACCATGTTAGAGGCCTACTAGTGGTTAGTAGGCGGTTGAAATACTCTGACACTAGGGTTCATCGGGTCGTTGGACGACTCGGTGTCCCACACGAAAAGAGAGAAGAGAATACGGACCTTTAAAAGAGTCAGTAGACTGCAAAATTACCGTTGCTACTGGTTGCAATAAATTACAGAGCATTTGAACTAAGTAACATTTTATTTTTATCACGATACTTCTTTGAGTAGACTCTTGCATTATAAAAGTACGAGTACCTACTATGAGAAAAACTGTTGTAACAGGACATGTTTTATACAAAAAGAAAACTCAAAGGAGTGCTTTTATTTTTAAATAAAATAGTCCCAGACCTACCGTGTTATTACCAAAAAGAGTTAGACATGGTTGATGCTTCCAACGTCAAATCGTATGAAACTAACTTACTAACTCTAAATTCGTGTGGGCAGGACACTTGGTCTCTCTTTCTTTTCGTGTGGGACACCGAGTCGTCCAGCGATCCGATGTACAATCAGTTGGTTCAAAAGCACGGAACCATTTATTTTCGGACAATCAGTTGGTTCACCCTGCAATGTCCTAACCATACCAGGAACAAATTCACCAAGTGATAAATATCAACTTTGTGAGAGTCCCACCGAGAATCGAACCCCGAACCTTTGCGTCGCAGGCAGTCGCACTACCACTGCGCCACATCGGCCGTCCTTAGTAAGGACATTTGGTAAGGTGGGAAGATGTAAGGTGGACCAAAGCAGTGACAGAGTGGCGGCCGAGGGACAGAAAGCGGCCAGTGGACAGACCATCGGCCCGATGGTCAGATGATACATTATCGGTTGTAGGGAAAGGTTGGATGCGTGTGGCACAAGACCGAAGAGAATGGCGCATTAAAGAAGAGGCCTATGTCCAGCAGTGGGCTAATATAGGCTAAAGACAGATAGATAGATAGAAATGCGCTACTAACTTTTTTGTTATAACACCGTAAACGTCTGTTTGACGCCGAGCCGTAGCTCAAACTTCCCCGATGATGTTTTAATTACAACATTATCCACTATCCGGCTTCTGGACTAGTTAGCAAACTTGTCGCTACGTCCCACGCAAAAAAAGCAAACTTGACGTTCCTCTTTACGCAGAAAAAAGTTAAACTGTGCGCAACTGACATTTTAATTGGACTTTTTCTTAAATGAAGTGACTTTTTAACTGCTGTGAATGCTTAGGAACGTAGTTCTATTTGAAATTAGACTACTGCAATGTATAAGTTACGTATGCTTCGTTGTTGAGCGTGTGATGCCGGATTGAAATAGCATCACTCCATTGCTTCCTTGCGGGTGTCGTAAGAAGCGACTAAGGGACTCGAGGGTTTCATGTGTATTACAATTTTAGGCGACAATCTGACAACCTGTGACTAATCTGCCTACCCCGCAAGAGATGAAGCGTGATATGTGTGTGTGCTCCTTTCTTTAAAGGAGTATATGCTATAATGTCACGAAAAAGTTCCTTACTCCATAGATCGATACATTATAACAAATACGATACTTCAGTGGTTTGTTTGGTCTATCGGCATGGTTCACTGAAAGTGATAGCCGATGTGGCTCAGTGGCAGAGCGCCTGCCTGCGCTGCAAAGGTTCCAGGTTTGATACTCGCTAGGGCACTCACAAAGTTGATATTATTACTTTGTGAATTTGTTCCCAGTTTGGTTAGGACATTGTAGGCTGAACTATCTGATTTTTCGAAAGAAAGATTGTTCCATGCTTTGGAGGGCACGTTAAGCCGTTGGTAACAGGTTTCTGTTTATGATTACTTTGACGGCGGTCGTTACACAACCATGTCAAAGGTCTACTATATACTAGTAGTACGGGATTGAGAAATTCTGACACCAGGGTCAATTGGGTCGTTGGTCGATTCTGTGGCCCACACAAAAAAAAATATCGACCGAAAGTCGTGGGTTCAAAAGCTGCCCCTAAAATTTTTGATAAAATTTTCTCGTAATCTAATATCATTACATTACGTAAGGACACAGATCACCCATCACTTTAGACTAACAGCACACTAAGCCCAAAAGCCTGGACCATCTCGGAAGATTGCCCGATTACTGTTAGAGCCGTAGAACAAGCAATGTGAAGTTAGAAATTGCTAGTACGAGTAACACTAGAAACTGCTAATAAGTCCATAACTACTAGAAACCCATTAAGTTGCACTAGAGATGTAACTGAACGTTACTCGGGGAGTTAGATTCCTTGTTACAATTTCTCAATCTAACTGAGCTAATAATAATATTAATGATAAATTCTTTATATCGCCCATACCATAAAATAATACATTACAATCTTTACATATTTATGTAGATTGTATTGTATTATTAGGGTTTGTAGGGTGAAAAATGCCGTGTGATGCCGGCTTAGAATAGCATCGCCCCATTTCTTTTCCGTGGGAGTCGTAAGAGACAACTTAGGGACTTAAGTGTGTGTATTGCAATTTTAGGCGATGGACTGACAACCTGTCACTATGGTGATACACAATTTTCCGGATAACTCTCAAATGTTTGTCAGACGTGGCGTTAATGTCCGTTTTATGCGGCCGTTCTTGCTCTGCCTACCCCGCAAGGGATTATAGGCGTGATATATAAAATAAATAAAAATAAAAATAAAATATGTTCTCGTATGTATGTATGTAGGGTGAAATTTTACAAGTGACGGATAGCGAAATCTCAAGTAGGTCTGGTAATAAGGAACATCATTCCCAAGGAACATAACTTGTAATAAATGACAACAATATTTTTAGTTTTCGTAGTAACTCAAATCAGCTGCTCGGCAATTTTTCATGGGCGGCCCAATTATTTTTCCGTATTCCGACCTATCCGGAATGTTCATTGGGAAAATTGATCCTTATCACCAAGCATGTCTTGAATTTTCGTTATCGATCACTAGAATTTTTTTACCTTTTATAAAACACTAGCTTTTACCCGCGACTTCGTCCGCGTTAGATAGTTTTTTAAGGCAGAAGTTCTAAAGTAGGTATGTGTATTCATAGTAACTGTGACAGTGATATTAGAACAGTTCTTATCTCTACTGTTTAAAGGTGACTTGCTTGCCTCTGTTGTTAAAGGGGCAATTCAAAATTTGCTATCCGGCCTGAGAGATCAATATTTTATAACCATTGATTACAAAAGTCAGTAGATAACAGAGTACTTACTCCAGAGGTGCCGATTTGATCACACTTAAATGGTCAGCATAAGAAGATAAGACAGATAAAAAGGTAATATAAGTTACTGTAATACATTTTGATATACCACATTTTTTGTTTTTCTGTCCTCGGTAAAAAGTAGGCAATGTCCTTTCTCAACTTATTTCCATCATACTGAATAACTTTTATAGTGGAACCGTTTCTGTATCTCCAATAGTTTAGCTGGGCTCCTGATGGTACACCTGGTGGTCTACATAAGGTACCCCAGATCCTCAATGTCCTTGTGAAAAGAAGCGGCCCATCATACTGATCAACTTTTGTTTAAGAACCATGCCTGTATCTCTGATAGTTTACGTGGGCTCCTGATGGTACACCTGGTGGTCTACATAAGGATCTCCAGAGCCCCAATGTCCTTGTGAAAAGAAGCGGCCCATCATACTGAACAACTTTTGTTTTAGAACCATTTCTGTATCTCCAATAGTTCAGGTGGGCTCCTGATGGTACACCTGGTGGTCTACATAAGGAACTCCAGATCTTCAATGTCCTTGTGAAAAGAAGCGGCCCATCATACCGATCAACTTTTGTTTTGGAACCATGCCTGTATCTCTAATAGTTTAGCTGGGCTCCTGATGGTACACCTGGTGGTCTACATAAGGTACTCCAGATCCTCAATATTCTTGTGAAAAAAAGCGGCCTATCCTACTGTTCAACTTTTGTTTTGGAACCATGCCTGTATCTTTAATAACTTAGCTGGGCTCCTGATGGTACACCTGGTGGTCTACATAAGGAACTCCAGATCTTCTATGTCCTTGTGAAAAGCAGCGGCCCATCATACTGATCAACTTTTGTTTTGGAACCATGCCTGTATCTCTAATAGTTTAGCTGGGCTCCTGATGGTACACCTGGTGGTCTACATAAGGTACTCCAGAGCCCCAATGTCCTTGTAAAAAGAAGCGGCCCATCATACTGATCAACTTTTGTTTTGGAACCATGCCTGTATCTCTAATAGTTTACGTGGGCTCCTGATTGTACACCTGGTGGTCTACATTAGGTACTTCAGAGCCCCAATGTTCTTGTGAAAGGAAGCGACCCATCATGCTGAACAACTTTTGTTTTGGAACCATGCCTATACCTCTTATAGTTTAGCTGGGCTCCTGATGGTACACCTGGTGGTCTACATAAGGTACTCCAGATCCTCAATGTCCTTGTGAAAAAAAGCGGCCCATCATACTGTTCAACTTTTGTTTTGGAACCATGCCTGTAACTTAATAACTTAGCTGGGCTCCTGATGGTACACCTGGTGGTCTACATAAGGAACTCCAGATCTTCAATGTCCTTGTGAAAAGAAGCGGCCCATCATACTGATCAACTTTTGTTTTGGAACCATGCCTGTATCTCTAATAGTTTAGCTGGGCTCCTGATGGTACACCTGGTGGTCTACATAAGGTACTCCAGAGCCCCAATGTCCTTGTAAAAAGAAGCGGCCCATCATACTGATCAACTTTTGTTTTGGAACCATGCCTGTATCTCTAATAGTTTACGTGGGCTCCTGATTGTACACCTGGTGGTCTACATTAGGTACTTCAGAGCCGCAATGTTCTTGTGAAAGGAAGCGACCCATCATGCTGAACAACTTTTGTTTTGGAACCATGCCTATACCTCTTATAGTTTAGCTGGGCTCCTGATGGTACACCTGGTGGTCTACATAAGGTACTCCAGATCCTCAATATTCTTGTGAAAAAAAGCGGCCTATCCTACTGTTCAACTTTTGTTTTGGAACCATGCCTGTATCTTTAATAACTTAGCTGGGCTCCTGATGGTACACCTGGTGGTCTACATAAGGAACTCCAGATCTTCTATGTCCTTGTGAAAAGCAGCGGCCCATCATACTGATCAACTTTTGTTTTGGAACCATGCCTGTATCTCTAATAGTTTAGCTGGGCTCCTGATGGTACACCTGGTGGTCTACATAAGGTACTCCAGAGCCCCAATGTCCTTGTAAAAAGAAGCGGCCCATCATACTGATCAACTTTTGTTTTGGAACCATGCCTGTATCTCTAATAGTTTACGTGGGCTCCTGATTGTACACCTGGTGGTCTACATTAGGTACTTCAGAGCCCCAATGTTCTTGTGAAAGGAAGCGACCCATCATGCTGAACAACTTTTGTTTTGGAACCATGCCTATACCTCTTATAGTTTAGCTGGGCTCCTGATGGTACACCTGGTGGTCTACATAAGGTACTCCAGATCCTCAATGTCCTTGTGAAAAAAAGCGGCCCATCATACTGTTCAACTTTTGTTTTGGAACCATGCCTGTAACTTAATAACTTAGCTGGGCTCCTGATGGTACACCTGGTGGTCTACATAAGGAACTCCAGATCTTCAATGTCCTTGTGAAAAGAAGCGGCCCATCATACTGATCAACTTTTGTTTTGGAACCATGCCTGTATCTCTAATAGTTTAGCTGGGCTCCTGATGGTACACCTGGTGGTCTACATAAGGTACTCCAGATCCTCAATGTCCTTGTGAAAAGAAGCGGCCCATCATACTGAACAATTTTTGCTTTGGAACCATGCCTGTATCTCTAATAGTTTAGCTGGGCTCCTGGTGGTACACCTGGTGGTCTACATCTGTACTCCAGTCCCCTGAATGGTGATTAAAAGTAGCCTATGTCCGTTCTCGGTATGCTAGCAATCTCTGTGCCAAGTTTCATGAAGATCGGTTCAGCGGTTTGGCCGTGAAAGCGTAGCAGACAGACAGACAGACAGACAGAGTTACTTTCGCATTTATAATATTAGTGTGGATTTTATAAATACACTACAATAGGTACCTGATTTAAACGTAAGTAAAACGTGTGAATAACAGCCGCAACAGTCCACTGCTGGATATGGGATTTCTCCAATTGAAGGTTTTTGCCATGCTCACTAAGCTTGGCAAGCGGATTGCCAAGTGCTGTGCAAGGTATTGCTTTCAGAGGAAGAGCTATCTGACATAAAATTTACATAAGAACAAAAAAACTTGCATAAAACGTAACATCATAAAGAAATTAAAATTAATTGACAAACAGAAATAAAATTGGGGTCTGTTAGACCCCACTTTGTACACGGAGTAACTTTCTTCACCGAGGGTTCATACATACACAAGTCATGCCTTTGTCTCTAGCGGGGTAGGCAGAACGTTAAATATGCATTCGTTATCGCCACTTCTATCAAATATTTGAGGGTTGTTTCAGAAAATAATAACGTTTATTACTCTAGTAACAGATTTAAGCCTATCGCCTAAAATTATAATACACATGGAACTTTCGAGTCACGACACTTGCAGGACAGAAATGGGGTGATGCTATTCTAAACCGGCATCGCATGGATCCTTGTTATGTAGTGAAAAACTAGCCAAAGAATATGTTCATTATTTACAATATTGTTTCTGTATTTTTTTCCCGTCCCTATTCTGAGTGCCACTAACTCGATTCAGGCAGTTAGAGCACCTACTCCAGAACTAATGTTGGAGAAGTTCCTTCCCGTTAGCCTTCCTCATACAAATTGAACATTGAACAACTCCGCCTGCAGATGCCGTGTTGTAGGGTAAGAATTCAATTTTTAATACGCTTTTTATTGAATAATTCGAATAAATATATAAGGTGTAAAAAAATTAGCTGAGAATATTTTCAAGGGTTTAATAATTTGACCCTCCCATACTTAGTGTGTTACCCGGCCGGGATAATTTGTATGGGAGGGCCAATTTTTTTTCATATTTCGTGGGGAAAGTTGTTCAGTTTCACGTACTGGTTCACCCCTTAAAATATTCTCACCAAATTTTTTTTAAACCATGTATATATTTAAATATACTAGATTTTCGCCCAGCGGTTTCATCCGCTGCCACTCATTTTCCCGTAATAATAGTTGTTTTCCCGCGGTAAAAAGTGGCCTATGTGTTATTCTAGGTTATACTCTACCCGTGTTCTAAATTTCATCCAAATCGGTTAAGCCGTTTGAGCGTGAAGAGGTAACAAACATACATACGCACACAAACTCTCAGATTTATAATGATTAGTACGGATTTTTAGTAGCAGGTATTAATGGTTGCCAGGTGATGCTGGCTTAGAATAGCATCACAATTTTTTTTTTCGCTTGGGTGTCGTAAACGGTGTCTAAGAGACACGAGGGTTACATCGCGTTCATATCCCTAAATATAGGTACCAATCCGAAGCTCCGATCACGGAGAAAAATGGTTTCCTCATTATAATATAAAATATCTAACAACCTTCACCATTTTTACGTATCCGCTATACAAAAAGGGATATCATTGACCAAGTAAAAAAATTATGAACACATAAAATGAGGGCTTTCACTAATAAACCAATCATTATCTGTATATTTTAGCAATATCAAGTTGTTTACCGTTTTGAAAGTTATTTTATTTACAAGTAAAAAACATGTTCCGTTTGAGTAACACGAGATAAAAAAGAAACAGGTATTTTTACAATTTATTTTAATATGCATAAAATACTTCTCTTTTTTAATGGCGAAGATCAAAGGCGGGCCAGCCTGGTCGAACGAAACACAAAGACGTTTACAGAAGGGTCACTCGCACTGTTTTCGTTAAAGACCACCTATACCTAAACTGTATTGTTCTATACGTGTGTTTTCTTGTGAGCTGCTGTTGTACTTGAATATATTTTTTACATACATACACGCCATCAATCAATCCAGAAGTTAAGAAAAACCTACATCATATTAAAAAAAAAATGAAGTGAAAGTGATCGCGAGTGCTTAAAAAGTTATACTACATCATATTAGTTTCAGTTTTAAATTTAAATTTTAATAACAGAGTATGAAAAATAAAACAATATTAAAATTAAAAATAACCAAACCCACTTAAACTAGAAAGACTCGCACCGTTTATAAATAATCCTTTTAACCGCTGTAAACAGAGTACGGGCTGAAAAGACACAACATTCCCCAAGGAACATAGCTCGAAATAAGACAAGAGTACTTTGAGCTTCCATAGTAACTCAAATCAGCTGATCGGCAATTGGTATGGGAGGTATAATTGCTTTTTTTACGTATTTCAACTTATGTTCACTTATCACCGGCCCGATCTAAGTTTTTTTATCGGTCACTAGTACAATTTCACCCTAAACACGGGTGTGTGAGTGAAAAAGCCACTGGGTCACCCATCTGATACGGCGCGCACTGTGTGTTTTGCAAACGAACTCTCATTACGAAATTCTTCCCGTTCCGTGGCTGTTGTAATTCTTTCAGAAACAGCGGATGCTTCAGCGGTTTGAGCGTCCATAAAAACGGAAAAGTTTTCGCTGATTTTTACAGTCGAATCATCGGAATAAACTTATTTTAAGAGCAACAATAATAATTATGGTTTTCATAAGGTAGTCGCACGTAATACTACGATGAGGTTGATGACGCACTACTATATAAGGTGTAAAAAAATTAGCTGAGAATATTCTAAGGGGTGAACCAGTACGTGAAACTGAACAACTTTCCCCAAGGAACATAGGTCGAAATATGAAAAATAATTTGACCCTCCCATATGTTACTCGGCCGAGATCATTTGTATGGGAGGGCCAATTTTTTTTCATATTTCGACCTATGTTCCTTGGGGAAAGTTGTTCAGTTTCACGTACTGGTTCACCCCTTAAAATATTCTCAGCTATTTTTTTTACACCATGTATATTAATATTTACGTGAGTGCGATGTAAATTTTTGCAGTTTGATGAAGATCACTAGCACGCACCGCATCGATTTGCGTCTGTGATGTGACGTTTTGCTTTATACATTTTTTGTAGTTAAATTTTGAGTAAATTACGGAGTCGTAAATGGCAAGCACATACGTGCGAGATGACGACTGGCAAATCGCAACTGGCACACGTGTAGTTTTTTCACTGGTACAATGTGTCATGAGGCCTGTTTTTCCGGAGCCGATTTTAGGACCAAAAGAGTTTATCAAATCCCATACATAATTTTTAGGGCACTTGATATTCATATATTATGTATATCAATCCATAGGTATATTTGTAATTATTTATTATCAACTAGGGTGTATTTATTTATTATTTATGTATTTTAGTTAAAGAGTAAGCTTTCATATAATTTTATATAATTACCACTCTAAACTACCGTAGTTTACTTGCATATTACATATCGTCTGAGTCTCTCAAACGTTGGCTGAAAGAGATCCCTTTGTGGAATAAGTCCACCTGTGTGCCTTTTGTTTTATGTCATCCTTCACTATTATTTAAAATATGTTGTGTGGTACAATAAAGTGAATTTTACAAAACCGGATACCATGGCACACATCGCCGAATCATTTGTATGGTGGATGTGACGACAATCAAAGAATCGTTATTGTTTTGACATTCTATAATTTAATTCAATGACAATTCGTGTGCAAAAAACTGAATTATTGTATAGTTATTAATTGGCATTTAAGCCTTTTCATGTTTTGTTTACTTATACATGCTATTTTAGCTAAGTAAGGCGGCTGGTAGCGACTGGATGGCGAAAACGGGAGATCGTGCCCTATGGCGTACCCTGGGGGAGGCCTACGTCCAGCAGTGGACTGCAATAGGCTGATGTATGTATGCATACATATACACATATCACGCCTATTATCCCATGCGGGGTAGGCAGAGCGTAAAACGGCCGCAAAAACGGACATTTACGCCACGTCAGACATATATTTGAGGTACATTCGGAAAATTGTGAATGTATGTATGTATTTTAGCTAAACAAGCAAACTTAGTACTTAAATTTTATGAGCATACCATCTTCTGTATACCTTGTTTAATGGCAAATAAATGATCCATTGATTGACGACTCGTTACATCGTCCGAAAGTTCTTGTCGTCTGAAACCTACGTAACTAGTTCATTTCATTGAATCCAGACTCAAATCAAACCCAAAAGTAAACCCTTCGACTCACGTAATCAAACTTTTAACCCAGAACTTTGCAGTTGCCAAAATCAACAGTAATCCGAGACAAGATCGCTAATTTCCATCCGTGAGGAAATGCAAATCAACGAAGACTGCAGACGAATTATTCATTCCGAGTACATTCTGTTTGGTGCTAGGCGCTGATTAACCGGTGGCTAATTGAGTAACGAACTCCCCCCGACTTGCTAAACAGCCAGCGACTAGCTACTGGGACACGGGACAAGATACAAGAGGCTGCGATATTTGTGGGAACATAAGATGAAAAAGGAAAACAAAACTGACCTCTCATACAAATTGACCCGGTCGGCTGGAACATTTTGTATGGGAGTTTCAATTTTTTTTTTCCATTTTACGACCAATGTTTCTTAAGGAGAGTTGTTTAGTTTCATAGGTTCGTTTACCTTTAAAGTATTTGTATCTTATATTTTTTTATTCTGTATAACAACTCGCATGCTAAAATCTTACATGTAATCCAAAATTCAGCTACTTCACCACACGCATGCCCACGCGAACCGTTCTTAATTTGTGACGTAGGTATGCTTCAATACAAACAAAGATGAGGTGTCGGTAAAACACAAAATAATAAATAAAATGTCGTAGACATATCACACAGCGCCATCTAGCCCCAAACTAAGTAAAGCTTGTAATATGGGAACTACGTAGCTGATAATATACATACATACTTTTTTTTTGTAAATTAATACAAACAATACATAAAACACCCAGACTAAACACAAAAATTTGAAAGTTACTTACAAATACTTTACCTGTGTTGGGTTGGGATTGAACCCACGACCCTCGGCGTAGCAGGCAGTGGTACTAGCCAGTACGCCATCCGCCATACGCCCCCATTTTTTACCCGACTACGGCAAAGCAAAAAGGAGGGTTATGATTTTGACCTGTATGTATGTATGTATGTATGTGGAAACGAAAACGTTTGTTCCGTCCTAACTTCTAAACAACTTATCAGAATTTGATAAATGAGGTATCATTTGAAGCGTCTAAACAGTGCGCTGGTTATAGGCTACGTTATGTCACTATACATTACATAGGGCGCCCTCTAGAGCTAAGAATTGAAAAAGTTTATACTACTAGTAATGTCATGTTGGGTATCAAATGAAAGGGCTTAATAAGCACAGTTCAAAAAAATAGTTGCCGTGTGATGCCAGCTAAGAATAGCACCACTCCATTTCTTTTCCGTGAGTGTCGTATGAGGCGACTACGGGATAACGGGACGCGACGGGTGTCGTATAAGGAGACTAAGGGACACGAGGAGTTCATGTGAATGTATTACAATTAGGCGACAGCTGACAACCTGTCACTTAAGTGAAACACGATTTTAAGGGTTAACCTATTAGTCTTTGATGACTTAATGCAATTACCACCCGTATCTGCAACTCGTGTAGGCGCATATTGTTACAAACAATCTGACATTTATGCAGCTGAACCACATTTATGGAGAATATTCAGTTTCTGTGAATTGGGTCAAAATATGTGACAAGTAAATGACAACAGTTTCGTTGATCTGTTGAACAGCTTCAGAGTAGGGAAGTTGACAATGGAGCAATTAGCAATATAAGACACAAGAAGAATTGTAAACGACACAATTGAATACGATGAAATTGTACATTATTTCCAACTTTAAAACATGTAGACCAATTTAAAAAAAAAATGTCAGAGCGCTTGGCATTACAAACAAAAATCTATACGATCAATGCCATAGACACTTCAACAGAGTCTAAAACATATGGACAAATACCTAAGCAAGAGCACATACCAAACGATCCAAATAGAACAGGCGGTATTATAAAAACTTAAAAAAGAGATACTTGACAGGTGCAGGGACCAGTGGGGATGAAATACGTTCGTTAAGAAAGGCCATGGTAGAGCGAACAGATCTGACCTTAAGTCTTGTCTCCCAATGGGGCGACGACAATCTGGTCTCATTCAATGCCACCAAAACACAGGCGTGTCTTTTCACTGCAAAAAGGAGTCCTTTCGACTGGACACCTACTTTTCGGGGTACATCTGTCCCAGTCACTGACAGGCTTGAGCTTCTAGGCATGGAGTTGACATCAAATCCAAACTTCGGCGCGACCATCGAGTACAAGGCTCAGACGGCGGCTAAAAAGCTGGGCGTCCTGAATAGAGTGAAGCGATACTTTACGCCTGGACAGCTTTTAACTCTTTACAAAGCACAAGTCCGATCCTGCATGGAGTATTGCAGTCACCTTTGGGATGGCTCAGCCAAATACCAACTTGCCGCTCTTGACTCGGTGGAACGCAGGGCCAGGAGGCTCATAGGCGACATAAAACTGGTGGACACCAAGCTACATAGCCTGGCACATCGCCGCAAGGTTGCCTGCTTGTCGGTATTTTATAGATTGTACTTCGGAGAGTGTGCTCAAGAGCTTCACGACCTTGTTCCACCAGCTCCCTTCTACCATCGGACATCCAGACGCACCGCCGGATACCATCCGTACCTGGTAGCCATTCCACCAATTCGGTCGGACTAAGCGCTTCCAGTCATCATTTATAATGCGCACTGCTAAAGAGTGGAACTCACTTCCTGCGTCTGTGTTTCCAAAAGCATACAACCCTAATCTCTTCAAAGTAAACGTGAACAGGCTTCTTCTGGGTGAGCTCGCTCCATCTTAGACTCTGTCTCTGTCCTATGACCTAGACTAGAGTCAAGAGCAAACCCATCATTAATAAAAAATAAAAAATAAAAAAAAAACTATTCAAATCGGTCGGTCAGCCATGTGGTGCCGGCAGAGTAGAATAGACCATCCCATCTCTTCCCGTATCCAGCCAGGAAGGCCGAGAGGTTGGCGCAGGTCCTGGGCAGCCCTGCGTTTTCCATAATTGCGTCCCTTCACCCGCGTCACGCGGATACCAACACGGGAAGTGGCAGTGATCGGTTATAAGTCCGCACATATGGGCGTAAGTGCGGGCGCCAGGGGTCGCTTCCGACAGTGGAAGGGTCCATCGTAGGCCCACTGATCAGTTACCACCTTCTCCAAGTTGGGCAGCCCCCGACCAATAAGGTACTGTTCCGCCCCGGTGCTGGTTTGCTCTTTTAGGGTGTAGAAAGCACCAGCCTCAACTGGACAATTGGCGCCGGCCGATACATTTTACACCTGCGACTAAAAGGCATAATAGAAACAATTCCCAACACCGCTTATCCATGCGATTTGTAACATGGAATGTCCGTACTATGAGGACAGGCCTCCCTGACACCTGTGTAGGCTCTTCTACCCTTCTACTGACGCACAAGATCTGCGAAAAACTGCCATTATCGACGCCGAACTCAACAGACTTAACATTGTTGTTTGTGCCTTACAAGAGACCAGACTCCCTGACGAGGGTTCCTTGCGTGAAACACATTACACATTCTTTTGGAACGGAAAGGACAGCAGCGCTGTGTGTGCATGGTGTAGGCTTGGCTATCCGCAACGATCTCTTAACATCAATAGAGGCTCCTTGCGGCATATCGGAACGCATTATGTTGGTGCGGTTAAATACGAATCATGGATACGTAACACTTATTTCTGCTTACGTACCAACATTATCCTCAACGGATGAAGCCAAAACACAGTTTTATGACCAGCTCGACCAGTCTCTACACGGGTTAAGACCATCTGACCGCTTATACAATCTGGGCGATTTTAACACAAGGGTTGGACAGGACAACGTAGCTTGGCCTGATTATATAGGTAACCACGGTATAGGAAAGTTATACGAAAACGGCCAACGTTTATTAGAGCTATGCTCTAAACACCTACTGTGTGTTGCCAATACCTACTTCAAAGGCAAATCATCTCGCAAAGTATCCTGGAAACACCCTCGTTCTGGTCACTGGCATCAACTGGACCTTATCCTAACCAAAAAGAAAAATCTCCGCAAGACCCTACATACGTGTACCTACATTTCATAGCGCTGATTGTGACACAGATAACTCCTTTGTGGCTTCGCACGTTGCTATAACTCACAAAAAGATCCACTCGTCCAAACTGCCCGGTTGGAAGAAGATCGATTTTCCCAAAACCAGGGATGATGAGTTTGTCCGAAAGTTTAAAGAGTTGGTACGCGATGAAACTGCCACCTAGGACGTAGACGCTCCTATAGAGGAAGACTGGGGCAAAGTAAAAAAGTTACTAACATGTAACTGAACCTTATCCTCTATAAAATCCAAAATAATAGATTTTAATTTCTTATGTGACTCCAGACCCCAGTCCAAGATACCTCACCCAGTCCAGGCTGGTTAAGTCTGTAGGGCGCAGATCGCTTTCACGACAACTGACACTCAGAGAAACATTCAAAGCGAAGGTTTCACTAACGTCTTAGCTCAAATGCAATAAAATCTCAATTTCACTCGGAAAGAGAGAGAATTCCACTGTATAATAACGTTCGGATGAAAAACCCAAACTGCTATTTGATATACTAATCAGAGACAAATGATACAATCACTCGCTTGATTTTCTATCTTTAAACAACCTATAAATTAACGTTGATACAATTATTGACATTAACAAATCTCAATAATTGCCGCTAATAGGTTGACGTTGTTGTATAATAAACATAAATATTATTAAATAGTGATCATCTAGTGGCCAAGTCCACGATGTTTGTAGTAACCCAGATAATTTTGAGTCACTTACTTGCCATCAGAAAGAATCTATACTCTCTTATTTTGAGCCTTCGTTTAGTTCTATCGCATGAAAGAAATTATTGTGCCTTTAATTTCTTTAAAAAAAATAAAATAAAATATATTATGCATCCCAAGGTCTATCCCTGAAACACATAATATATCCTTAAATAGAATAAAATGTCGTTCACGGCGGACCATGGACGACATCTACATCTTGGTTATATCAACGCTTGATATAAGAAACGCATCTCCTCCATTTTATTAATTACTGCTTATGCTCTTGAACTAAGCTTCCACAAAAGACTTACCATTCAGAAAGAAGATTTTTAAGATTTTCAGAGATCCTCTATCAAGAAGACCCCATCAACCAACTTCAATCTTAAATAAAAAATAAAATGGGGTGGAGAAGGTAGGGAGGCTCCCGTCCCGCATCTCTACGATGACCCTCTTCCAGTACAGCATCCCCAGATGCCATACCTGCAGGATCCCTCCGTTTCACCAAAATGCCATCGGTTGCTTACAGGACTCTGTAAGCTATGAACGTCTCCGTTCATGTGCAGTTGGTTGCAAGCCAAACAGTCTACTTCATCGGTCAGACGAAAATAGAACTCCGATATCTCGTACATAGTCCTTTAGACTTATCAGAATTCTATTGTAGTACTGTTTCATCATTAGTTAGTTTTATTGGATATTATCCATAACTTTACAGTTCCAGTTAGCCAAATACCTTGGTTGTCACACAGACAGGCCGGATTCCCAGCGGTATTCTAAAGAGTCGTACAGTTACTATCTGTCACACAGACAGGACCAGTAACCCGGTCGTAATGCGTTCGAGTGGTTGCAGCTTAATTCATTCTTAAGCTAACAAAGTGCTTTTGGGCATGCCATGGACTGACAGCACTTGTTTATGTACTTATTTCATTACTCCATAGAGTTTTGACCTGCAACCTAGGTCGTCTTGCGTTCGATCTCTTTCATAGATAAATGGTTAGTACTAGCAGTATTAAGCTGCGATAAAGTTAATTCAATTATCAGATGCGGCAGCCACACAGACAGACCAATAAACCGACTAATCAGTTAGCCTCGCTGAAGTACTCCGTACAAATTTGACATAAGTAGGAGGGGTCTTACAACCACTATCGTTCCACGACTACCACCCCTTTCAGCGATTTATTAGATACCTGCGAGGATTGTTATACTTTCGCCCCTCTCTTCTGCATCTTCGCTTCATGGAATGCACCGTTTCACTCCTATCAGCCATCATATACCTAGAGTCATGTTTATCAGCTGCATCTGATTTGGGGTTCAGTGTCATCCCCCCTATGTCAGTTTCATAAATGAAATAGACTTGAATTACTTTATTATTTTATACTCCTTAGAGTGACCTGCAACTTTGGTCGTATTGCGTTCGAGTGCACACCTCAATGTGCCAAGTAGAGGGGACTAGCGCTAATCTTAAGACCGCTTAGTATTCCCCACTTAACCACGTTAGAGTTATGATAGAGCCTCTTATCTGTTGGTATCTGACAAAGTCAAACGATAGCCATAGCACTGCTTGTGTCCGTCTTGGCGCAACACTAACTCAAAAGATGTTTCACAATTCAAAATGATCCATGAGATACGCAAAACCAACTCTGTTCCTTAAGCTACTAAGATAGTCCTGTTTGTAGACGTTACGTAGCCTGCCGACTACGGTGTCTCTTCAATTCTTTTATAATTCATTAACATCTCGTACGCAGTCACCGTTTCCCGAATAAGTATTCCGTATGACCTAGACATGCAACAATTATAGAATCGAAATAGTACAAACATTTCCTCTCTATAACTCGCGGTCAAATGTATAGCGTGCTCTATACATGCCATCAAGCGCTTGACGTACCTCGAACTTGTGGAGCATAAATCATCAAATCATTCATTACTAAATCTTTGAATCATTTATCCAAGCTATCGTAATCTCAGCCATCTACTACTAAGACCAGAGGTTATCTTTATGTCTGTTCAAAATGGTAACGTTGTATCAGTACAATTACATACTGTGATACTGCTTAGGGCCCAACGAAACCCATCTTTGCAGGTGGCTGTATGCCAGATATGTCATTTAAATAATATAAAATTGCTGCTTTCAAGCTCAGGGTGCAGACTTTTACCCATCCGCGCCCATAGGAAATTTTCCTATTTTTATGTGATTCCCTCTTAATCACTTTTTATATGTTGTTCCAAAACATATTTCATCGCTAGCGATGTCTTTCTTAAGAGTAAAATTAATTTACAACTTTTTAATCAAATTTCCCAAATTCGATTTTTATTTATATAGAAAATTTTATATTTTCTTATCGAAGGTCTAATGGCTTACCAAACCATTTAAAACATATTATTTTATGTTTCTAGACATAACTTATTACTTTCCACCGATCGCCTATTCAATCGGTGAAACTTCGATTTTTCATCTCTCGGCTCACCGCACCGATACTCCCCCTATGTATATGGATGATACGAACCGGTCGGCCGCACGTCGTTTTCAGGTGATTTTCAGACTATGTCTTTTTCCACTTTTTATGCATGTTATCGATAGATAATGCTATTAATTAGTGTTTTTGAAGATTTCAGGCCTTTTCATCGATTATATTCGATTTTATAGGGATTTTAAAATAATTTCCAAAATTTCGGCTATGTCCAATTTTTGCTCGAAATTCGGCTATGTCCCAGAAAATATTTTTATTTTCTTTTTATGTTATTTTTGATTCAGGGTCGGAAGCCACAAACAGATGTGGCTGGTACGGCTTTCGGCCACCAGAAAGTCAAAAACCAGGACTGGTTCGCTGAAAATCTCGAACACATAACACCCCTGCTCGAGTCCAAACGGCAAGCTGCGCTTACACATCGCCTTAACCCTTCCGAAAAGTCGCGTGTCGATTTAGCGAATGCAAAAGCTGTATTACAACGCACATCACGGTACTTTGCTAATGCATACTGGACCGAGTAGCCAAAGTATCCAATCGTGCGCTGATGTCGGAAATTTTGGTGAAGTGTATGCTGGCATTAAAAAGGCCCTTGGTCCTTTGCCTAAAAAAACAGCCCCCTTTAAAAAAGTGGATGGCACTGTTATTACAGATGCCCAACGCCAACTCGAACGATGGATAGAACATTATATCGGTCTCTATTCGGAACCACTTAATATAATACCGGAAGCTGCAGACTGCATGCCAAAACTAGCTACCTAGGCCGAGTTAGATGACCTTCCTACCATAAGGGAATACCACAAGGCTGTTAAGCAGCTTAAGACCGGAAAGTCTCCTGAAATGATGGTACCCATGCCGAAATCATCAGGCTCAAGTGCATATTACCCATCCTGCACAATCTGCCAGCTTAGAATAGCATCACCCCATTTCTTGCCCGTGGGAGTCGTAAGAAGCGTCTAAGGGACTCGAGGGTGTGTATTGCAATTTTAGGCGATGGGCAGACAACCTGTCACTATGGCGATACACAATTTTCCGGATGACCCTCAAATGTTTGTCAGTCGTGGCGTAAATGTCCGTTCTATACGGCCGTTTACGCTCTGCCTACCCCGCAAGGGTTGATAGGCGTGATATGTGTGTGTGTGTGTGTGTGTGTGTGTGTGTGTGTGTGTGTGTGTGCACAATCTGTTGTGTAAATGGGGAAGCGGGATATATACCACAAGATATGCGCGATGCTAACATCGTTACCCTATACAAAGGCAAAAGTGACCGCGGTGACTGTAACTGTTATCGTGGTATATCCTTTTTAAGTACAGTAGGTAAATTATTTGCTCGGTTAGTCTTATTAAGACTCCAAAAACTAGCTGATCGTGTATATCCCGAATTATTCCCGAATCGCAATGTGGATTCCGCGCCCAGCGTTCCACAACAGATATGATCTTTAAACTTCGCCAACTTCAGGAAAAGTGTAGAGAGCAGAGAACACCTCTGTTTGTGGCGTTCGTAGACCTTAACAAAACATTCGACACCGTTAGCAGAGAGGGCCTTTACACTGCACTTGTAAACATCGGGTGCCCGCCAAAACTTCTGAGCCTCGTTAAATCCTTCCATATGGACATGAAAGGATCTGTTGTATTTAACGGCAATACATCCGAGCCGTTCGTAGAGGTGTTCGCCAAGGCTGCATGTTGGCTCCTACCCTGTTATGCATGGTCAAACATACATACATACAAAGATAAGATTATGATGAGTGTATTTTGTTTAATTAACGAGTGATGTTTTAATTGTGAATTGAGCTGCATTTCTATCCAGAAAAAAATACATACCAAAGTGTTAAACTTACCTTTAACCCCAAAATAATTAAAATAAAAACCAGTTCAAAAACTAACACCCGACTACTGAGATATCGCGCTCTAAAAAGTAAGAAACAAGAAATCTGGAATATTAACTACAAACAATTTAATATCTATAGTCCACGAAATGTATACGAAGATATGACATATAATTATATATTTAAATGTATATCTAATAAAAAATTATTGTGGTTTATAGGTGATAGCCGTGGTCGTGTGCCACCTTTTCTAGTACTTAGTAGGTGATATGATAAACTTGCACAACATAATTAGGTAAGGCAAACTGGCATACGTCCACGGCTATCACCTATAAACCACAATATTTTTTTATTAGATATACATTTAAATATATAATTATATGTCATATCTTCGTATAAATTTCGTGGACTATAGATATTAAATTGTTTGTAGTTAATATTCCAGATTTCTTGTTTCTTACTTTTTAGAGCGCGATATCTCAGTAGTCGGGTGTTAGTTTTTGAACTGGTTTTTATTAGCAAGCCTTGAACATATTAAACAAGGCTGAGATTGAGTTGACAAATTCAGCTCATCCGAAAGCACAAAAGCAAGCTTTTTCTGGAAGAATCTATGCTACGGTATGTGTACACGGTAAAACAATACAAGTAGCAGTTTGTTAAAGGTCCAAAACTTCAGGCTTCATAAAAGAAAATAAGCAATCAAATAAATGTTAGCGCCCGCCGGGGTTTAAACCCGTGGGGTACCGTCCCACTGCCGACTGAGCTACCGGCATCTCGACTGACACTTCCAAATTTTCAATCTCTTGGTACTCGTCCGAAGCGACGGACACACTTCAGGCTTCAATTTTACAAGTGAAATTTGATGTTCGTTGCGTAGTCAGTTAGCCATTATGATACCAGTAATATTTACCTGCAGACTTGTAGCTTGTAGTTTCAGTTTGTAGGCACAGGTGTAAGGTTTGTGTTACTCCAAAACGGTCCAACAAAATCGCTTAAGCTTATGCCTTGCAATGGAATAGAGCGAGTCACTAGTCGCGACTCTGTGCAAATTCGTTATCACAGCTATTCTTGCTAAATATATTCCACTACTAATTGTGATTATATTCCGCAAGCCGCCACCGGAACGGATTAATATTTGCCGCAATAGTTAAACGGCATTAATTCTATTAACGCCAAACTTTGCCGCTGCTAAACCTGAAATTTTGGAATTTCGGAATTATTTTGTGTTTTGTTTTGTTGTTGTATTTTTTGATAAAGGTCAGTGTTTGTTTACAACTGTACCCTTTTCGTACTAGTAGAACATTGAGACAAACCTCTTTTCAGCAGAAGGTAGACTGTTTTTTTTGTTAGTTCTAAAAATAAATCTGCTGGAAAGGCCGCGACCTTTCGAATTGATATTTCTTCTTTGAAATTTCTTTCCATTGAAATGTGGACATCAGGCCTACCTTATGATATCTTAAATTTTTAGGATCCTCGAAATTAGTTATACGCGTTGAGAATCATCACATCAGAATAAAACTATTTTGAACGGATTTAAGTTGTGTTTATTTTGGATTTTATAATTCCTACGTTTCGAGCTCTTTACAGAGCTCGTGGTCACGGATTACTAAGGTATTCAACGTCATTATTTATCAATTCAATTACTTTTGTTTTACCACCATCTATTTCTTAATTGCCTAGCGTAACGTCCCGGTTCCACGTCAGAGCTCTCCTAAAATAACCACAACTTAAATCCATTTAAAATTATTTTAATGTGATGAGTAACAGTTGTGTAAACTCAAGAAAATATTATGCGTTGAAAATAACTTTGACACTACCATACTGCGCGGTGGATAAGACTCTATATGAGTAGGTCTCTGTTTTCTGTAGGTCTTACCTGAGACCTTGACTGACTCTATCAGTCAATTGAAACCTTACCCCTTCCTGCCGTTACCGTGAATGGATTACCATAACAATCGTTTATCGGTAACCAGCCAATGGGAACGGATTTAACGCCTATAAAGGTATCAGACTAATGCCTCGGAAAGGACTGAATCGCATTACAATTTAAACAGATAAAAGGATTCGGAAGGAGGTATGATTAAAAATTAGGATGAATGCGTTTGAATTAAAATGGGGTACCATTAATGCAGTTAAAATTACTATTGCCTTCGTAGGCAATTTATGACGTTCTATGAAATAGTTCATATAAGTACTACCTAAGGTTGTTACGTATATAAGCCAGTCTCATAATATGTTTTGTATACTTAATTGTTAAGGCCCTGATTCACCTTAAAAGTTTGTCCATTTTATTCTTGCTGCGCCAGAGAGAAACACTAAAGTTTGTATACTCAATATAAACAGCCATTTTTCCAACATTCATAATATCAACACCATAAGATCGACAACTCATTTGAACAATTGTTCATAACACCAACAGCTTAATAAAACAACAGTTTATTTGAGCAATAGTTCAAAATCCCAACAATTGTATTTCTGGTGGTTTAAGGTGACCCATTGTCTACTAAGTTAGATTTTGGCGTATCCATTTATTTTAGTAGTAGGCAACCTTCTAACATACGATCGGTTTTTTGACCTCAAATTCCTTAGTTGTCACAGGTATGTCTTCTGATGGTAAGTAATCACCGTCGTCCATGGACACCCGCAACACCGGGATAGTCGCAGATGCGTTGAGGGATTTTAAAATGGTGTAAGCAAACAGGCAGACTAGCCATCAGAAGACATACCTGTGGCAACTAAGGAGTTGCCTACTACTAAAATAAATGGATACGCCAAAATCTAACTTAGTAGACAATGGGTCACCTTAAACCACCAGAAATACAATTGTTGGGATTTTGAACTATTGCTCAAATAAACTGTTGTTTTATTAAGCTGTTGGTGTTATGAACAATTGTTCAAATGAGTTGTCGATCTTATGGTGTTGATATTATGAATGTTGGAAAAATGGCTGTTGATATTGAGTATGAATTTCGTCCCTTAGGAGGCATGTCGCCCGCAAAATTTATCGTTTAGAACTGGTTTAAAAATCCTGCTCGCACTATATCTTCCGCTTTTTGTATCGAAGAATATGTTTGAAATTACCTCCTCGTTAACTGCCTCATTTTCTTTCACCCGGCATAAATAAAATTAATTCCCATTCGGTATTTGGTATCCACAGAAAACACACTTGATCTATCTTAATATCAAACGAAGCCCATTTGGCACTCACATTACCCCGCCTACAATTCTTTCCGTATTGTCCGTTATCCGACACCGTTTCGTACTGATATTGTTATGTAAATCTGTACCGGCAGTAGCCCCAGCGGGACATCACTAGTGTTGGCTAGTGATCTATTGAAAGTAACTGGTATTTAAGGAGCTGTTAGGTAAAGTGTGACCTAAACCTTCATTATTGGCAATAATATAAAAATACTATACAATTAACCGTTAGTCAAATATATTGACAAAATTCATCTTAGAGACTGTTTCTCCTTTTTGTGTGGGACACCAAGTTGATGAAAAACCTTATGAATCCTGAGACTTTTAGCCATATATTGTGCTCATGAATATGTACTTTAATTGTCATTTTTAAAACGAATTTATTTTTTGTGGGTTGCAGTGCGTACTGCGTACTACATCTGAGATAGGTAAGTGAGACCTCACGTAGTATAACCCGTTAGAACTCGACAATCTTTTAATCAGGTTGGTGGCTGGTATGTCCCATTACTTTATTTCAAAATAATCGTACTTGTAACAAGTCATGAAAGACGTAACAGTGATACGGCAAAAGATAAGGTCACCGCACTAAGAAGCCGCAAACGTGAAACGAGTATCAAAGAACTGTTACCAGCTACCATTTTCAAGTCGGTCAAAGAACAACCTGTTAGCTGTTACACAAAGGAACATCACTAAACTGTTCTTGGTTCCGATTGCGCGTGAATTTGACGCACGATTGGTTTCATTTAAATTTTACAGAACGAGGGAGAGTTATGGCCGATTTGCGTAATCGCAGATAGATGTGGGAGAGGGATTTCAGGGATTGATTGCTGTTTGATTAGAATATTATAATAATTGGTACGTCTTCTTTGTGGCAGATTTCATCTCACTTGTAGAAGTTATCTAAATGCGTTGGGTTATAAAAAATTTAAACAAAGGCTAATCCGCAACAGGCATCGTCAGACATTATTCTAAAGATACATAACAAAATCAGCAACAAGCTTCGTCAAAACCTGTGACAATAATACGTTTCAGCCACATGCTTCGTCAAAAATAACAATGCTTACTTTCAGCAACATGCGTCGTCAAAGTAGACGTGTAAATGAGTCTTAAAAGAATACGCTATTTAATAGTATGAATATCTAGCGGGTGCCGTGTAGTGCCGGCTTAGAATAGTATCACTCCATCTCTACCCGTGGGTACCGTAAAAGCGGCTAATCATCCAGCGAACAGGCAGCAGCCTTCCCTGTAAATGCAACATCTCTCACTACGCTTACCAATCCACCTGCCAAGCGCGGTAAGTACGGCATACCTAGGTCCATGTTCAGCCGTGGACTGTTCTAGCTTAATGCAATACCCATCCTTGATCACACGGGATACACAATTAATTAAGTCAATGGCAAACAGCGTATTATAGTGATTATGTTAAGCTTTGTTCGTCACAGAGATGCAGATTAGTGGCGAGCCGGGGCAATACAAATAGAATGTTATTAGGCCGGCATTTGCGACTGACGGTTATCACACTACACCTAACCGTGTGGTGGTCCGTTTATGTCGCGCGGGAAACCGAGTCGATAAACGATCAGATAAACCGTGGTGTCAGAGTTTTTAAATCGCCTACTGCTAATGTTGCTAATGTATTTTTTGATGATTCAGAAATTTATTAACAAAATTAAATTTACTGCTTGAAAGCTAACAAGAATTTCAAACAAAGAATAATTCGCTACAGGCATTGTCAGTCATTATCTACCTCTAGCATACCAAGATCCATAACAAAACTGCAACAAGCTTCGTCAATTTTTTTTAGTGTTTAGCGACCGCCATCTTAGTGATCATAAACTGCCGCCGTAACCGATAGCTTGACATGCCCTTGGAAACACGATATAGTTACAGGTTGTCAGCCCATCGCCTAAACTTGCAATACTCGACCCCCTTCCTCGCCTCTTACTTCACCCAGGGGAAGAAATGGGGTTATACCATTCTAAGCCGGTATCACACGGCATATGCTCACATAAAAATCTTTAACATAATTGGCGTCATGTAACAAAAATATGCTTTATTATTGAAGTCATCGTTTTGTTTCGACTTCAATTCATTTTATTAAAAATTATGGACATAAAAACTACGTGCATTGAACATTGATGCTAATGCTTAAACAAAATCAAACTTAGTAAACGAACATGTTTCAAATGTCGTAGAAAAACAAGTATCGTATTTACAATACTCTTGTTTTTAAAAATAACAAGAGAAATAAAGACAGGCTCCTTTGTTCTCGCGGATAACATCGATGTTTAGCTTAACCCGGCTTTAAGGCAAGTATCAAGCTGGAAACTAGCGCCAGTTCTCAATAAATATTTTACATTTTACCAAACAAATTTTTTATTTATTTTATTGTTCACAAGCAAACATTACAGCTTATAACTAATTTGTTTTACAAGAAAGTTGACATACATTTTGTAAAGCCAATTAAAATGTTTGACATTTTAAAATTTAAATTGTTTGGGTATTTAAAAATAAAAAAGGATAAATAAAATTTTTTAAAGCCGAATGAGATATAATACAAATTATGTGTGTAGAAAAAGAAACTTATATTATAATGCATAATTGAAAATAAATAATTTAATTCTATAAATATAAATGAGAGCATACAAATTATAAACTATTAATAGCTTTTGTATCGTCATCACATGAAAAAGAAATAGATTAAATTTATTGTTCACATATCGAGGATATCATCTTCCTTGGGGAAAACTGTTGAATACGGTATCATCGTAAATTATAACGAAACAGAAGAAGAAGAAGTGGTGGCAACTAATATCGAAATTTGATAGTTTTAGCCTGTTCACTCATAGTTTTAATTATAACGAATATTTCATTGTGTGCATAGTTTCGTATATGAAAATAATACCAAAAATGTCGGCAAAAGATGGACGGCATTCTATGTATCAATAAATGTTTTTTAACGTCAAAGTGGCGCTTGTTTAACCGCCCAACCCAAGCAAATACAGGGTGTCTGTAAACCCGCAGAGGATAGAGTAAACTCCACTAAACGTCAAATAAACGTAGCATTTTATTGTTGCGACGGTTTGCAAACACGTGCATGTAGCGGGAGTTCCGACTTTACAACGTTGGATAAATATTCGCGCTGCAACTCAACTGCTATGAATAGCATCATACCATTTCTTTCCCATGGGTGTCGTGTCTGAGGGACTCGAGGGTTATGTGTATATTGCAATTTTAGGCGATGGGCTGGCAAACTGTTACTATGGTGATATACAATTATCTGAATGACCCTCAAATGTTTGTAAAACCTGGCATAAATATTATTTACGGCCATTTACGCTTTGGCAAGGGATATAGGCGTGATATATGTATGTATGTAACTCAATTTCTTTCTTAGTCTAGGGATCTGAGTCGTCTTGTCGTCGTCGACTACGATGATAGAAGGTGAGTGCTTCACCAAGAAATAAGCTATCGACTCATAGTATGAAGATAACGTTGAAATAACTTATATTAATCACATTACAAACGTAAGCTACGAGTACGTTACATACTTCTGTCAATTTATCTCAAGATAGTATTTTTAATATTTTTCTACATCAACACTTCTATTTTGTGACGGAAATCAAAGTTTCAACGTATATTTTTAGAAAAACTCCTGAGTTCGAAGTGGTATGTAGAAAGCGTGTCAGTGGCATAGTTTTGGGCGTTTCGTATTCTGCTAACAGTTTGAAGTGTTGGATATCACGGTGATAATAAAATGACAGTTGAGTGTCGCTGACATTGCAAGGGTAAAAATATAGGAGAATCCGGGGCCTGAAATTTTTCAAACTATACGTAGGCAAAACATTGCCTGCAAGCCACGTCAAGTGGTACAGCCTTTTCTCCGAGTAATACGAGAACTCCATCTCATTTGCTTTATTGTAGAGAAATACAGAACTCTAGGAATACACCCTTTGTATATTGCATTGCATTGTATTCGGTCAGTTGAGTATGCAGTTGTATACGTACATTGCAGTCACAAACGCCGACCGTGGGGCGCGGGGCGTGGAGTGCGGGGAGTGGGCATGCTCATAACATAACATTCTATTTGTTTTGCCTCGGGCTAATCTCATCTCTCTGTGACGTTACATTTTGTAGTAATTGAGCTATGGCGTAGCAGCTGTAGCTGTCTACAGCAAGATAGTTGCTACGACATACATCAACTCTACAATAATTACTGTAAATTTAATTTAATAAAATTAAAATACTACATATAATTTATCAATGTGTTACTAGTACCTACCTGCCTCAGCCGTAATAGTTTAATATAACGCTATATGTTTGCACTTTCCATATCACCCAAAGGTTGCCTGGAAGAGAATGCTGCTTTAGCATTAAGGCCGCCTTATTGTACTGTGATTTGTCTTTGTTTAATTTTATTTTGTCGATGTTATTTTTGTGTGCAATAAAGAATATTATTATTATTATTTTTATTTATCAGTTAGTATTTTCTCCCTTTTGGGGGGTTATATTTCAATGACGCGGGTTTTTAACCAAGGGTCATCGAAAGAAAGTTAGAGGTTAAGTTATATTAACTTCAATGTCTGCAGAAAGGAACTTGCGTACTATACGACAAGTATTTAATATTGTTGCTTTTTGCATTGTTATGTATGTATTCGGTGGGAGATCTAAAAGTTTAAGACTGGTATGGAGATGTTTAGGGATGATACCTGTTGTCGAAATGACCAACGGTACTATGAAAACCTTATCTAAATTCCAAATTCGTAAAACCTCTTCTTTGAGTTCTGTGTATTTAGTGATTTTTTCTATAATAGATTTAAATATATTATGAGTATTTGGAACTGTGACGTCAATAAGGTATGCGGTTTTGTTATGTTTATGAATCAAAATTATGTCAGGTCTATTAAAATGAATAGTTTTATCCGTAAGTACAGCGCGGTCATAGTATAGTTTGGTAGAAGAATTTTCTAGAACGGGACTTGGACTATAATTATAATATGGCGTTTGCTGGTTATTTTCGAGCAGTTTGTATTTAAATGCTAATTTTTGGTGAACATAGTGTGTTATTTGGTTATGGCGATGGGTGTAATCTGTTTGGGCTAGACTTGAACAAGCTCCTATTATGTGCTGTATGGTTTCGGGTTGTTTGTGACATTTTCTGCATGTATCAGTTACTAAAGACTCTTTTAATATATGTTTTTTGTAGTTTCTTGTATTTATGACTTGATCTTGTATAGCAATAGTAAACCCTTCTGCTTCCGGAAACAAATATCCTAAGGTAAGCCATTTGTTGGATGCTTCTTTATCTATATTACTTTGTTCTAAATCCTTTATTTATTATTATTATTATTATTAATTTCAGGCAAGCGTCTATTTCATGAAAATAAACAATACATACATATATCACACCTATAATCCCTTGCGGGGTAGGCAGAGCGTAAACTGCCGCATAAAACGGATATTTACGCCACGTCTGAAAAATTGTGTATCGCTATAGTGACAGGTTGTCAGCCCATTGCCTAAAATTGCAATACACACCCTCAAGTCCCTAAGTCGCCTCTTACAACTCCCACGGGCAAGAAATGGGGTGATGCTATTCTTAGCCGGCAACACACGGCGTTTGAAAATAAACAATCATGTATTAAAATTAAAATAATGAACCATTCAGATCGGTCTAAAATTCAAAACTCCAGAACTTGAGCGATGACATTATCCATTTGATTTTTACTTCCCACGTTGCAGATTTTAAGCATTGTAATTTTCCTTTTATGAATAATTGACAAAGTGGGATAACAGGAAAGAAAATAATCGGAAACAATTAGAATTTAACGTGGAATTCGTAATAAGCTCAAATTCAGTCGACCTGTCTTGTATTAATATAAAACAACGGAAACGAAACAATTCGTCGAAAATACTATTTATTTTCGAGCAGTAAGACAACTGTTATTGTATCGATATTTTAAGCATAAGAGTAAATTTATAGCTGTTATGTACAATACAACATAGTTTAACACTTAAAAACTAAACTGAACCTAATCAAACAACCCGCCTCTTATCTGATCCGGCTGCAAAAGTTCCTATAACATTCGCTGCATTACCGCGTTGAATTGCTATGGCCAACCTTTGCACCAGAAAAGAGCCAGAGCGTTTGTAACCCCCTCTCTCACGAATTCTACTACCTATCTCAGCCACATAACAGTTCGCCTCCTTGCACCAGCATCCGGCCGTTTCAGCAAACGGAATAAAGTCATAACTTGGCATAAGCGATATTTTGAGCTAATATTATGCCTTTTCTTTATTACTACATAGTATAAATGATGTCGCCTGTGGACTATGTTTTGAAAATACAGGCTACAAGTCTACAGGTGAAATTGGTAGTATATTGCGTAGCCGGTTGATATTCCCGGTATCATAATGGCTAACCGACTACGCAATGAACATCGAATTTTACCTGTAAAATTGTAGCCCGTAGTTTAATAATATCGGACACTGGTAGGTGGTGTCCTGCTGTATGCTTAGATCTTCAGAACTAGCGCGTTTAGGTCATGGACGTACCGCCTTCTACAAACATCATTGTGGATGGATAGACTCGCCCCGATATCCTTGTGGCGAAAGTGACACGTTATGGCAGAATGTTCCAAAACTTGCTACCCTAGTTCATCCGATGATTTGATCGACCTCACCGACAACACCAGGAAATGGCTGGAAGAGTTGTTATCATATACGATTACGATTTAATAAATAAAAACTATAATGTTTTTAGAATTCATGTATGAATGTGTATATGTGCAATTCTGTAAAGCCACTCCTAAACCACTGAACAGATTCGAATGGGAATTGTGTCGGAAGAATTCTAACATTATCACTCTCACTATTAAACCGCAGAAGTTCGTTTTAGGAGGTTGCGGTAAAAATTATACACCCAACACGAGAAGTGTTTTAAAATTTGGTATTCAGGACTCAATATTCTGGTAATACCCTTCCTACGGCGTAAAGATTCTGCTTTCGTTTCCCACGGCTTTTTCATGACGTTTTCGGCAAAGTTGATACACTAATAGCAAAAGTCGCAGGTTCAAGTCCTGCCCGCGGTAGAAAATTTTGCAAGTTTTCTAAAATAACTGAATACTAATTTACCGTGTATTTTTGCCGTGTGACGCCGGATTATAACAGCATTACTCCATATCTAGCTACGGGTGTTGTAAAGGGTGACTCGGGGATTAATCAAGGGAATGGATAGCGAATTTCCCTGTGAAGATAATGAATGACACTGTGAATGTTGCAAAGACTCCTCAATAGGGGATAGTTATGTCACGTGACAGGATCACGAGCACTGTTGGTTTCTTTCCAGAGTGAGGCCAATGTCCAGCGGTGGACAGTTGTGGATGTCGATGCAATGTGACAAGCTAATGTGCAGCCACAGAAACCATTGGTCATGTAACCGGATCATGAGCACGCACGGTATTTTTCCAGAGGGAGGCCGATGTCTAGCAGTGGACAGCTAGGGCTGTTAATGCTATGTGTCAAATTCAAAGGCAGAATCAGAAAATAGAGGTCATGTGACTGGTTCACGAGCACATGTAGTCTTTTTTAAAAGGAAGGCCAATGTCAAATGGTGGACACTGTTGTAAATGTTAATAGGATGTACCAAATTAATAGGCAGCAACAGAAACTAGTGGTCACGTGACCGGATAACGAGTACAGAAGGTTTTTTTCCAGAGGGAGGCCAAAGTCCAGCGGTGGACAGTTGTGGCTGTTAACAGGATGTACCAAATTAATAGGCAGCAACAGAAGCTAGTGGTCACGTGACCGGATAACGAGTACAGAAGGTTTTTTTCCAGAGGGAGGCCAAAGTCCAGCGGTGGACAGTTGTGGCTGTTAACAAGATGTACCAAATTAATAGGCAGCAACAGAAACTAGTGGTCACGTGACTGGATCGCGGGCACAGACGTTAGTTTCCAATTTCTGTAATTAATGGCTGACCGTCTCTGGGGGAGCGGTAATATGCCAATATGTGTTAGTGGGCCAAGTCACAGACGAAAATATACTCGAGTGCTACCAGAACCACCACTAATCCACTTTATTTTTACCTAGACATTGTACCTATATATTTAATTATAGTATTTATTTATTATGTATTTGAGTTCATCATTCGTTTTAATTTTATTTTTATATTTAAATGCTTATGTCTCCTTATTTATTACTCTTGCACTCTGCTCTGTTTTCTATCTTTTTTATGTGCCGAAAGCTTATCTGTAAGAGATCGCTCTTAGCGGTGAGGCCCCTTTGCGCATTGTTATTTCAATACATCCTAGAGGTATATTCTGTTTTCTTTTTCTTATTGTGCAATAAAGTGTTATCACTTATGTACTAATCCACAATTATACATCACTGATTGTCACCCTACATACTAAGTACATGTTGATCAATTGGCTAAGCGTCATTTGGTTCCAGTGAAGAACGCGATCTTTAAACTACATAGCTAATGGACGTTTGGTCGTGAAGTTGAATGGCGTTGTTTGATCAACGAGCTAGCTTTGCAACTGAATGGCTTTTTACCACGTGGCTGCGACAAAGACATCACGAGGCATGATCTCCCGTTTTTGCCATCCAGTCGCTACCAGCCGCTTTCCTTAAGTCATCGGTCCAACTGATCGGAGGTGGTCCAACGCTACGCTTGCCGAGGCGTGGCCTCCACTCAACAACCCGTTTTCTCCACAGTCTGCCGGCTCTACGACAAATGTGCCCAGCCCACAAAGACATATAGGTAGATTGACACATTGCTCGTAACATAAATGAAAAAAATATTATATAGATAATTTAAAACTATAAGTAAGCAAAGGCAATGTCTCTTTTAAATCTAAATTTATCTCTTTCCACAAAATAAGCGGGGTACTGTACATTTTGGGGAAACAGTAGTATTTTATAGAAAATTTCTTATAATGAGCTACAAGCTGTAGGTTTCCGATGTTTATTAACACTCATTTCGTAAAGTCCGCATTACAGATACGATTTTTTTTTTATAAAAACCAGCGTTATCCATTGTGCTTCAAGATAATAAAAAAATCTCACTATGTTGCAGCGAAGCATAAAATGTTTTTAATAGTTAAGGTCTCCCAGCGTTTAGAATTTGTTCTATTACTCACTTTTTTATTTATTTGTTTAAGAGCCCGTGTTTTTCACTGCAAGGCAAAGGCTTCTTTCCTCTTTTTCCGCGTCTCTTGGTTCAGTTCTAGGCTTTGCTAGTTTGGTAGATAGGTGCGATTATTACTCACTTACAATTGTAAAAAGCTCTACGCTTATTATTTGATCCATCGTAAGGATCACCGGCCTTCAAGTTGCGGACCAGCACAGATTGGCCGGTCGACTCACTGGCTAAGTACGAGCCACCCCTGGGACGTGTAGTTAATTTACAAGTGGGCATCCCAGTCTTAGCGAGTGCTCTAGAATCGATAGACCTTATTACGACGAGTTATAACGGAAAAGTTAAACAAGTTTTAGGCAATGTAAAAATTGCCTAAAACTTGTTTGTGTATTTTGTTATACAATTTAATACTGACAAATAGCTTGAACTACATACATCTTACTACTTTTGTAATAAGCTTTAATGTAATTAATGAGTTCTTAGAGATTATTCCAAAACTACGATTCGCTGATCGTAGTTTTGAAATAATCTCGTAAAATATAAGAAAATGGGATATTTATAAGTTTATATGTATAACCGTACATAAACATATGTGATTTACATCACACAAGTTTGAAAATTTTGCAAGTTTTCAATAAGTGATTAACATACTTAAATAGCAGACAATATGATCGATGAGGTCAGAAAGTTCTAAAATGGCGGTCAATTGTCAGCAAGCTCAGCGTGGTACGTCTTCCTACAAGGTAAATAAGTTGCATAAGTAATATTTTAGTTGACACTTGATAATGACACAATGATAGCGATGAATTGATGATGATGAACTAAAATTATCAACTTTGCATTCGCCCATTCTGAATAAAACAGATTCTAAGAACTTAAAGCCAAGACCATAAGGTCCAAACCTCTGCGAATAACGCCTGGGACAGCCAGTTTCGAAGTGGACCTCGTCTTAAGAGCATGTTAACATATTTTACATAGATGTACTCTGTTTTTTTTTGCACTCTTGCTATATTTTTTTCATAAATGAAAGGAAATGAAAAATATAAAAACGAGACGAAACGAGAATCAAGAGGTTGAAAATTTGGAAGTCTTCGGTCGAGGCGCAGTTAGTGGCAGAGCGGTAGGACGGTACTCCACAGGTCTCGGATTAAATCCCTGGCCGACGCTATAATTTTTCAATTTCTTATTTTAGTTTATCTTTGACATAGCTTTATATGAAACAGACACCTCGGAGAAAAATAGTAGTTGTTACTATTCCATCTGGAGCGTCTACTAGGGCAGCTTTCAAATTGGAGTGTTCTCGAGTGGAGGCCACGATTCGACACGCATAGTTTTGGATGCCCTCCAGCCAGATGAACCGCTGGTAGCGACTGGATGGTTTATGGCGTACCCTTTGAGAGGCCTGCCTCCAACAGTGGACTACTTTAGGCTGGTGTGTGATGTGATGTAAAACGGCGGCAAAGTCTTGTGACTTCATTATACAATTATTTACAAACTCAGAACTTATTACAGCTTTCCATGTTGTACTTATTTACAGCAGACCATTTAATTAAGAACCCTAACTGCTCTAAAACTCAAACAAAAAGTTTATTAATTCATAAGTGACTCGAACAAATACGAACACCACGAAAATTGGATAAGAAACAAGAAATTAAAAACTACAGCACTGAAATTGCATTTCATCTCAAACAAAGTACCTACAACGGTATATACCTACGTCATAACCAGAAACGACTATTTCCAACGTCGCAAAGACAAAAGAATAAAGACTCGCAAAAAAGCTGAGACTAAGACGGAATACAGAGAGAACCCTACATACACAATAGATGAGGCTAAAAAAGAGTATAAAGTGTTTGTTTTTTGACACCGATTCATCCAACGATCCCATTAACTCTGGCATCAAAGTTTTTCAACCTCCTACTAGCACTAGTAGTAGGTCTTTCTAACGCCTACAGTCTAAGTAATAAACCTGCCCTCCAAAGCGTGTTAATCTTTATTTTGGAACAATCAGGTGGTTTAGCCTAACCAGACTGGTCGACCGACGATAAATATCATCATTGCGAGTGAGTGATTCCGGATTCGATTCTTGGCGGGGGCCAAGTATCGAATCCGGAATCTTTGCACTACATAAAGAGATAATTTTAATGTAAAACGCTTGTCAGAAGTTTTATCCACATAACTATGTAGAGCATTTATTTTGTTCTGCCTAGTTTGCAATTAGGACTTTTCTATCTGACAGGCCACAAGCCTTTTTTATTTTATACCAGATCGCGTTGTGATAAGTTTTATTTAATTTGATCTATAATTTTAATACATTTCATCTAGTTACTCTACTCATGATATTTGCTAGAAAATTTCTAATTGCTTTTAACTTGAAACAAAAAAATAAATAATTATGAAAGTCTCATTAGGTATAGATTGCATATACGGTTTGTTATCTGGCTGACCAGCTATAATCGTTTATCAAACTATTAGGCTGCAGTTTTATGATATTGGCCACGAGTCGTAATATCAGTCTAAATTGCAAAGTTACTAGATTCTTCCTGGAGTTTCCTCTACATTATTTTCCACTCTAAGCACAAAAACTTCTTCATTTACTCCGGCAGCTGGTAATGAATTTTCCAGTGAAATGTTTTGCTGAAAACAGGAGCTTAGTTCCATAATGGAGAGACGGGGACAAAAAAACTATAACATTGCGACATGTTTTTCTGTATCGGATTTATTTATGAGATGTGTTGTGTTCATTGGGCTATGGAAAGGTCTATGCTCGGTATCTCTGTTTTGAATAAAATCCGGAATGAGTCTTTCTGCAAAAATACCAAAGAAACGGACAGTCTGAAGTGGATATTGGCTGGGCACATCTGTCGTAGAACCGGAGTAGGCGGTTTCTTGAGGGCTGGCCGCGTCTTGGTAAGCGTAAAGTTGGACGACCTCCGGCCGGATGGAGCGATGACTTGATGAAAAGGCGGCTTGTAGCGACTGGATGGCGAAAACGACGTGAGATCGTGCCCTATGCCCTATGGCATATCCTGGGGGATACAATGCAGCAATGGATCAATGGTCCAAAGTATATAAATGTATGTCTTCATTACTTAGATAAACCTACTTCTTTTTCGTACAGGACACCGACTCGCCCAACGATCCTTGAGTGGGTAGGTAGAATTTAAAACAATTTTTGAAAGGATTTGGTTTCTTAGAAATCATGCCCATGCTCTGACTTACTGTAACTTTATAGTGTTGACCAAATTGGTGTTATACCTTCATACATTCATGATAAATCAGCCTATAATAGTGTGTCTACTGCTCTGGATGAAGGCCTCCCCCAGGGTACCTATCGGGCACGATCTGTCTTTTCCGCCATTCAGTCTCTACCAGCCGCCTTTTTTAAGTCATCGTCCATCTTGCCGGCGGTCGTCCAATGTTACGCTTGCCGAGGCGTGGCCTCCACTTGAGAACCCACTTATTCCACCTTCCGTCAGTACTACGACATATGTACCCAGTCCATTGCAACTTCAGTGTCAAGGTCTTAGTTGCAGTGTAATTTACGTTCCGTTATACATATAGTAAGTTTTCTATTCATTGTTAGAAAAGTATGCTAAACACTGTTTTGAAGTACCCAGCAATTCGTCATACATTACTGAACACGGGCTTGCAGATACAATGTATTGTTGAACTAAACAATGCATTTTCATTGTACCTAGGTTATATCGTGCCGCCTATTAAAGCAACACGCTGCGTTTTGGTGTGGCCAGCATGAAATATGTGGCGAAAATTTAAACAGTTAGAGGTTGGTTAGGTTAGTTAAGCAATTTTATTAATTTATAAATTGTGAGTTAGTCCGTTATATCCATTTTCTTGTGTTGCCGGCTTAGAATAGCATCACCCCATTTCTACCCGAGGAAGTCGTAAAAGGTGACTAAGGTATAAATTTAAGTAATGGGCAGCAGCGTTTCCTCTAATTGTTTACAACACCTTGCACTGCGCTCGCCAATCCACCTGCCAAGCGTGGTGAATATGGAAAAAAGCCCCTCACAGAAGTATGTCCAGCAGTGGACTATTGTGAATGGTGTAGTTTTTAATTGGTTCTATCAGCACGCTTAGTTTTGGAGATCAACTTGTTTGTTTAATAAATTTGTTTTTTTGTAATAACCAGTAAAATTTGATCATTTAAATGGGTAGGTTTCTGTGTTGTTAATAGAATAAAGTAGTTTTTGTTTGCTGCACTTATTAAACAGCACTATCATCCACAGATCAACCCACCCCTTTGAGGGATCACCTTAAGTTTTTCTTATAAACTGTATGAAAAACTAGTTTAAGGTGATCTCTTAAAGAGGCTGCTGGTTACGTTAAAAAGTATTACATTGATTGTGCAATGATAAAAAAGTAATACAAAATGTTGTTCGTCGACAAAACCTATGGTGTGATACAGTGATTCAAACCGGATATAATGCTAAGATATAATGGCACACGGCAACGTATCAAATTGCGGGTGTAACAGATTGTCATTTGAATGGTTGTAGTCCGGTTTGGCTGGCATTATTTGAGGGCAAAATTTACAAATATTCTTATTAATAGTGTACATTCATACATACATCAGCCTATTGCAGTCCACTGCTGGAAGTAGGCCTCCCCCAGGGTACGCCATAGGGCACAATCTCCCGTTTTAGCCATTCAGTCGCTACCAGCTGCCTTCTGTAAGTCATCTGTCCATCTGGCCGGAGGACGTCCAACGCTACGCTTGCCGAGGCGTGGCCTCCACTCGTAAACCCGTTTAATCCACCGTCCGTCGGTTCTACGACAAATGTGCCCAGCCCACTGCCACTTCAGTTTGCTACACTTCCAGACTATGTCCGTTACTTTGGTCTTTCTGCGGATAGTCTTATTCCGGATTTTATCCATTATAGAGATTCCGAGCATAGACCTTTCCATAGTTCTCTGAGTGACATGTAACCGGTCTACTGTCTGGTTCCATGTCTCGGCTCCATAGGTCATGACTGGCAGGACACACTGATCAAACACCTTATTATTATTGTATCTGATTATTGTTAATTATACCTATATTGTCATTGTGACAGTTTTCAGTGTTAAAACCCAGTTTGAATCGTTATTATTTTATCCACAGCAAACGAAAGTATGTAAGCATATATCTAAAAGGACACAAAATAATAAATTGGGTTCGGCCACTGGTCCAGAAAATACAAGCTAAAAATAAACGACTTAAATAGGTATTTTTGGACCATCAAAAGCCAGCCGTACTGGGATAATGGAGGCTGTCACAAACCACAATATCTTCCGGTGCGTAAGGGACTTACCTAAATGTTTTTGTCAACGAAGAGAAAAAGGTACTTACATACATAAATACATATAATCAAGCCTCTTTCCCATAGGGGTAGGCAGAGACTATATCTTTCCACTTGCTACGATCCTGACACACCTCTTTCGCTTCTTCAACATTTATCAATCTTTTCATACATACTCGTCGGTACTTACCAAGCATAAAAATTACAAGATTTCTCGAGAAGCAAAAATTTATGATTTTCCGGATCCATACCATCTCTTTACTTGTAGGTTAGCGATGTAAAGGGCGGGGCAGACCGGCTCCGTATGCGTTCCGTATCCAGCTCTCGTCCGTAGTCACGCACGAACTGATGACGTTGTAATGTATAGGATTGTATGAGATACGGCACACCGCTTGCGTTGCGTATCCGTTCCGTGCTGCACGCAAGCGGTGTGCCGTATCTCATACAGTCCCATACATTACAACGTCATCAGTTCGTGCGTGACTACGGACGAGAGCTGGATACGGAACGCATACGGATACGGAACGCATACGGAACGCATACGGACCGCTTGCGTTGCGTATCCGTTCCGTGCTGCACGCAAGCGGTGTGCCGTATCTCATACAGTCCCATACATTACAACGTCATCAGTTCGTGCGTGACTACGGACGAGAGCTGGATACGGAGCCGGTGTGCCCCGCCCTTAAGTCACTTAAGGTGAGTAAACTCTTGAACGGCTTTGACAGTGGCGCTTCTTTACAAAAATAATATTTTCTCTTCATACAAACAATGGAATGTCTGTTGCCCAAGCTTTTGGTATTATCCTTAAGTAATCCTGAAATTAAAGTTATAGCAAAAAGTGCCTGAAACTGAAATTGCCAAACTTTAATAACAGAGAACATTTCTTTGAGTTTGCAGGTTCTGATTTTATTTAACGGACATTCTAATATGCCGGCTTAGAATAGCATCACCCCATTTCTTACCCGTGGGAGTCGTAAGAGGCGAATAAGGGACTCGAGGGTGTGTATTGCAATTTTAGGCGATGGGCTGACAACCTGTCACTATGGCGATACACAATTTTCAGAATGTCCCTCAAATATTTGTCAGACGTGGCGTAAATGTCCGTTTTTGCGGCCATTTACGCTCTGCCTACCCCGCAAGGGATTATAGGCGTGATATATGTATGTATGTATGTACTAATAGATTTTATCCCGCCCGTGCCAGATTTTTATTATTATTAGGACATAATAAAATGTTACAAAAAAGAAAATTGTGTGTTATATTTTTTTACAAGACGGATCATAACGTCAATACTACATTGAATACAGAATTTCAGTTTCAAATTTCAGTTGATTGTATAAAGAGTTTTTTTTTGCGGAGTGGCGCCACTGTCGAGGTCATTCACGGCTACACTCGCTTTAAGGAGTCAGGTGCTACTCGGCTAGCTCTCATGAAATATTCACTCGGCAGAACCGTTACCGAAACGAACTGAGGCTGGAAATTATAGAAATACAGTGTTTATATTAGTCTGCAATGTGGTGCCGGCTTAAAACAGCATCACCCCAGTTCCACTCAAGGATGTCGACAAAAAACGGCTAAAGGATAATCGTCCAGGTCCCGTATGGGCAGCAGCGTTCACTGTGAATGCAACAACAACTTCATGCACTGCGCTCGCCGATCCTCCTGCCGAGCGTGTTGAGTATAGCAATACCCCCTAATAAGGGGAGGTCCGTGTCCAGCAGTATATGTTGTTAGTCGCATCGGTAGAAAGCAAAAAAAGCTAAATCACCGCATTTGATGAACAAAAGGATTCCTTTCGCTGAGTGAATACCTATGACCCCTAGATCATTTTAAGAAGGCGTGCCCTAAAAAAAAATTATGTGGGAAAAAAATGTGGGTAGTCTACTTTTAGTAAAATATTTGCGCTAATATAGTAGGCTTCACCCCCTGTAAACCTTTTTCTTGCGGGAATATGACCTTTTCCCGGCATGTATTGTTCATAATAAACCTTCTCCCTAAATTACTGAATCTATTTAAAAAAAACGCAACAAAATCCGTTGCGTTAATTTAAAGATTTAAGCATACACTGGCAGCCCGTCAGCGGTTCTACCCGGTGCTGCTGATTTTCCCGTAGGAATAGTGGTTTTTCCGCGTAAAAAGTAGCCTATGGGTTAATCTAGATTATACTCTATATGTGTACTAAATTCATCCAAATCCGTCTAGCCGTTTGAGCGTGAAGAGGTAACAAACACACATACAGACTCTCGGATTCTGTCACCAATGAGACCCACTGATAAAATCACTATAGTAGAAAGTAGTCACTACAGTTACATGTAATGTAAGCCCTTTACTAGTAACTATTACTTAATCTGTGCCTACACTATCTATAAAATATATTTTTCTTATATTTCAATACTATATCTCACCAACACTAAACCCAGCACAAACACGCTGAAGTTGAACAGGTAGTGACGAACGTAGGAAACAAAATAAAATCATCGATAGGAACTGGGACGTCGATAGACTTGACATTAATGTTGAAGAAGCCGATAGCCGTATTCTACTATATGCACATGATATGGTACTCAACGGCGCTAAAAAATCACGATACATACGGTTGATTCTGATGTTGTGGCATAGAGTAGAAATCACATAGAGATGACAGTCCCGCTCCAGACGCGCTCAAGGTCAATCCGTCTGGCTGTCTCTTAGAGAACAATTCAGTCGGGAGTGCGCTTCGCCGCGGAAACGTTCGTCGTGCGAATTTTTCATTTTTTTTTAACAATTTAGCAATGCCGAATTATTGTGGTGTGTATGGCTGTGTGTGTTGTATGTATTCATAGGGAGAACGCGTTTTACAAAAAGAATGCTATTCTAATCTGGCACCACACGGCGCCATTTTCGCACCTATTTTAAAATTCTGTACCTACCTATTAACAATAAAATGGTAAGGTAAGACTTTAAAACGGGTAAATATTTTGTTCCCACGGGAAAACTGTTAGCAGCGGTCGCAATCGCAACCGCTTGACTGGCCGCTAGTCTGGAATAAAATTATTGGCACGTGACAGCCCCGACTTAAAGCGCGGGAGAGTGCGGGGCGATACGGGCTGCGGGGGGAAGTAGGTATTTAAAGCGCGGCTTTTGGGGCCCAGACAAAGGAGTTTCGTTTCTATACGCCAGTATTATTATCTATTCTTATGGTTGTGGTAATAGCGATATCCTTTTATTTTAAACTTCAGCAGAATGGCCTCAAAGGGCAGTGGATATCTTTTGGGAAGTGGTAAACACCACAGCTACATACCAGTGCATGAAGTAGCAAGTAATTTAGGTGCAGATAAAGCAGAAGCTTTTAGAGGCTACAATGCATTACTTGGTGCGACACCGTTTCAGCGTTTCATTCCAATGGCAAAACGTTAACTTGGAATACTTGGCAACGACATCTCGAGTTTACTACTGCATTCAAAACCATATCTAATCTTCTTGAAGAACTGCCCGAGAATGTTTTTAGTTTATTAGACATTGTTTAGTGACTGTGGAGACACTGACCGATGCAAGAAAAATTTTATTCCCTTCAAAAAATTGGTCTCTTCAAAACATTCCTCCAACAAAAGATGCCCTCAAGATGCATATTATGCGAGCAGCATATCAGGCAGTGCAAGTGTGGGGTAAGCTCTAAAATCATCGCCTGAAATTGTTTCGCCGGCGAACTGGGGATGGAATAATGCAGGGGAAGTATGGAAGCCTGCATGGGCGACACAGGCATATATTTGGGAGTCTGTCAGCCAGCTTACCAGATGTGCTTGTAAAAAAGGTTGCAGAGGTCGGTGTTCCTGCACCCAAAAAGGATTGCAATGCACACAGTTACTTTCGACTGGACACCTACTTTTCGGGGTATATCTATCCCTGTCACTGACAGGTTTGAGCTACTAGGCATGGATTTGACATCAAATCTAAACTTCGGCACGAACATCGAGTACAAGGCTCAAACGGCGGCTAAGAAGCTGGGCATCCTGAATAGAGTGAAGCGATACTCCACGCCTGGACAGCTTTTAACTCTTTACAAAGCACAAGTCCGATTCTGCATGGAGTATTGCAGTCACCTTTGGGATGGCTCAGCCAAATACCAACTTGCCGCTCTTGACTCGGTGGAACGCAGGGCCAAGAGACTCATAGGCGACATAAAACTGGTAGACACCAAGCTACATAACATAGCCTGGCACATCGCCGCAAGGTTGCCTGCTTGTCGGGTTTTTACAGATTGTACTTCGGAGAGTGTGCTCAAGAGCTTCACAACCTTGTTCCACTAGCTCCCTTCTATCATCGGACATCCAGACGCACCGCCCGATACCATCCATACCTGGTTGCCATTCCACCAATTCGGACTAAGCGCTTCCAGTCATCATTTATAATGCGCACTGCTAAAGAGTGGAACTCACTACCTGCGTCTGTGTTTCCAAACGCATACAACCCTAATATCTTCAAAGTAAGATTGAACACGCTTCTTCTGGGTGAGCTCGCTCCATCTTAAACTCTGTCTCTGTTCTATGAGCTAGACCAGAGTCAAGAGCAAACCCATCCTTAATAAAAATATATATATATATATATATATGTAACTGTAGAGGGAATTGCGAAAATCCAAGGTACAGTTATCTCGTGCTCTTTTTATAACTTCAAATTTGATTTTATAATTGATAAATCTTTGGAATTTATTCTTATTTCGTTTGTTTGTGTCATTGACAACGAGGCATTCTTGATCGAAATGGAGGAAGATATCTAAGTATTATAATCATCATCTGCGTGCCCTCTTCCCAGTTCATAATAATTAATGACCAGCTAATTAATAAACATTCTAAACTAACAAGTTTGACTTAGCTTGATTTCTACCTCACTCTTAGGCATTATTTAGAAACGGCTACTTTGCCTCAAACTGTTCCATATTTTCTTTTCATAAAAGTTTGCAACTTTCTAAATTCCTTAGATGTTTTTGAAGCCAAAAATGTATTTTTTTCATCAATATCACTCTTACCAATACTACATGTGGGTACTTTTTGAAAAGAAGATGAAACGGGCTTTCAAAAAAAAATATTGGTATTTTTGTATCAGTAAATTTAAAAAATATATGAATGATTTTGTTCAAAAAAAGGTAATTGTCGTTTTAGTAAAAGTTGATTTTTGGGTTTTTTATGTAAAATATTGCAAAACTCATAGCAAAAATGGACTCGTCGTGTTTTGTTTAGTCGAAATTGATACCAAACTTAACTGTGTAGCTAAGATTTTAGTAAAATCCCTCCCACCTCCCCCGCCCCCTTACAAAAAAAAATTACATTTAAAAAAAAGTATGCACTCCTTCTAAAAAAATTCTCTATGTCCTAAGGACCAATTCTGCAAAAGGAAATGCTTTGTTCATTGTTTGCGGTGAAATAAAGTGTACACTAGCAACTATGTGGCTATAAATGTAATGTAATATAAGAGAGGTTGACCTTGTGTAATAATGGTTTATTTTCGCATCATCCTATTTTACCCGTGAGTATTGTATAAGACTATGGCGGGTGACAGGAGTGATGCCAACAGGTAGAATGGAGGGTTGCAGGTGGTGTCGGGAAAAGGGTAGCTACCCTGCCTGGCCGGGTGTTGTGGCCAGGGGACCGACTGGTCCACCTGGATAGAATTAGAAGTTGTATACATGGTGTAAAAAAATTTGCTGAGAATATTTTAAGGGGTGAACCAGTACGTGAAACTGAACAACTTTCCCCAAGGAACATAGGTCAAATATGAAAAAAGAATTGGCCCTCCCATACAAATTATCCCGGCCGGGTAACACACTAAGTATGGGAGGGTCAAATTATTTTTTCACTTCTCATGCTCTGAAAGAGCTTATTGGTGCAGGATATAGGCTGCACAAAATCGCATTTTATGCACAAGTGCAAGAACGTAAATGAAGGCAAAGAAAATGAGCCATACACAGCCAAAGGGCGTCTGCCCCGAACGCCGATATCGGCCCGACATAGTGCTATTTCATTTTATATGTATGAAAAAATTGAAATAGCACTATGTCGGCTTAAATAGTAGGCTGTATAGGTCTGCAGCCCAAGCCTAATGCCAATGTCGTAAGATTTTAAAAAAATAAAGCGGCGGGAAACAGCTCTTGTTTTTTCGTAATTTCTTCAATTTGCTAAAATTGTTAAAAACGACCAGTGAAGAAGAGGATTTAAGACTCTCTCCTAATACGCTTAAGGAAATTAATGCACAGAGAGTTGTGCAACAGATACTACCGCCAAAGTCTCGGGAAAAAACAATTTCTTTCAGTATTCAAAACTGTACAAATTTTACTTTGAATTTTAATTAAATAAATGTTACTTATATAATATACTATTGTTTTATTTCCTCGCAATCAAAGTGAAAAGCAGAGTTTATAACTCGTCCACAAAACCATTTTAACCTCGACATTACTATCAGCCCTCGCCTTCGGCTCGGGCTGCTAAAAGTCTCGGATGAAAATGGACCGTTTTGTGCACTTGTTGTAATATCTACTATTTCATGTTTCGGCCTATGTTCCTTAGTGAAAGTTATTGAGTTTCACGTACTGGTTCACCCCTTAAAATATTCTTAGCTAATGTTTTTACACCATGTTTATGCGTTGTGCGGTGAAACACGCGCTTGCTTGTGAACTACTTGAGTGAGCTTCTTGTAGTAGCTACAAGGCAAAAGAGATTATAATAAAATGTATAAAGATGACTTAAGGGTTTTTAAATCCAGTAAATGGGTAGCACCTTCCTCTGTTGATTGCCGCACATCGAACTTGCGCTCACCAACCGGCCTGTCAAGGGGCTCCTTAATAAACGACTCTAAGTAAAGATTCATTCTACTTGTCACACACACAAATCACGCCTGTAATCTCTTGCGTAAACATTCGTAAATAACGGATATATACGCCACTTCTGACAAACAATTGAGGGTCATTCAGAAAAAATGTGTATCACCAAAGATGACCAAAGCGACAGTCAATAGTCTAAAATTGTTACCCACTTTCCCAATATACTCTAAATTAAATGCAATTTCTTTATAACAAATCTTGCACTAGTACTTAACTCCTTTGGTAAGACTAAGCCAAGCGTTTAAACGCGGTACATGATTTTAGTAGTTAATCAAACAGATTGCCGCGTCGACTATCTCATTAGTACGTAATTACCACTTTGAGATACCATTGCGATTAGATTGAAATGCCTCAGCTAATGGCCTTAGATTTAGTTTAATATTAAGCTGAATATTAAATTGTTGTGTTATAATTATAAACAAAGGTTGAAGACCTCTGGAAATTTATATTTAATTAGATAGGGATTTTTACCGTAAAATAGCCTTGGTTACTCATAATTAATTGCCTTTTAAACAGTTTCCAAATCTTTGTGTAAACATAATAAATTAAGTTTTGTATTATTAGAAACGAAAATGGATAAGTTAGTTTTTTTGAAGTTTACATTTTCTTTTGAAAAATCGGCTGAATGCAATATCGACATCCACACAAACGCAAATTATACAAATAAAAACGATAAAAATTAGTATTTTATGCCCCCTTGGATGTTTTCTAAATTCTTATTTTTAGCATTTATTGTAAGAGTCAGATTCTGATACATTAATTTCATTTTGACATAATTAGATTTCATTATCTCTAACAATTATGATTATTTAGTCCGTTTTATAATTATAATCCATAAATGATCGTCAAGTAATAATACAATTCACGATATCAATATACCTCTTCCTCTGTAGGCGCCTCACACACTGAGCGCGGGTAGCGCGGAGCGGCAGATCCCGCCACTGCGCGTTGACGCTTTGCCGGTGTGTTGCACGAGGCGGTTTTTCGATACGTGCTGATGTACTTGCATACAACTTTAAAATCTGCGATCCCGCGCTACGCGACGGAGTGCGGTGCAATGGGAAAGCCGCCTAAACATATCCGCTGTCAACAACATTCGTACCTTTATCGATAATTATAAACAAAAAGAAATAACTTCATCTATAATTGTGGAAGTTTTAAAAAAAATACTAATATTGTTCTCATTTTTTGTAGATATTTTAGTAGCAGCAACAGAACTTCGTTATTTATAATAAAAGTCTGTGAAAGGTGGTTTTTACCAGCCCGTCTTGCGATTTTACTATCGGTCACAAGCACAATTTCACCCTATATTAAAGTGAAAGTTTTATTTGCTTATCTATCACGGATTATGAGATAAAATCCGGTGTCAGATAGACAGACAGACAGGAAAGTCTCAGAAGTAGCATTCCTAACCGAACCCAAAAAAAACATAATACGATTTATGTTTTTTTCTACATCAATAGTGAAAAGGTCTATTTCAATATGTGGACATGGGCCTAGCAGATACTTAAATTAATTTTAACTAACCTTTATTAAAATAATCGATCGCAAATGAATGCTCACATTAAAACTATTTAATTCCCAAATTAATATCTCAAATATTAAATTTTCAATCCATAGAATTTAAATTAACCATCTGTCATAGAACAGTCTGTAAATTGTACTATTTGTAGTTGGTGGTTGGTTTCCGGGAAGTAACGTGGTAATTCTGATGAGCTGATGAATTGTGGTCGAGCCTCCAAATTTAATATCGACATCGGTGTATAATTTTGACAATACGTGAAATTCAAAATTAATTTTCATAAAAGTTAAATTTTGTATTTAGGGTGAAATTTTACTTGTGAACTACACTGAAAACAAAGGACTGCCTGGTGATAAGGAACATAACAACTTTCCCCTTGAAACTAAGGTTGAAATATGACAAAAATACTGTGAGTTACCATACTAACTGAAATCAGCTGATTGTAATTTTTTTTAGGTAGTATTTCGACAAGGAACATGAGAAAACCTGGAGGAAAGTAGTTCCCACCAGCCCGTCTTGACTTTTCGCTATTCGGTCACTAGTAAAATGTCATCCTATACAAATTAAAAACTACATTTTTTTTCAAAGCTCTTTGTTTATTTATCCTATGTTCCGGATTAAGAGACCGAGTATCGTACCAGTCGACCGTGGAGGTAAGCCGGTTCGCTCACTTGTCGTCAAATTGCGAAGAACCCGTTGTCATTTTTAAAGATGACAGGACTTAGATATCTCCTATCTTTTTCTAAACCTATTTAACTGAAATTGACAACACTATTATTATATATTTATTAAAACATTTATAAAAAGAAAAACAACAATTAAAAATAGAGCGAAACAAAAACCTGTCAAGGTTTGTCCGTGCGGTCTGATATCGCCACTACGGCTTACTAATTAAAGGTAAGGAAAATTCATATCCCGAATTGAAGGCATTATAAAATTTGTTTTCAGGAACTCAATCAAATCCTGTGCTAAAATTAAAAGTCTCTATTAAAAAAATAGATAATATCAAAGTATATTCATAACTTTTCCCGTCAAGCGCCACATGTCGTGCCGTTGCCAGACACGAATAATTTATTATAACGAATATTAAAATGTCGAGATTACTGCGAAAATTAAACGGGAATTTCCAGAATAGGTAAACATTTTCCATTAAACCCGGTATGGGTGGATGAGTTGTAAACCACGATTAATCTGCTAAATAAACAGCTTTTAATTATTAAACCATGACCGATTTTTCACAACAACCTACTGCAATAAAGAGCGGTAAGTTTCTTGCTGAATTCACCAACAATATTCATAAGTCAAAATACTAGATCGGTGTTCTTACCGCGATACTTATTTTTGTTAATTTATCGATATTTCGACCCAGTTGCGTGGGCCATGATCACGGATCAACTGATCCAATTGGAACAACTGAACCTCGTTGCAGTATTTTGAGTTATTATGTGTGACCGCTAAAGTTTAAAACAGTTTATTAGTATTTATGTATGGGTGTATGTTTATTTATCCATACTATAAATATAAGATTTGTATGTATGTAATATTCATGTTGAGTACTGTGGCATGGTTAAATAAATTTTAATTGTATTTTTCAAGAGCTACCTTTACAGTGTGAGTGTTGTAGTCTCTAATATCTTTTCGTACGCGGTTCTCCCACTTGTTGTTGGATATTGCCGCTAAAAAACGGACATTTACGCCACGTTAAACAAATATTTGAGTGTCAATCGGAAAATTGTATTTCACCATAGTGGCAGGTTGTCAGCCCATCGCCTTAAATTGCAATATACACCTTCGAGTCCCTCGATTTGTTCAGTTACATGGTCTGAATACACCCTATCAGTATTCGGAGTGCTGTCCCTTACACCCTGTGTTTATTGTGCATAAATAATACAAAAATATTAGTTTTAAAAAGTAGTTCACAAAGTTGAGCTTATCTCTATAAAGAGATCTCTTCTAGCTGATGTGTAAAACTAAGTAGGTATGAAATAAATACGTGCGGGTACCAGACTGCATATAAAGTATAAGAAAAACACGAGATGATATTTAATTATATGATAATAGTATATTAATTCAGTCATATGTGTATTTATGACTTTATGTATATTGTTAGAGTTGAAAAAACATAACGGGAACATAAATATTTGACTTATCCATGTCGATTGAAACGTATACAATCATGATGGTTCGGGTAACATTATCAACTTACTTATGTGTACTTAGTAAAGGAGAAGAGAACTATACTGAACGTTATAGAGACGACATGACGACCTACTAAAAACTATAATGAAAGGAAAGATCGAGAGAAGAAGAGGGAGAGGGCGACCTATACGAGCGTATATGGACCAAATCAAAGAAGAAATAGGTGTCATGTCGTATAAGGAAGTCAAAGAGAAGGCTCAAAATAGAGCAGATTGGATATTACTCTATCGACAAGGGCGAGGCTCTTAAATTCATGATGATAAAAGTGTATTGCAATTTTAGACGATGGGGTGACAACCTGTCACTATGGTAACACAAAATTTTTTGAATGACCGTGGCGTACATGCCGGTTTCTTACAGTTGTATACGCTCTGCCTTCCCCACGAGGGATAAAGGCGTGATAAATGCATGAATGCATGTATAACTTTCATGCCAAATTTCATATCTAACTAAGTATAATTTTATGGGAACTCCCTTATCTGATATTTATGATCTGATGTAAAAAACATGTTAAATTATTCTAGTCAAATCAACTAAAAATATCAAGTTTTTCTTAATTATAAGGTATATGAACATAAAACTAGCACAATTTAATTAATTACAGAAAAAAAAACTTAACCTAAAACTAAACTATGAAAAGGTAATACAACTTCAGAAAAAGCATAGAAACTTTGATCAAATATTTATGAAAAAAATATGTAATTCATGACTGTAAAATTATTAAACTTGACTTTATATAGTTGTTAATGCCACAATATCAATCTGAGCTCTAAAATCTCAGTGTTCAAATCTTAGGTGGTAAACACACACACACCAAGGGTTTCCGACGTTTGCCAGATCTAGATTTTTGGCTATGCGACTTTACGAAATCCCCCAAAAAACTGGTTATATAGCACACGAGGCCCCATAAAATAGCGGGTGTTATAGCTTATCACTTATGGGGATGTCACAAACCATAAAATTGTCTGGCGCGTGTGAAATTTACCTCATTTAACTAATTTTTATTCAGTTCTTTTTTTAAAAGCTTGCCATGACCGAAAATGCTACATATTTTTATTTCTTAAATACTTTATTCAGTTGTCAATGCCAAACTAAAATTTGAACCATTGAGCGTGCGAAGCAATTTGGTCTCGTGTCAGAATTTAATCAAGTTTCAAACAACTTCAAAAAACTCTTTGATCGTGAATTCTATCGGTTCATTTGGCCCGCAGATACACTCTTTGAATTGTAAATAGTAGGGCCCTAAAATGTTGATGTGAACCGCGGTTTATTTTAGTTCATTTGGAAGTTTTAGCAAACTGATAAATTTTATTGATCACTTGTTTTCAATGTGTGAGATTTAGGGATCCATCATATGGGTTGTTGAATTCAGGGAAAAAAAGTAATTTAGTTTGATTGGACTAGAAATACTAAACTGTACCCATAATGTCTCAAACATGTTAAACAAGGGATTCAAAATGGTTTCAACATCATCAGCTCACATCAATCCACTGCAGGGCATAGGCCTCTTCTCTATTGCGCTAATCTTCACTGTCTTGTGCTAAACTCATTTTGATATCCCGTCGACTTGGTGAAATCATCAGACAATAGGGCTGATAGTCTGCCCGCTGACCTTTTTGTTCCACTTGGCCACCACTCTGTGACTGCTTGGTTTAATAATAAAATGTGAAATATTTTTGAGATTTTCTGGATAAGCTTGCTATGTTACATTTGTACGATTATAAAACTGCCTATAATTTAAATCTACGCACTTTAATTAACTAAAGTGAGTGGATACTGCTACGGGATCGTATTATGTTCTACGCATCGTAGCAACTAGCTACGAAACGACCAACATTGTTTAGCAAATATAGAAACAAATTGCACGATACCACCTATATTTTGAAACATCAACGCAATTTGCCGCTAAATTGGTCAACATTTACTCTACCTGCCGCGCGCCGGCAAACGCATCGCATACGTTATTAGAACTGACAGAAATTCTGCTTCATGAATATTATGGAACATCTATTATTCTCTTTTCAAGCAATTGAATATAATTTCTTGCATATTTGTATAAATTTTCCGATTTTTCAATTAATAGTGTTGGTAAGATGTACTAGATTTAAAAAAAAAACAACAAAAAAAACTCGCATCCCTGGAATCAAAATCGTGTTCATTTAGAATAATTTTTAAATTGATAATAAATGTTAGCTCCAGGAGTAGTAAAAGCAGCACAATCGGTCGGGCGCGACTGTCAGTTTAAACTAATTTGATTGCGCTACGGTTCGCTGACCGCGAAAGTACAACTTAATGGCCATCTAATGTAACATTTCAATACTATATTGCATCCCCGAACGGCGAACTGGGTATGAAATAATTAAAGTGAGTGTTTAATAGGCACCCAGCTTCTGACCTACTTTATGAATCAGCTGAGGCCGTCAAATGTGCATTTTCACACTATCCATCTTAAGCAGCATATTCAGCGTGGGGGCTTATGCAGACGGACCGCAAAACTAGTGGCTAAATGGCAGTTTACATGCAGTTTGGAGGCAATTTTCATTCAAAATTGACAAATACCTATACACTGGCCCATAATGATTACTCTTGCCTATTGTGTTAAGGGTTGTGGGTTTTATTCCCACTTATGATATATTATTTGTTTATTAAAAAGTGTCGTTTTGTAAGTGATAGGGTTTTGCACTTTACAGCGCAACTTTGTAAACATATACCACCATGCGCATCAGTATTCCCGCCTTTAAGCACCAACCTCCCAAACAAACAAAAATACAAAAGTAAGCCTTTAGCTTGTTTTTTTTTATTAAAATACCTACTACTTTTACTTTAATAATTCAAACTGGTAATTGAGAGGAGATTGCATTTACATAAGGCTGATATTTATGTGGCTGGTATGAGGCACTAGCAGAATCTTTATATATTATTTATAATCAGCCGGAAAGATCCCGCTGCTGGGCAAAGGCCTCCCCCGCGGTCTTCCATTTGTTTCGATATCGGGGGATATTAGCATATTCACCACGCTTGGCAGGCGGATTGGCGACCGCAGTGCAAGATGTTTCGTTCACAGGGAACGTTGCTGCAGTCAAATGATTTTTGTAGTATATTGTTTGTTTGTCACATTATGCCTCGGGACGCCTCTTTCACATGACATATAACATGATGTTAACGCATTTTTAGTCTCAGCATAACAGTGTTGTTATGTAGCATGCAGCTCGTCTGTTAGGACCTTAACTGGCAATATGGTAATAGACGTTATCTCGGCCAACATACGGGTACTATCCTAAGTGTGACAGGGACAGTTGTATAGATAAGGGATGAATTAATTGTTTTGGGACTAGCTATAATGGAACGTAAGGCGAGATTTATGGCTTAAGGATGTGGAGGTTTAAGGGTGTAACCAGCTATTTACTATGGTGAAGTGAGTAAATAATGGCGTTCACATACTTTGCACAACATCTTAAAAAGATTTCATTTTATTTACCACACTATTTATACCCGTAGGTTTTGTAAAAAGCGACTAAGCTATGAATCCAAGCAGTTTTGGGTTTTGTAAAAAGCGACTAAGCTATGAATCCAAGAAATGGCCAGCACAGTTTATTTGTGAAAAGCTACGATACCTTGCGCTGCGCTCGCCTATCCGCCCAACAAGCGTGGTGATTTTAGCCAGTACCCTTCAATAGACCCTAAGCCCTCTGGGGGTAGACCAATACCCAACGTCCCACCGTTGTTACTGTTGAAATTTTGAACTATTCCTCTAGTTGTATATCATTATAAGGTGGTTCTCCCACTTGTCGTCCGTCGCTACGATTTAAACGCACGCGTCTGTCAGACGAGAAGAAGTTGCGAATTCTGGTATAATTTCCATACAAACACGGCTATGATGCGTTTATCGTAAATGCACCGTGTGCAAGTGCAAAAACCGCCTATAAAGCAGATATCATTCCATAAGAAGTCTCAATTTTTCCAAATTAAATCCGTACGTAACTTCATCAAAAAGCAAGTAAAAAAGTAAACAATTTTATTTCCTACGAGCCGGGGTGTCGCTTCGAATCGTGTGATAAATCGTGCGGTCACCTCAAGTGACCCGACATTGTTGAGAGGGACGTGCAACAGCGCCAATCTAATGCGAACGGATTTTTCTTCCCCACAAGACTCTGAGCCCGACGGTTCAGATACGAAATAAAATACCGGCCAAGTTCGAGTCTGTCTCGCGCACGAAAGTTCCGTACATTATGTATACAAATGGCATAAAAATCATGTTTGTTTTATGAGTGCCACTCTTAAAAAAATACATTTTCGTATTTAGTATTTGTTGTTATAGCGGCAACGGTTAAACAATATGGACATATAAACATACACATTTCAGATCTTTATCCCTTGTGGGGTAGACAGAGCATTAACGCCCGTAATAAAACGGTCGCTATCGCCACGTCTGACAAATATTCGAAAGCCGTCTCGTAGAGACATGTTGTCAGCATGTCGACTTAAATTGTAAGTCAGGTAAAACCCTTGAAAATCCTAAGTCACCTTTTACGACATCCGCGGGAAAGAAATCGGGTGATGCTATGTATGATGCATTCTAAGCTGGCGTCACACAGCCACATTTGTTCCGTGAAAATTTCAATTGACTTACTATACGGGGTGTAAGGGACAGTCCTCCGAACATTAAAACGACCATGAAACAGAACAACTATCCCCTAGGAATATATGTCAGGAAACGACAAAAAATATTTAACCTCGCATACAAAATCAAGATCAGCTGACTGCAATTACTATGGGAAGTCTTTATTGGCGTTTCATGTAATATTTTTTCATAAAAAGTTGTCCAGTTTCATGGTAATAAATGCAAGAACAAAAAAGATTTGTTGTGCGACTTTTTTTGTTATCGTTGTTATAACGGCAACAGAAATACGGCGTCATTGAAATTTTTGACACTAGCTATCACGGTTTATAAGATACAGCTTGGTAACAGACGGGAACCCTGAAAAAGCACCCCATACAATCTATTTGTGAATGTCTTGAAAGGCGACTAAGGGATTAAATCCAATACAATGGTCTTGAGCGTTCACTGTGAACGCTGCATCTTACACTGCACTCACTTGTCCACCTGCCAAACGGATACCCTCCAAAAGAAGGTCCTTATATGTCTAGTAGTGCTTTGACTTTGCTAAGTCAATTTCCAGACATTTGTTTTTTGTCTGGGTGTTTTCTATATATAATATGTAAAAAAAATATAAGTATGAAAATCACTATCAAGTTACTATAGTTCAGGCCATGCTTAGTTTGGGGAGTTGTGTGAATTATCCAAGACGTTTATTTATTTATTTGTACATACAAGCCTTAATTTGGGAAATAAATTAACTAAAGTTAAGTACTTTAAATTAGCGCTGTCACTTCCCGTCAAATAGGTCTGGAAAAGGATAGAAGATATCTTAGTCGTGTCATGTCTCATAATTTGATGCAAAATACGTATTGCCCTCGATTCGGAATTTGCATTCTCTTTTCTTAACTTAAACTATTGCTGTCACTTTCTATCAAATAGGTTTAGTTTAAAGGATAAAATATATCATACAAAACGAAATAATATAGAAAAAAACCTTTCGTCTCTGACTTTATATGGGAGATCTATTTTTTTCTTGTTATCCAGCATTGGTACCTTAAAGTATTTTTTACTTTTTATATTGGATCAGTCACTTATTAAAAATTTCATCTCCAACTTGTAATCATTAATCAGACAAGATAATAAATTCCGAGCTCATTATCTGAACGATGAACAACAAAAAGTACATTAAAATAAACAAAGTCCTCTATCCCACAATTCAGAGACAGTTCATTAATTCCAAGGAATACCTCGAGTTAGACACCAGTAGAATTAAAACAGAGTATTTACTCTTTAAAATAAATAAACTAATTGAAAATATTCATTTCCAACTCTGGTATCACAACTTAAGTTATCTTAGTCGCAACAAAGTTTATACCATGTGTGTGAAAAATTACAAACTCTCAGGACGTTCAAGAAGTGAAACTGAACAGTTTCTTTGGAAAGAATTTGGTCCCGCTATTCAAATTTTGTTGCTTCTTGAGTTGAGTGGCTTTGTTTGGGAGGACAAGATTATTTTTCTTTTATCGACAAATTGTACTAATAAAAGTTGTTCAGTTCTACGTCTAAAAACCGCCTTGAAAGTTTGTACAGGCTTTTCCCTAACACACTTTTATAAGTGTAACTATTTGAAATTAAGAGAAATTGTTAACAGAGACTCACATCATACATCAGATTTCAGCAAAAATTTACGCGATATAATTTGTTATTGGTAAGCATTAGCATTAGCAAAAATCCTCAGATAGCCCTCAAAATTCTAAGCATGTTTTTACAACGATTACAGTTTTGGTATAAACTATAATTTTTAATAATCGGCGCGAGAAGTTTTATGTATCCACTCCGTCCATGGTGAGCATTTCTCCGTTATTGAGATAAAGACACGTCATTAGTTTAACTTTCCGTTATCAAAATAGAGCTAACGGAAAAAAATTAAGATGCTTCATTGCACGTGTCGTTTTTCTCCTGAAAGTAAGGTTTAGCAGGGTGTGGCAAGGTGTGTATGGTAAGATATAGCCCTTCCCTCAACGGAAGGAATATCAAATCATCAGAATGTCCAATTTCCAAAATAGCCTATTCCCAAAATGTCCGCCTATTCCAAAAATGTCCAATCATGTTCAAGTGCAAGTCCAGACAAACTGACACAAACCATGACATGACGTGACATGTTTTGCTCAGTTTGTATGACACAATGCCCTATATCACGAGATTAAATCGAACAAACGAATCATGTAGTACTGTTTGTTATTTCTACTGTGACTATGCTTAAGATCCACTCAAGAGAGACACTGTGCTTATTTTTACTTATTTCATTTATATACGGCAGCTCTGGCTGCTCGGCTCATTGTACAAAATGTCTTAGGTTTAAAGAGATTAAGAAAGAGAATTCTTTTTATTTCCTTTAATCTCTTCCCTAGTCGCTGGTTACAAAGAACATAACGTCACATAAAGCATGAAATTTTATTTGTGACTGATAGTGAAATCTCAAGACGGGCTGATGATACAAAACAACATTCCATAAGGAAAATTATATGTAAAAATCCTAAAAAGGTCCTGAATAAATTAGTAATGTCCCATACAAAATTGCCTATCAGCTGATCTGAGTTACTATGGAAATTCAAAATATTTTTGTCATATTTCAACCTTAAATCCTTGGGAATAGTAGTTCCTTATCACCAGCTCGTCTTGAGATTTCGTTATCGGTCACTAGTAAAATTGCACCCCATTTATGTTTTTTATTTTTGCACTTGAATGTACGAGATCGTAAAACTAAACGTAACTAACCATTGTTACATCACTCGCATCACAAAAATATTTACCTAAATGGGTTTTTCCTGCTTATTATTATTATTTTTATTTTTAGCATACATTCGGTAAAAACGGAACGAGAGCAAAGAACACTGTTACTTCTTGAAATAAAAGCATCACTTGTCTCAATTCCATGTTATTGACTTATATCTCTTACTAAAAATATCACTATCACTCTCAGTATAATAGGGTTAGATAAGGTTAGAAGATGATCCACCTTGAATTGTCTTAGATTTTACGCATTTGACGCGGTTTCTGTCAAAATTAAGCGCCAATTAATAATATGACGGTTTAACATACAAAGAAATCTGCGAAATGACAAAGAATTCGTAAACTATTTCAGACATGACACGGCTAAAATAGTTTTCTTCTTTCTTTTTATCTTTTTTTTTACACCTTTTTAACGGAAAGTGACAGTGCTATTTTCAATAAGTGGAATTGAAACAAGTGTCAGTCAGTGCAGCGATGTTTTTTTTTTGCATTGTTGACTTTGAAATTTAGTAACGCAGTCAGTTAAACGCCATCATGAAATATTGATAATAATTTGGTGAACAAGATCTCGTGAAAAGTGTAAGTAGGTATCAGAATGAATCAAAAAGACAGATTTCAGTATTAAATTATATAAAAAGGCTCTAAAGTCTAGATTACTTTTATAACCACCTTTCACGTCAACACAGCTACATATAGGTACTTAATGATGTTGATAATGAAAAAAAATGAGATTACTTATAAAGTTGTGAGTCACAAACACAGTTAGGTAAACGTAGAGCTATTTTTATTTCCAATAACAGTTTTATTGAAATACCATATAGTTAAAACAGAAAGATACTTACTTCGTGTAACAAAAGCATAATTTCCATTTGTGAAAACTTGCATATTTTTTAAATTGTATACACAGGAAGTGTTTTAAAATTTGCTATTCAAAATTACCGTTTATTAAATTAAATTGAAACTCGTTCATTTCAGGAAAGATACCCATATTATCATCATTATAATTATAATTTGATTATTGTGTCCCGTTGCTGGGCCTTTGCCCTTCCTTAGTCCACTTATGTCTTTCCTGTGCAAGCACCAACCAGTCTACATTGTAAATTGTCAAGTGAAATAAATAAATAATTAAAATCATAATAGAATAGAATAGTTGCACCAAGATGTCACTTTGAGTTATCTTATCTGATTTTACGTAAAGAATGACAAGACATATTTTTTAGGTATTCGATATGATGTTATAAGAACGTTACAGAAATTTCCGAATATTTGATAGATCAAAATAGTTGAATACATTTTCTGTTTTCTTGTTTTGTAAAAAATATACCTAGATTTCTCTACAAACGTTTACAATATTATTATAGAATCAGAGAAAATGTTGAGTGGGAAGTTCATAGTTCTTTGACATAATGGTCCTTGGAAAAAACTAATCAGTCTGAGTTAATTAGTTTTTGCCCATTCCCATTGAAATATTTTTCTATTCTCATTTTGTAGGTTAAATGCTAAAGTATGTACACGTAGTAGATTGCAGTGTGATATTGGTTAAGAATGTATAACATGTGTATAACAACTTTAGGCGATGGGCTGACAACCTTTCGACATCTTTATAGCGATACACAATTTTCTAAATTATTCTCAAACGTAGGATTAATGTTAGTTTTTCGGCTGTTAACGCTCTGCCTACCTCACAAGGGATATGTATATAAAAGCTAACCCAACGTGTTTTCGGCGTATACTCCGTGGTTAGCAGGTAAAGGTTCGATTAAAACATGTTGACAAGGGTGTTTTGTTTTCATTTCGACCCAATTAAATGCTATTGGCCTTTTGTTGTGGTTGATTTATTGCTAATGATGTAAAATAGCCTTTATAGTGAAACAATTAAATTAAAAATAGGTGTTAATAGGATCATTTTGAAAAGTTGTTCTCAAAGATAAAAAATTACCTTAAAGTAAAAATATAAAATATGTTAGCTGCGGTCGGGACTTGAAAGCGAGACCGTGACGTACCGTCTTATTAGCTCTACCAACTGACTAACTGGAACCGTGACTGCTAACACCAAATTTTCGAACTCCTATCTTCTATCTTAAAAGATATAAACCGTGGAATGTCTTATTGTTTTATTGAAGAAATAATCCAGTTTATATTTTATAAAGATTGTCAAAGCCGGATTTGCTGGTTTCTCGTATACATGTCCACATTTAATGATACATTAGTATGCGATACGACAATACCAATATATTTTGACCGGTCTCTACACCAATCAAGCGAGGAACCAACTTAGCCAATAACATAGGCGCTGGGGTGTTATTCTGAGGTTGTACGAAAAATTGACGTGTGGTGCCGTCTCAGGATAGCATCACTCCAATTATACTCGTATGTGTCGTAAGCTAGTAAGGTATAATCATCCTTGCACTGCGCTCGCTAAACCGCTTTCCAAGTGTGGTGAGTACAGCGATTCGTACCATTATTTTCTGATGCAATATCATATTTTTGTTCTTCTTTTTCTTCGTGTAGGTTACCGAGTCGACAAACGATCCGATAAACCCTGGTCTCAGTGTTTTTCAACCGCCTTTACTACTAGTAGGCCTCTGACATGGTTGACAGCAACTGGGACCGACGACTTAACGTGCCCTCCTTGACCGAAACCATCTTTCGTACGGACAATGAGTTGGTTTAGCCTGCAATACCCCAACCAGACTGGAAACGAATTCACAAAGTGGTAATATAAACTTTGTGAGTGCCATCTTTTTAAGTTTACCATAGAGTAGAAATCACATAGAGATGACACTCCCGCTCCAGACGCGCTCAAGGTCAATCCTTCTGGCTGTCTCTTAGCGAACAATTCAGTCGGGAGTGCGCTTCGCCGCGGAAACGTTCGTCGTGCGGGTCGAATTTTCATTTTTTGTGTAAAATTTAGCAATGCAAGGTGTTGTATTCATAGGGAGAACGCGTTTTCCAAAAAGAATGCTATTCTAATCTGGCACCACACGGCGCCATTTTTGCACTTATTTTAAAATTCTGTACCTACCTATTAACAATAAAATGGTAAGGTAAGACTTTAAAACGGGTAAATATTTTGTTCCAACGGGAAAACTGTTAGCAGCGGTCGCAACCGCTTGACTGGCCGCTAGTCTGGAATAAAATTATTGGCACGTGACAGCCCCGACTTAAAGCGCGGGAGAGTGCGGGGCGTTACGGGCTGCGGGGGGAAGTAGGTATTTAAAGCGCGGCTTTTGGGGCCCAGACAAAGGAGTTTCGTTTCTATACGCCAGTATTATTATCTATTCTTATGAGTTTACAATTATTGACCAACCCCATGCCAAAAATCCCTACTTATTCCAAAATAAAATTGAGCTGTTTAACAACGTCAAATCGTATGAAACCTTTATGCGCATTAAACTTTTAAGTAATAACACCGTATAATATTCAAACTCCATGTAAGTATAGTTATCTTAAAATAAGTAGTATTTGTGTAGAACAAGAATAGGCGTGAGAACTGAGGGCGCTTCTGTGCCTCAGTATGAGAAATGTCTTAGCAACTTATGAAAAAAAATATAAATTCACATTTTGCCCACGCCTGTTCTCTTTCCGCAGATGCATTTCTCAATCTACGCCATCACTCCAACAAATCGGATGCTGAAATTAGATAACTTTTTGCGATTTTAAATGTCTGTGTAATGACATTTTCGTAGAAAATAAAAGCGATATTATCATCATTATCTTCAGCCTACATCCACCTAACGCAGGGTATATGCCTCTTCTCTACAGCGCCAATCGTCTTGATCTTAGTGAAGTATTGCTTTTACATTGACGATACGTCGGACCATCGAGCTGTAGTCGGTCTCTGATCTTTTCGCTCCTCTTGGCCACCACTCTGTGACTGTTTTTGTCCACCGATCCTCACTTCGTCTTGCCAAGTGTCCTGCCGATTTCCACTTTAGCTTTGTTACTCACTTACCTACATCTTCGACTTTCGTTTTACGTTGAATTTCAACGATTGGTACGCAATAAAGCGTTCAATGCTTCATAGCTCTTCGTGCGACATTTTACTCCTATTTTTATTGTGTAGTTAAAAAAAGTTTTTTTTTATTTCGCCGTGTACATTACACGATAGCTTGGAAAAACATCACATGTCTTTCCCGTGGGTATGATAAAAGGCGACTAAGGTACTCGCGGGTAACAAATGTATCGCAATTTTAGGCGATGGGCTGACAAACTGTCACTATGGCGAAACACATTTTTATCAACCCTCAAACTTTGGCAAACGGCCGTTAACGCTCTGCCTGCCCCGGAAGCGATTATAGGTGTGATATTATGGATGTATGTTTTCACTAGATACAAATATTTCTTAAGTCATTTTCAGATATTTGTGTTAATTCTGGGTTTGTATATAAGGTACAAATGTATTTATTTACCAAAAAAGTATTTAGTTCCTATAATACAAGCTTTACTTAGTGTGGGTCTAGATGGCACTGTGTTAGTTTGCCAGGATATATAAATATATGATAGAGATGCACAAAATAATTAAATCTTCTGGCTATGCTACTTCATTAATACGAAAATAAACTTAAGCTTATTTTACATTTCATACATAAACAGCCACAACAGTCCACTGCTGATCATAGGCCTCTCCGAATTATGAGGGTATTAACATACTAACACGCTTATCAAGCAATTTTTATTTACTTCTTTTTATTAAAAGCTTTTATTTTAATTACAAGCTTTTATTTGACTTGCCGTCTTCGTTTCTTTGTACGGGTCAAATCTTGGGAGCAAAATTTGAGCCACATAACGACTTCCGATTATTCTAAAATTTTGCATAGACATGTAAATTGGATGACAATGCAATATTATGATGTCAAAAATCTGATATGAAGATGTAGCCGGAAGGTGGTCATAGCATCTCAGAGATGAAACTGTGTACCCCTATCGAGTTTGGGCTCGTTGGAATCCTCTTGCCAACCACTCTTCAAATACATGGTAGCCAGAGTCTGACATGATGATATAGCCGAAAGGTGGTCATAGCATCTCAGAGATGAAACTACGTACCCCTATCGGAGTTTGGGCTCGTTGGAATCGTCTTGCCAAACACTCATCAAATAGTGCACTCAAATAAATAAAACCTTTTTTTTTTAAAAACGTTTTGTAAATTTATTTTTTATTTTTACAATCTCCTTCTAATTTCAGAATATGCCCATCGGCCGACACTATTTCCGTATTCGTAACACGTAAGCGTTCGATGGAAACCGTATCTTGGGTTATTAATATCAGCTTTATTTTTTCATTAAACCGACCGCTATATTTATTCCCTTGTATTTCCTTAACCCATCCTTCGTCCATGACATCGCCCGGGTAGAGGTTAAATATAGAACCAATATTGACCGTTGCATAATTTTTTATTTTAATGCTTAGTCGTTTTCGTTGTTTAGGTATACGATTAAATTATTTATCTTTTTTCTATTAGGACAACACAAAATTGTTCTTAAAAAAGAAAATTGTGATATACAAATTTCTTATTTTTATAATGACGGATCATGACGTCAATAAGTGATAATACTATCCTACATTGAATAAAGTAATTTCATTTTTATTTTTTCGTTTTTGATGGCCCAAATTGTGACGTCCAAAAACAAAAATTAGACTTTATAAAGACTAAGGAGTATCCGGATCACCCCGGAGTATGTTCCGCGATTTATTTGTAGTTTTCATTTTATTAAACTTTTAAAATTGTATGGGGAAAATTCTACTGGGAGGCTATTTAACTTTTTTTGTATGCTAAAAGCATGCTAAAAGTACAAATCAAAAAGATGATTTTACATAAACAACCACTCGAAAAACCTCATAACGGAAATAAAAAAGAATAAAAAAACCTGTCAGTCAAAATTTTCCCACTAAACCACAATAAATCGCGGAACTTATATGCGGGTGATTAGGATACCCCTTAGTATAAGGTATTCAAATTTTGTCTTTCGATGTCGCTATAAGGGCCACCCCGTATTTAGGGAGTGAGAGATACTAAGAGCAGTAACTTTAAGTTTACTTTTTAAGGATCAAAATATAATGTCTTTTCTAAGTTACTGTATGTAAAACCAATTCAACATGATACTTCGTATGGGTAACTCTAGTAGCTGTACCGTGGTTTCTACATCTACGTATTATTCAAATCATGCTTATATTTTTTAGTTTTTCTTTAGTGCAAAAATACTTATGATCAATCTTTTACTTTAATATAAAGCTGTCACTGAAGGATTGCGTGCTGAAGACGTCTTCTTTCATACTTTTACCCGCAAAGAGGAGAGAGCTGCTAAAGTGATCATCAGAGGTCTACCGAGCACAATCACTAAAAGCTTGGGCACGGAGCTAGCAGAATTAGGCTACATTGATGTTACTGTCACCGTACTGAAAAGCTCTAAGTCCAAAAACCAATCGTCCTACCCACCAATCTTAGTACAACTCCCTCCAGGAGCAGATGTAGCCAAGTTTAAACAAATTAAATACTTGTGTAGTTGTGTCGTTCAGATACAAAAGTTCAAACCAAAAGCATCTGTTGGAACTCAGTGCTATCGTTGCCAACGCTTTGGACATGCTTCAAGAAACTGCAATTTTCCCGAGAGGTGTGTAAAATGCCTCGATCAACATGCTACTAAAGATTGTCCTAAAAAAGACCGTGAGCAGCCAGCTACGTGCTGTAATTGTCAAGAAAATCATCCAGCAAACTACCATAAATGCAAGGAACGTGTCAAATATTTGGCACAACTGGAAAAGAGAAAAGTAGCAAAGAGTATCTTCGCGCCAACTGTTAACCCAAGACAACATGCTGTCCTACCTCCACGAGACAACAGCTATCGCTGTACGGATGGTATACCCCCGGAACACCACACTGCACGGCCACCAGGCCATGAAGAGATGAGATCTGGTTTACCTCCACGTGTTAACTATCGCTGGGCTGATGTTGCAAATGGTATACCCCCGGACTCTGCGCATCCAGCGGGTCGCATCAATCCAAAACCACAAGAAAATGAATATTTCGATCCTGAAACTGAGGAAATTCTCGTTATTTTGGCAGTTATACGAAACTTAAAAAAAGAATTTGCTTCATGTACTTGTTTTGTTGACAAAGTTGTACTCGTTATGAGACACTTAAGTAATCATGTTTGATCAGATAAAAATTGTGTATTGGAATGCCGATGGTATAGGTAACAAAATCGACGAATTAGTAGACTTAGCCGTTCACGCTATGTCTGTTGACATTATCGCAGTATGTGAAACTAGGATAAGTAGTCACAAAATTCTTGATATTCCCGGGTATACTTGTTACAGAAAAGATAAGCACAATGCCAGTTTTTGGCAAGGTGTTGCACTCTTTATCAAAAATGAAATCAAACATTCTAGTATCAGCAATCCAGGATCAAAATATCTAGAGGCTATTGGAGTAAGCCTAAACATTCAAGGTGCTCAATATTTAATATTCTCCACCTATCAATCACCAAATCTCCCGTTCCTTGTTACTGATATAAACTTGCTGTTTGAAATGGGCGAACATGTTTTACTTGTTGGTGACTTCAATGCCCGACACCCTTATTGGTGTTCAAGTAAAATGAATGGTCGTGGCCGCATTCTTTACGAACATATGACTCAACATGAATATATAATTCATGCTCCAAGTCAACCAACGTTAGTTCATTACCAGGGAGAGCATGAACGTTCAAACCCCGACCTGGTCTTGGCCCTCGATGTTGATGGCGTAAACGATGTAATTACCTTACCAGCTCTTTCTTCAAACCATCTTCCCGTATACTTCTCTATAAAGGGTAAATGTGACCGAAAACGCCTAAGCAACCACCCCTTGTTCAAATATAACGAAGCCAATTGGAAAGCTTTTAGAAAATATTTGAATGAAAGCATTATACTCACCGATAAGACATATGACACTATAGCGGAAATAGACAGCGCGATACACAGCCTCAGCTGTAATATGTTGGCTGCCCGAGACAAAACTGTACCTGTCGTGTTGACAGCTCCTAAACCCAAATCCCTGCCTAGATTTATAAAACAATTGATTAACTTTAAAAACCATTTACGCTGCCACGAAAGACGTGCTTCAGGAATGCAACGCAAATACCTGAGATCCCAAATTGACGTATTTAAAGTTAGAATCAAACTTGCAATCATTCAACACAACGATAAGGAATGGGATATCAAATTAGCTAATGTAGAAAATGCTAACACAGACTTGTGGAAAACTGTTAGATCACTAAATAATAAACCAGTTGTTATTCCTCCTCTAACTAAGTTAGATGGCACATTTACAATTAACAAACAAGACCAAGCGAATACACTGGCGACAGCGTTTCACAAAAATATGCTTCTTACACACGAATGGAGCAATCCTGTTGTGGATGCCATGGTTGACTCCTCGATAAAAAAGCTAGAAAATGACCTAAAAAATGATACTGTAAACAGCAACTACTGCTTCACTTTTCCCAGGGAAATTTGGAAGTACATTCAACTACTCAAAAAACGCAAATCTCCTGGTAATGATACTATCCATAACCTCATGCTTAAAAACTTACCACAAAAAGGTGTTGTCATGATCACCAAGATATTTAACGCGTGTTTGCGATTGTCATACTTCCCGACTAGCTGGAAAATTGCTAAAGTAATACCTTTAAAGAAACCCGGTAAAATTGATACAGAACCCTCGAACTACCGACCAATAAGTCTTCTGCCAGTCTTAGGTAAACTGTTTGAGAGGGTAATCAGTAAACGACTACTGAAATTCACTGAGCCTCTTTTCTTGGATGAACAGTTTGGTTTCCGCCAATCGCACTCTACCGTTCAGCAACTTTCTCGAGTAAGCGAGCATGTTTTATACAATTTAAATATGCAGAAATCTACTGGCATGTTTTTGCTTGATATTGAGAAAGCATTTGATACCGTCTGGCACAAAGGACTTTTGCATAAACTTGTCGCCAGCGGTGTACCACTTGAAATCGTTAAAATTATAAAGTCCTACTTAAGTTTACGACAATTTAGTGTCCATATTGGCCAAGACGTATCCGATTCATTTTCTGTACCTGCTGGTGTCCCTCAGGGATCAGTATTGGGACCAATTTTATTTTTGACATACCTAAACGACATCCCTAAGCAACCTCACACTCATCTGGCATGTTTTGCAGATGATACTGTGTCTTTTGCCACTTCTGATGTGGAACACGTTATTATTGGGCGTTTACAATTTTCTTTGGACTTATTGAGTCAATACTTCTTGAAATGGAAACTCAAATTAAACTCATCCAAAACGGATGCAATATATTTTACTCGCCAAAGGAAATCTCCCAATAAAATGCTCAAAATAGACGAATTTTCCATACCCTGGAAGAAAAATGTAAAGTACCTTGGAGTAGTATTGGACTCAAAATTTAACTGGTCTAATCATGTGGATGAAATTAGACGGAAAGGTGTAAAGGCTATCAACGCTCTTTGCCCTATCTTAAACAGAAGAAGTAAACTTAGTCCAAAGACTAAATTAAAAATGTACACCTCATTAGTACGGCCCTGTATCACATATGCATCACCGGTTTGGAGCAGTACATGTCAAACTAATTATGATAAACTCCAAGTAATACAAAATAAAGCCATTAAAATATCATTTAATACCCCGTTCCGGACAAATCTCAAGTTGCTTCATGATAATTTAAAATTCCCAACAATTAAGGAACATATCATCAAACTTACAAGAAAATTCTATTTATTTTCTAATAAAAACCATAAGAATAAACTTATATCAATAATTGGTAAAACGCGATATAAAAACCTACCATTTATCGATACGTACAAAACGTATAAACTGCCCCATCACTACCTGCTTGACCACTCCGATGACGATGACGTAGCGGCCGACTAGGCGCGCGTAGGTACTACTGTTCCAAGTACGCAGCCGCATCTTTGCTCTTCGTCTACCTACCTATTTAATATATTAGTTACCGCTATCACGTATCATTGGTATTCAAACATGAGTTGCAAATATATTTACTTTTGCAAGAAAATAAGTATGTGAACTATATTAGCCATAAGTGCGGCTTGACAAAAATCGCACATTTAAATTTCGGTTTTGTTTGTTTTGTGTAGTTAACGATATTGTAATATAACTTTCTTTTGCATACCTTCCAAAAGGCATAGGAGCCGGTGAAGTGTTATTATTTTAAGATAAATAGTTCTTCGACTGTGTCAAGAATGTTATGTTTTATAAAAATTTATGGAAATAAAGACCTTTACAAATTGAAAAAAAAAAAAATTGAAATCTTTTACTTTCAAAGGTATTATTTTAGAAAAACGATGAAAAATTAAATATTTTTGTGCAAAATTGACTCTTTCCAGGAAATTCATACTTACATTCAAAGTAACTGGGCCAATAAGACACACGTTGGCGAATCCTAAACCAACACGAGGAGAAAGTTACACAAACTTATTATTTTCTTCTCAGAAACATTATTTTTTCATATTTTGTGCCTTAAGTTATAGACACTAAGGAGAATTCATGTTTTGGTTACAGGTATAGTTTATTTTCAACCCATTTTCTTACGTGTTCACAAGTCTATACCAATTTTCGCTTCGTTACGCGTGCGCCCGCAAAAAGCGTGTTTTTATTTTTCTCTTACCGATCCAAGATTTATTAAATCTTTCAAGTCAACATTAAGAGTACACAACATATTGCCTTTGTGGTCTAGCAAGCAAAATTAATTCGGAGGTTCCTGATATTTTCCAGATCCTCAATGTGTGAGATTGTTTTCAGTTGGGTTAGGACATTGCAGGCTGAATAACAAAAATTTTCACAACGAAGATGGTTCAGTTCTGCGGAGGGTATGTTAAAACAACAATAACAATTTGTGATTGCTTAGAATAATGGAAGTCTTTTCTCATCAATGTTAAAGTCTTTTTACGTCAGAGGCATATAAAGATAACATACCTAGCAACTATTTTACAAAATACTCTTTTACGATTTTTGATCGGGGTATTCGTTGACTCGATGTCTCATACTATAGCGGGTGTTAGGGACGGACAACATAACCTATTAATAGTAGTTCTGTTTCATAGCTTGATCATGCTTGCAAAGTTTTCTGTACACCATCCCTTACATACCGTATAAATGAAAGACTAAACCAAGATGAATTATCAAACCTTGCTAAAATAATAATAAATGTTAACATAAGCAACGCAGTAAAAGAAAACAGATAATTATAAAGGTTTGAAAATTGCTTTGCCAGAGCGCCAATAAAATTGAACTGATAACAAAGGTGATTTTGTAAAAAAACAATTTTTAACAATTTTCCTGGTGGGAAAGAAGGCCGCAAAATTATTTTTTGAAGTTTAAGTACTCATCACGGATTTTTGAAAAGTTTTGAAGCAAAATATTTAAAACAATCAAGAATTACGCGAGATAATTACGCGCAAATGCGGATGCATGCATGTATCACTCCTTTATCCCTTGCGTGGTAGGCAGATCGTAAACAGCCATAACAACGTCTTGAAAACATTTGAGGGTCATTAAGAAAATTGTGTATCATCATAGTGACGGGTTGTCAGCCAGTCACCTAAAATTGCAATACAATTGTAACCCTCGAATCCCTTAGTCACCTTTCACCCACGGGAAAGAAATGGGGTGATGCTATTCTAAGTCAGCATCAAATAGCATAGAAGGCTAAATACTCGGCATTAAGTGCAGTAGAAGTGATTAAATACTACATACATACATAAATCACGCCTATATCCCTTACGGGGTAGGCAGAGCGTTAACGGCCGTAAAACGGATATTAACACCACGTCTGACAAAAGTTTGAGGGTCAATCAGATAACTGTGTTTCACTATAGTGACAGGTTGTCAGCCCGTCGCCTAAAATTGCAATACACACCCTCGAGTCCCTGATTAAATACTTTTGCTAACTATTAGCAACATTCATCATTTTGAAGAAATCAATGTTACCTATGTAGGTAGTTTAGTTCAGTTTTACGCTGAACTGGTAAACGAATACGAAAGTCGAAAATTAAATTTGTAAAATAAGTCGACAACTGTTTCGCTTACGATTCTGCTCTTCAGGTAAGGTAATCTACCTTACTACAGTAACGACGAAAATCATACACGAGTTGGAGTGAGACACTCATCAAGTAGTCTAAATGGACGCAGATTCAAATCAATATTATATATATATACATACATATATCACGCCTGTAATGCCTTGCAGGGTAGGCAAACGGACATTTACGCCACATCTGACATACATTTGAGGGTCATTCGGAAAATTGTGTATCGCCATAGTGACAAGTTGTCAGCCCATCGTCTAAAATTGCAATACACACCCTCGAGTCCCTTAGTCGCCTCTTACGACTCCCACGGGAAAGAAATGGGGTGATGCTATTCTAAGCCGACATCACACAGCTAAATCAATATTATTAGAATTACTAGTATCTGGTGATCTCTAGATGGATGAACTAGAGATGTTACTCATTGTACAAACGAATATATGAAGCACAGACAGTTTCAAACGCATTAATAGTAAGCACTAGAAACTGCAACTCAGCCGGTTCTCACACGCACCTCATGATTTCCGTTTTTGTGCCTCTTGTTTTATTCTCTCCTGGTGATTCACTCACTTGTAGCTGTATTTCTATGGAAATATGATTGCTTTAAAAAAACGGAACGACGGACGACACGTGAGTGAACCGCCTTACTGTTATTGTAAATTTATTTTCTGGTGCAATAAAGTTAATATATACATACATTGCCGGTGTTTTACCAAATCCGGTTTTTTGACAAAAAGAGCTCACGAAATACATACCAATATCATGCATATATCCCTTGCGGGGAAGACAAAGCTTACACTGCTGTAAAAAACTAACATTTACGCCACGTCTGACAAACATTTAGTGTTAATATAAATGTTTTTCGCCATAGTAACAGGTTGTCAGCCCATCGCCTGAAAATTAAATACAACTGTAAACATCTTATACCATCAGTATAAAAATCTGATATCATCAGGTCACCGAATCAAATTGCGGCTGTCACAGGTTTTCATTAGTTTGGTGCCGATTACGCACCGCAATTATGTCAGGTGCGTGTGCAATTCATCTCACAAACTTTTGACTGACAGCATTTTGGCGGTTACCAACTGGCTTCCCATTTAGAACTGCTACGTCGTAGCTAAATTCTACGAGTGCTACAGTTCTCGTAGCAAGCAACTACGAGATACGTTCTGACTGCGTTGTATGCAGAAATTAATTGGCTTCGTGTTCAGCTGAAAATGAAAACGCGCAGGAATTTTTTGAGATTTTTTCATTTGTGGTTGTTAAACTGTGGATCCAGTGAAATTTCACAGTTACTATAGTTGTTTGTACTACAAGAGAGCAAAGTTAATTTTTGCTTCGAGTGCTAATTTTGAATCCCGTGGTAGCAAATGACACTAATATTGAATCACGAGTAAAACAAGTTTCATAAATAGTATCCTGAGCTCAGTGAGGGATTTAAAAGCTCAAGTTTTGAAAAAAATTGGCTTTATAGCTAAAATGCTTTAAGCTAAATAAAATTGTTTGAAGTTGCTTTCATGAGACACATGTGAAACTTAACTTAAGTATGTCTCAATATTCAGAAATTTCAAGAATTAATAAAAACCAGTTCAAAAACTAACACCCGACTACTGAGATATCGCGCTCTAAAAAGTAAGAAACAAGAAATCTGGAATATTAACTACAAACAATTTAATATCTATAGTCCACGAAATTTATACGAAGATATGACATATAATTATATATTTAAATGTATATTTAATAAAAATTTATTGTGGTTTATAGGTGATAGCCGTGGACGTATGCCAGTTTGCCTTACCTAATTATGTTGTGCAAGTTTATGATATAATCTACTAAGTATTAGAGTAGGTGGCATACGACCACGGCTATCACCTATAAACCACAATAATTTTTTATTAAATATACATTTAAATATATAATTATATGTCATATCTTCGTATAAATTTCGTGGACTATAGATATTAAATTGTTTGTAGTTAATATTCCAGATTTCTTGTTTCTTACTTTTTAGAGCGCGATATCTCAGTAGTCGGGTGTTAGTTTTTGAACTGGTTTTTATTTTAATTATTTTGGGGTTGAAGGTAAGTTTAACACTTTGGTATGTATTTTTTTTCTGGATAGAAATGCAACTCAATTCACAATTAAAACATCACTCGTTAATTAAACAAAATGCACTCATCATAATCTTATCTTTGTATGTATGTATGTTTGACCATGCATAACAGGTTAGGAGCCAACACGCAGCCTTGGCGAACATCTCTACGAACGGCTCGGGTGTATTACCGTTAAAACAATAGATCCTTTCATGTTCATATGGAAGGATTTAACGTGGCTCAGAAGTTTTGGCGGGCACCCGATGTTTACAAGTGCAGTGTAAAGGCACAGAGGTGTTCTCTGCTCTCTACACTTTTCCTGAAGTTGGCGAAGTGTAAAGATCATATCTGTTATGGAACCCTGGGCGCGGAATCCACATTACGATTCGGGATATACACGATCAGCTAGTTTCTGGAGTCTTAATAAGACTAACCGAGCAAATAATTTACCTACTATACTTAAAAGGGATAAACCACGATAACAGTTACAGTCACCGCGGTTACCTTTGCCTTTGTATAGGGTAACGATGTTAGCATCGCGCATATATTGTGGTATATATCCCGCTTCCCAACATTTATACAACAGATTGTGCAGGATGGGTAATATGCACTTGAGCCTGATGATTTCGGCATGGGTACTATCATTCCAGGAGACTTTCCGGTCTTAAGCTGTTTAACAGCCTTGTGGTATTCCCTTATGGTACGAAGGTCATCTAACTTGGCCCAGGTAGCTAGTTTTGGCATGCAGTCTGCAGCTTCCGGCATTATATTAACTGGTTCCGAATAGAGACCGATATAATGTTCTATCCATCGTTCGAGTTGGCGTTGGGCATCTGTAATAACAGTGCCATCCACTTCTTTAAGGGGGGCTGTTTTTTTAGGCACAGGACCAAGGGCCTTTTTACTGCTAGCATACACACCACCAACATTTCCGACATCAGCGGACGATTGGATACTTTGGCAAAGCTCGGTCCAGTATGCATTAGCGAAGTACCGTGATGTGCGTTGTAATGCAGCTTTTGCATTCGCTAAATCGACACGCGACTTTTCGGAAGGGTTAAGGCGATGTGTAAGCGCAGCTTGCCGTTTGGACTCGAGCAAGGGTGTTATGTGTTCGAGATTTTAAGCGAACCAGTCCTGGTTTTTGACTTTCTGGTGGCCGAAAGCCGTACCAGCCACATCTGTTAGTAACTTTTTTACTTTGCCCCAGTCTTCCTCTATAGGAGCGTCTACATCCCAGGTGGCAGTTTCATCGCGTACCAACTCCTCAAACTTTCGGACAAACTCATCATCCCTGGTTTTGGGAAGATCGATCTTCTTCCTACCGGGCAGTTTGGACGAGTGGATCTTTTTGTGAGTTATAGCAACGTGCGAAGCCACCAAGGAGTGATCTGTGTCACAATCAGCGCTATGAAATGTAGGCGTGTGTAGGGTCTCGCGGAGATTTTTCTTTTTGGTTAGGATAAGGTCCAGTTGATGCCAGTGACCAGAACGAGGGTGTTTCCAGGATACTTTGCGAGATGATTTGCCTTTGAAGTAGGTATTGGTAACACACAGTAGGTGTTTAGAGCATAGCTCTAATAAACGTCATCGTATTCAATAGTGTCGTTTACAATTCTTCTTGTGTCTAATATTGCTAATTGCTCCATTGTCAACTTCCCTACTCTGATGCTGTTCAACAGATCAATCAAACTGTTGTCATTTACTTGTCACATATTTTGACCCAATTCACAGAAACTGAACATTCTCCATAAATGTGGTTCAGCTGCATAAATGTCAGGTTGTTTGTAACAATATGCGCCTACACGAGTTGCAGATACGGGTGGTAATTGCATTAAGTCATCAAAGACTAATAGGGTAACCCTTAAAATCGTGTTTCACTTAAGTGACAGGTTGACAGCTGTCACCTAATTGTAATACCTACACATGAACTCCTCGTGTCCCTTAGTCGCCTTATACGACACCCGTCGCGTCCCGTTATCCCGTAGTCGCCTCATACGACACCCACGGAAAAGAAATGGGGTGGTGTTATTCTTAGCTGGCATCACACGGCAACAATTTTTTTGAACTGTGCTTATTAAGCCCTTTCATTTGATACCCAACACGACATTACTTGTAGTATAAACTTTTTCAATTCTTAGCTCTAGAGGGCGCCCTATGTAATGTATAGTGACATAACGTAGCCTATAACCACCGGACTGTTTAGACGCTTCAAATGATACCTCATTTATCAAATTCTGATAAGTTGTTTAGAAGTTAGGACGGAACAAACGTTTTCGTTTCCACATACATACATACATACATACAGGTCAAAATCATAACTCTCCTTTTTGCTTTGCCGTAGTCGGGTAAAAAGAACAAAACTCTAACAAAATAAATAAATAACTGTCAAAAATAATATTCAAGAGGCGCCGCGGCCATTGTTATGACAAGTTTTGAGAATATGAGATGTTCGAAATCCAAATCATTTATCTCCATCTAGTGTAAAAACCGCTTTTGTCCACTAAATTCACGCGGCAAAACTGTTCTTTATCAGCTAAAGAGGTGAAAAGGTTGTTTTCTCACGTGCCGCACAATTTAGCGGGAATTTTTCGTTTAGCTGTCCTTTGCAGTGGGTCGATATAGAAACCATCTGAAAGAAAGAAAGAAAGAAAGAAAACACATTTATTTCGGTCCACACAACACAACAACAAAAAATACTACATTTAAACTTAGGCTATCGTCGTAAGCACAGGTTATTGCGCATATGCACCGAAAATGGACCTCACTCAGCATGTACGGCAGATAGCAGTAGCTATAGATCTACAGCGCTGGTATTCTGTGAAGCCATATGGACGGAGAATAAACATTAATAAATCTTAAAGTACTAAAGATATTTTCTCGAATCTCGAGTTTGTTCGTCAAAAATTTGAACCCATTGCCATGATAAACATTTTCGATCTGTTTCCGTTTACACCCTGGCTAGGATCGCGGTAGTTATAGTAGAACGATAAAATTATATTCCACGGTCTAAGCTTCAAGTATCCGTCAAAGTTTGTTTTTTATAATACCCTTATTTCTATAAGGAAAAGTAAGCAAGTAACTAAACCAAAAAATACTTATTTTACTGGAAGTACAAATATTTTAAGAGAAGAAGTGCTTAGTTTTTTCTTCTTTTAAGTCAAATCGTATAAATTTTATGTAGTTTTTTTGTTGTTATGTATAGTGAGTTAAGTCTGGAGAACATAAAAGTGGAAACAGCCGCGGGTGAAACCACGGGGCGAAAAGCTTGTTAACATAATAAATCATATGCAATAATCGACCAAGCTAGATACAATACGTGATTAAGTATCATAAAAAGAAATATCTTATTAATAACTATCTCTGATTGAGCTCTCAACGGGAAGGTGGGGGAAGCATTAAAAGATTAATTCCAGAAAGAATCCCAAGGGGCTTTTTGTATAGAAAATCTTATTTACTTCAAGTGAGTGCTTTCTAGAGGTTCAAGTTATAGTTTCGAGGCGATTTATCGACAATAATAAAGTAAACTTCTAAAAACCTAAAACAGTTCTATGTGCTCAATTTCTATGCTTAGGCAGGTTTTTGTATTTTTAACGCATCGGAACGCATGCGTCTGGCAGTCGACAGGAAATTGCGAATTCAGATCTTATAATCTAATACAAATACGGCTACGGTGCGTTTGTGGTGCGTTACGGTCTGTACTGGATACTTATTTGTGTGGGAGTAAGATCGGAATTCGGAATTATAATTTCGTCTGACAGACAACGAGCGACAGACGACGTACTAAAGACAATCATGTGAAGAAAGATACGATTAGATAGAATGTTTCGCTTTGCTGGCGGCTCATTTTGTTTCAAAGTGTTTGTTCGTGTCTTTCGCATAGTGTTCAAATGGGTTACTAATGCAAATTTGCGAACCATCGATCAGATGAGTGTCTCAAAGTTAAAGTCACAGATTTTTTTTTCTCAGTGTGGAATAACCATTCCAGAGGAGAGTGGGTGGGTACTTCGGTATTCATGAGATCAGCTCTGCTAAGATGACTTTTTAATGTAACGCCTTGTTTACACACTCGAGCTATGGGCAGGGATATAGTAAGGGCAGTTGGCAGCGCGAGCATGAAAACAGGTTACTCGCGTTACAGGCAGCTCACTCTGCTTGTAACATATGCTGAGTGGAGACCTTTTTTGGTCGCATAAGTACCTTTATTTCAGATATCTGTATTTTAGTTTAGTGTCTAATTGAATGTGACTAAAATAAACGTTTTTATCTTTATCTTTATCTTTATCACTGCTACTCGTCATGCCACTGCTAGTTCCCGTGGTCCCTTAACTGTCAGTTTTTCGTGTGGAAGTCAAAAGAACGGCAGCACGAGCGCGTCTGCAATGTGCATTCTTGCTACTCGTATTGCTATGAAAAGAGTATGGACACTCACTTGCGTTGATACCTACGCGGAGCAGTGGGACAGTACCCTACGGTCCCGGGTTCAAGTCCCGGCAGGCACAATTTTTTATTTTTATTTCTTATTTTAATGTATAAACTTAGAACCTGCTTAAGCTCATACCTTGCTCCAACACTGAAGAGCAGCAAATTTGATCGCTCGGCGTCGGACGTCCTCTAGCTGTTTTATTGGAGGCAGGAATGAGAGCGGTTGTTTTTCCCAATTTTATTTACCCACTTGTAACTTAATAACGAAATACCAATCTGTTGGAGGCTAGAAGCCCACCAGTTTGACCTTGTCTAGAGAATCCTTTTTTAGGACATCGCTGGAAGGGTTTTAGAAGTATTTGCTCAAGACAGTGTCTTGTCAAATTGCTGGGTTACTACAGAGTTTTACTTAACTGTTTTCATACAAATACCCCCTGTGATAGTAAAAACTATAGATTTAGCGTTGTTAGTTGTGGAGATTGTACGATGCGTGAAAATGATTTGAGGCAAATTAAAAATAAAGAATATATGCATTTTACGTAATTTTTGAAAAATATTTTCTAATTTATGTTATTTTTGATGGGCACAATGAGCTATCCGTTTATAAAGACTTGCGTATAACATATTATTATATCACTAGCTGTTACTCGCGGCGATGTCCGACACTAAAATCTATCCTATGTGTTAATCCATGTTACCTTGGTTCAGTAGTTTTTGAGTGGAGAAGTAACCAACAAACAAACATATAAACAAACACATTTATAATATTTGTAGGATAGCGGGATAGAGGTCAGTGCATATTATACAATATTTGATGCACTATTATTGTATTATGCACTCACAGTGCTATGTCATTTTCATAAATGAAAATAAGAAATTGAAAAATTTTTAGCGTCCGCCGGGACTTGAACCCGGGACCGTGGAGTACCGTCCCACTGTTTTGCCAACTGAGCTATCGGTGCCCCGACTGACACTTGCCAATTCTTCAATCTCTTGGTACTCGTCTCGAAGTGACGTACAAGCGACATCTAGTATAAGTTATTGTAACTAATACTATGGTTAGTCCACAATTAGTGTAGGAATTCAAACCATGCGATGAAACTTCATTTATGTATATTTGAAGCATTTGAAGTGACAAATGTGGAGCATTGTATCGGAACATCAGAAACAGCGTTGAAATTGGTGTATTCGGGAATATCCGAAACAAAGTCCTTGAGGGTGCTCACACATTGCATCGTTGTATTCAAAGCTGGGCAGCACCCGTGCTCTATCTTGTTACGGCAAGTTTGCGACTGGAACATTCGCTAGTGCTGGGATTGTTATCGATAAAACTTTTAACAAAAATGAATTAAACTTCCAAATATTACCGGAAAATAAATGAGAAGCTATACAAACATTTCGTAACCTATGAATGCACTTTTATTAAAATTCCTTCTTTAAATTAAAATTCCTTCTTTAAATTAAAATTCCTTTAAAAATTCCGTTGTCTTGTTATTAAAATGTAGTACCGTTGTGCGAATTATTATTTTTTTCTGAATTTTACAGTATTTAGTCATTACTAGCAGAGCTGGTACCCGCAATTTTAGGTTAGATACTTAATTCCAGATGGAAGAGGCGTCGTCACTAGTAATGAGAAAAGTCGCATGTTTAAATCCTGCCCGCGTTTGATAATTTTGCAAGTAAAAAAAAAAAAATTATTGATTTTGTTATTTCTGCAAGCCATCTAAATCTCTCGGTGTTGTTGGTTGATGCTTGTTATACTCTCTAAACAGATGTTATAAAATTTTCTGTAACGGCCAAGCACACTCAACTCTCCAGTATCTATTGATGTTGCTGGTTTCACTTTCGAAATAGTTGTTCACTTTCTTATTTCTGTGAGATAAGTCGTCGACTGTTGATGCTGGTTTCACTTTCGAAATAGTTGACCACAAAAATATATATTGTTTCATACAAATATTTGTGATTGCATGTCAAGCCTCCTTAAATTGAATCATTTTTTATATCTAAGCTTATACAAAATTTTTGCTACTCAATGCATTCCTTCGTCAACTTGAACGTGACTTTAAATTTAAAATAAAAGTTCTTTAACAAAGTCCAAGTAAGCCCAGTCAAGTACATGATCTTTTACATACATAATTTCGTGTCAAATGAACCTAATACGGTGGAAGTAACAAAACAATAATTTTATCCCACCTAGCATGGCGTGAATAGCTCTGCCGTTATACAGTCACGGATGAATCATTTATTTATCAATTCATCTATTCTTTTTTTTTCATTTCCATTTTTGTTTTAAATCCGTACTTAAGTTTCAGAAATAAGCTTGCACAGACACGTAGATAAAGAATCAATATAATAAAATTATTCTTTTGAGTTACTGTGGCCTTTATAAAGCCCCCCATAGATGTTTTTGATATTATTCTCCATATACAGACAGCGACCTATTTCACTCAAGAAACATTCCTGGTTTTGTTTTCAAACATAATTTTCAATGAAATAATGTTACTAAAATCATCTAGATGATTTATTTCAACGACACAATAATTGTTAAAAGCTTATCGTGCAGCACAGTCGACAAACACATGTTGACAACACTTCCAGCAGGTGCCTTCCGAAGAATGGCCAGAGTGAAACCTTTTGTCGAAAAACCAATCAACTGCACCGGGCGGTTAACCGGACTTTGCTCGGCTGTACACGGTATACAACAGAATGGTTCACTGATTGTGTGCGATGACTGGTACAGTCGTTGAGAAAATTCTGAATAAAAAAATATTTAATGCTTTATGGTGGTTTAACAAAAAAGTTGAGACAGTAAAGTTATAAGATAAAAATACTTTATTATTGAACTGTGTCTTAAGTTGTAACAAGTTACATAGTGTCAACTGTTCGATACGAACACAGGATTGTATCCGAATGATAAATAAGGCATGTCATGTTGGTATGAATGTTTATAAAAAATAAAGTAACTTCCTCCATATACGCTCTGGTACAACGTGGTTTAATTTATAAATTTCCCGAATTATTGTTCCTGTCAGCGTTGGAAGTCACAAAATTCTACTTCGTGTACTGCACAGAAGAACTGGTCCTTCAAGCAAGCGGATTCAGCGCGGGACTCCTTGTTTCAAGTAAAGTGGCAGTACTCGTATCGCGGTGTCGTGCGTTTCCACAACGGCAGACGCGATTGGTGTGGCAGTCGTACGAGTATAATCAGCAGGTCAAAGGTTTATTTGCTGAAGACTTCCATCCATCTAATATATGGGTATGCTTCTCTACGCTGAAATTCAAGAAAAAATGTGTAATCGCGGTGATCAAAAACCATAAGCATCGGCATCGACGGCATTTGGTATGTGAACGGCCATTATTTACGTTAGGAAGTGCAAGTTGGTCAACCTGTGTGGCGTCATTCGCAAACGAGCAGTCAGCTGTCAAGCAAACGTCAGATCATCAGAACAGTCTTCACTCGTGCAAGTTAAAAAGAGACGACAATAGTAAGGGTGCGTTCGTTTCATTAAATCTTCGCGGGTATTCAAGTGACAGTGCTCCGAAAACGTGAGGTCATAGGTTTGCAGCAGAGTCCGGGAGTGTATCCGAACTCGAAACTTTTTGGCGCGACCATACAAAAGGCTACATTCACAGGAAGTGACAACATCGTCTTTGTGTGTGTGTGTTACTGTGTTGCGTAGTCGCAGCGTGTCAGCGATGTGCGTATTATTTTTAGCGCCGCCATTTTGATCCAGAAGATTAGATTGTGGAAGCTAAGCTTATTTCGTGCCTAGTAAAAACAAAATTACAAGGAATTCTTCGATTAAAAGTGATACACATAAAATATAAATAAGCATCTAATATATGCGTCATTGCGTTTCATCGACATGGCCGATGCAGCGAAGTTGAAGGTTTTGAGAGGCGAAAGGGGCTACATTAAAAGTGGCATCACGCGTATCGCCAGCTTCTGTGCTGACGAAGAAGAGTTAAAAGCATCGTCCTATGAGTCGCTCAGCGAGAAACGCCACCGATTAGCAGACGCCTTCAAAGAGTATGAGAGGCTCAATAAGGCCATTATTGTGCTAAACGAAGATGATGACGAGAATTACGCCGACTATGAAAATAAATATTTCCTGGCTATTGGTATTTTAGACAAATGCAGAGCTAATTTAGTTCATAATTGTCAAAATCAAAACACACCCAAAGAAAAAAGAGCCCTCGCCATCGAAAGCACCGAGGAGGAGAAAGTAGCTACACCAACTTCATCTTCTAAACCGATGAAGTCTACCAAAGTTGTCAACAATGTAGCAGTCACCAAGCCGGAGCAAACATGTGCTGCAGCGTAATAAGTTGCCCCTCACGCCGACTGGGCCGTATCTAGTGGACACATGTTTTGGTTACATTGTGGGCGGGGACTTGCCGATATCTGCCGGCAAGATTGTATGTGCTAACTTATGTGTCAATGTGCAAGGTAACCCAATTCCATTTAAAAACACATTTCAACAAAAACAACAATTATGTAATGTATTACCAAACAACCCTGTCTCTTGTTTAGTTTCTTCTAATGAACAGGATGAAAAACAGGGTGTCCAAATTCAGTCAAATTTTATGCTAGGTGAAAAGGTAACTACTTCCTCACAAGATAATTCATTGTGTCAAGAAGTACCTACAGTTATCCAAGATGATTCTAGCTTATACAATTTAAACAAAACTATTTCAAGCTTCTGGGAATGTGAAAAAGTACCCAATATATTTAAAGAAGGGTCCACTGAACATCAACTTGCTGAGGAATGTTTCCAAAATTCAGTAAAATTAATAAATAAAAGATTTACAGTGGCCTTACCCCTCAAGCTTGACTTAGAAGATATACAGTTAGGGGATACTTTTTCCTATGCGTTACAAAGATTTTTCAGTTTAGAAAAACGGTTAACAAAAGACCAAAGTTTAGGTATAAAATATAAACAAGCAATTCAAGACTATTTAGACCAGGGTCATGCTAGGTTTTATAGTATGGATAATTATGATTTTCATTCTGGCAAGGTTTGTTTTATCTCTCACCACCCTGTATTCAATCCCAATAGTAAGACTACTCCGGTAAGACCAGTTTTTGATGCCGGAATGCGCTCAAAATCAGGTCTAGCATTAAACGACATATTGTTAAATGGTGATGTAGTACAGAGCGAGCTGTTTGATGTTTTGATATTGCTAAGAACATATAAATATGTTTTATTATGTGACATTAAAGCCATGTACAGGCAAATATTAGTTGATGAAAAATATTGTTGTTTACAAAACATTTTGTGGCGAAACTCTGTGCATGATCCAGTACAATGCATACAACTTAGGACGGTTACTTTTGGATTAAAAAGTTCAGCTTTCCTTGCTACTAGGTGTTTGATAGAACTAGCAAACATGTTTGAAAATAAATATCCTTTGGCAGCCTCTGTGTTAAAACATTCTAGTTATGTAGATGACATTCAGTGCGGCAGTAATAGCGCGGCAGAGTTATTGTCTATAAAAAACGAGTTAGTTGAACTTATGAGTGAAGCAAGTTTTACTTTGCATAAATGGTATTCAAATAATTCGGAAGTTTTACAAGACATTCCATCAGAGTTGCAATATTTCGGCAATAGAGAATTAGATAAAAATAATAGTTACATGAAAACCCTAGGGTTAGGTTATGATGTAGCCTCAGACTCTTTAACTATGCGGTGTCCTGTATCTGACAATGTGAAGCGGTACACCAAGAGACAAATGTTAAGCTTTATAAGTAAATTTTATGACCCTTTGGGTATTTCCGGTCCTATCCTGGTTCAAGCTAAGGTATTGATGCAAAAGGCATGGTTGTTAGAGTTAAAATGGGATGATTATTTGCCAGAACCTATTCACTCACAGTGGGTTGATTTTGCCAAGACTTTGGTAGAAATGGAAACCATTTCTGTCTCTAGAAATATCAATTCGCCTTCAGCAGTGTCGATTGAACTTGTGGGATATTGTGATGCTTCAATTTTGGCTTATGGTTGCTGCTTGTACCTAAGAGTTGTAGACAAAAATAAAACTGTCAAGGTCAATCTGCTGTGCTCCAAATCGCGTATCAATCCTAAAAATAAACAATTAACAATGCCTAGGCTTGAACTAAACAGTGCTTTATTGCTCGCTATGTTGGCTAAAAAAGTGTATAACATTTTATGTGTTAAATACAATGTAAAAACTATTTTATATGCTGATTCTCAGATTGTTCTCGCGTGGCTTGGAAGTTTACCAGAAAAATTGACTGTCTATGTTGCTAACAGAGTAAAACAAATCCAAAAATTGACTGAGGGTTTTCCCTGGTTTTATGTACAAACTGGTGATAATCCTGCAGATTGCTTGTCTCGGGGAGTCACTCCTAAGGCACTAGAGAACAATGTGAAGCAACTTTGGTTTCATGGGCCACTATTTTTACAGGATTTTGACTATGTTCATTGTGATGCAAAAAATAAAAACGAAGTCATTGACATTCCAGAGCAAAAAAGGGAACAAAAGGTTTTTCATATATACAAAAAAGAAAACAAATTGTACAATGTACTTGATAAACATTCCAATATCGAAAGAATTACAAGAATAATGGCTTACGTGCAAAGATTTATTTCGAATGCCAAGAAGGAAAATTGTAATATTAAAATGCAAGGATTTTTATGTCCTAAAGAACTAGATTCTGCCTTACAAACAGTTATAAAATTAGATCAACAAAGACATTTTAAAGAAGAAATAAAATAAGCCTACAAAAATATATTGTGATAATGGTGCTTATTATAAAGGCGCAAATAATGTAATAAAAGAATTATATGACTTGCAAACTTCCACAGTGCACCAAAATACTGTTACTAATTATTGCAACGAGGAGCGAATAAACTTCCATTTTATTCCTTCATATTCTCCCATTTTTGGGGGTCTGTGGGAGGCTGGTGTCAAAAGCATAAAATACCACCTAAAACGTGTAATCTCAGATACAGTATTAACCTATGAGGAACTGTATACGGTGCTCGTGCAAGTTGAGGGTATATTGAACTCTCGTCCCCTTACACCTATGTCGAGGGATCATAATGACATGTCTTACCTTTCACCGGCGCACTTCCTCACTGGTTCTTCAATGATGTCCTATCCTGAGCTAGATTTAACAGGTACTAATGTAGGAAAGTTGAGTTTTTGGAAAAAGTGCACTCAAATGCAACAGCATTTTTGGCAGCAATGGCATAAACAATATCTGACTACTCTGCAAAACAGACCTAAATGGTCAAATTTGCAACCAAATTTAGAAGAAGGAATGATGGTCATTCTGAGAAATAGTAATGTCTCACCATTGAAATGGCCTGTTGGCAGAATAGTCAGTGTGTTACCAGGCAAAGATGGCAAGGTTCGTGCATTACATGTAAAAACAGCTAAGGGTTCAATAGTGAAAACTAGCATTATGAATGTGTGTCCACTACCCATAGCTGATTAAGTGAATGCCCAGTTGGTAAAATTTATAGATTATTATAATTTTTGTTTATAAGATATTCTTACCTTTTCATAATGGTAGAGTCTAAAGTTCCTTTTAAGTGTAGGATAGCTAGGTTTTGCTGACATTAATTTTTAAGTTTTCTATAATGCCTATTTTAGGTATACTATAGCATCAAGTAGGTATTACTTTAAGAATAAGGATAAGTTTAAATAAGAACTCATGTCTGAAAAAGAAAACAAGATTTATTTTGATAACTTTATAAGGTTAAATACAACCAATTTGTCACGTCTTACTGAACATATTATAAAAGCGCAAAGCTGTACTTAATTTAAAGTTTAAAGATAGAGAGGTTTTTTATAGCATTGTACAGAGTAATTTTTTGGTTTGTCTTTAACTAAGTTCTATTTCTAATTAATTGGGTCTATAACTGCCCCCCCCAATCTGTTCGATACGAACACAGGATTGTATCCGAATGATAAATAAGGCATGTCATGTTGGTATGAATGTTTATAAAAAATAAAGTAACTTCCTCCATATACGCTCTGGTACAACGTGGTTTAATTTATAAATTTCCCGAATTATTGTTCCTGTCAGCGTTGGAAGTCACAAAATTCTACTTCGTGTACTGCACATCAACGATTTCGGACGTACAATAGCACAACTTAACTAAACAGTGACTAACTAAGAAAGGAAAAATAATTTTGACAGCATCTAAATGCGCATCGCACTTTTTTATAATAACACGGTAAGGCTTCTGTTTTTTGTAAGCGTTGGATTTAATCAATGTGAATATAAAATGCTGTCCAACATTAGGATCGAAACTTAGCTACTTCTGGTCCAGTTGCGTTAGTAAACATACATACATACACATAGCACAACTATTATCCTTTGCGGGGTAGGCAGAGCGTAAACAGCCGCAAAAATGGCCATTTACGCCACGTCTGACAAATACGTGAGGGTCATTCGGATAGTTGTGTATCGCCATAGCGACAGGTTGTCAGCCCATCGCCTAAAATTGCAATACACACCCTCGAGTTCCTTAGTCGCCTCTTACGACTCCCTCGGGAAAGAAATGGAGTGATGCTATTCTAAGCCGGCATCACACGGCCGATGCGTTAGTAAAGATTGTAAGAAATAATTATTAAAACTCGCGCGATAAATATTTGGTGTCGTATTCATACAAAAAAATCGTCTTTATAAGAACGCAATATTTACTCACAAATTTAATTATTTGATGATATTACCGTAACTGTACCTATCCGTAGCATATTATTTAGTTATTTTAATGGAATATCGTGTATGACGAGTTTTAAATATTTTTAAACTGAATAGTGGACATTGAGCTGAGAAAAACTGGTTTTAATAAACATATTTCTCATTTTAAAAGTTATACGGGTATTTTGGTCCTGAAATATAAATTCAATACAGAAAATTTTATCACAATAAAGTTCAATTGTTTGAACTTTAAATTACGATATATTATTACATGTAAGGTGTTATAATAACGTTGGTATTCAATGTTTGATTGATGAATTGGTATAGAAAGAAATTATATTATATCTAAGAAACAGCGTGGTAAAAAGATAATTTAAGGGTCCAAAAACAGCTATAATTATATAGATAAGTAGTAAAATTTCAAATCGTTTGACAATGAGATCAACTTTTTACATATTATTTATCTGAAATTGAAATGCAAAAACAATTGAAAAAAAAAACAAATTAAACAAATTGGTACTTATATTTATATTCTTCAATTCACAAACATAGATGGAAGCAATCTAAAAATACCATTTAGCTGTAACATTTCACGCCGAAGCGCTGATTAGTGAGCGAGGATAAATACGCGAGACCGTCGGTAACAATAAAATGAAATGTATTTCTTAAAGGGACAGCTGCAATAAAAATAAAAAAGCGTATACATAAAGCTGCTGACAAATGCGGAGAGGCAGTAAAACCCGGCGGCTGGGAACGCGAGGAAAAAAGTCGTCATGATAAAGAAACGTGCGGGAAAGTTCTGTAGTAGCGTAGCGATACACGCGACTCTACTTGGATGACTTTGCATGCATTAATATTTTTATTTTAAGCCGCGTGATGCCGGCTCAAAATAGCATCATTTCATTCCTGCAAGTTCCGTGAAAAGTAAGCAAGAGATTCGAGGGTTTCACGGCGACAGGCTGACAACCGGTCTCTATAGTGATACGCAATTTTTCTGATACGGCCCTCAAATTTGGATCCAACGTGGCGATAGTGATCGTATTTTTATGGCCTGACTACTAGGTATAAAGGCTAGTATGTGTATTATATTATTTTCAGACTTTTGAACTGAAAATTTGTCTTACCCACTTCTATTTCTTCTTGTATCTTACCTAGAACAGCAGTTGAGTCGCGTAATTTTTGGTTATTATTAATTATTTCACAAAGGTTTTTCAGAGCTGTAAAATCTTAAACAATCTATAATTCCGTGACTGATCCGTCCCTTATTAGATTTTTCATTCATTTCTGTGCTAGATTATTTGAAGAACAATTCAATGAGCTGAATTTCCAAAAAATATTAAGTATTAAAAAAAAACGATTTTCCGTGTAATTACAAAAACATTTTGACGCTATCTTAATTATTTTCCTAAACGATTTGACTGTCAAACGACTTAGAAACTGTTTTACTTTTTTATAACAACACCGTTATATTTACCAAGTATGGTTTATTCAAATTCTGTTACATATTTCATTATTAAAATGAAATACGTTTGTAAACAATAACACCAATTAAACAAAATTGCATAACCACTTAAGTTATGAATAGTTGACATTTAAAAATGAATAAACATTTGCTTTTAAAAACTCGTTTTACATGGTACCCTACTTTGCGTTTTACAAAGTAGAAAAAGACGGAAACGTGTAGATTCGTTCGTTCCCTTTGAGGCATCCCTCGTAGCGCGTAACGAAGCGTGAGTGCGGCCACTCACTGAGAACGGCACATAGACATAAGCGAAGCGTTACTTATTTATCCCTTATCCCTATAAGATATATAGAAAGATCGTCAACGGCGTATTAAAAAACATCTTCTTGCCACGTTTTGGGCTGGTAAACTTTAATGATGCACATTTTGACATTGACCCGATATTACGCAGAAAAATAAAAATCTGGAATGAAAAATTTACTTTCATAATACCTTCTTCTTTTGGTCGTGTGGGACACCAAGTTGACAAATGACCCATTAAACCATGAATCATAAAGTCAAACAAAATAGGAACGTTCCTTGTGAGCCATCCCTCGCAGCGCGTAACGAAGCGTGAGTGCGGTGCGGCCACTCACTGAGAACGGCACATAGACATAAGCGAAGCGATACTCATCTATCCCTGATAGGGTAGGTAGAGCGTCAACGGCATATTAAAAACATCTTCTTGCCACGTTTTGGACTGGTAAACTTTAATGATGCACATTTTGACATGGACCCGATATTACGTAGAAGAATAAAAATCTGGAATGAAAAATGTATTTTCATAATACCTTCTTCTTCTGGTCGTGTGGGACACCAAATTGACGAATGACCCATTAAACCATGAATCATAAAGTCAAATAAAATGGAAACGGTCCCTTTGAGGCATCCCTCGTAGCGCGTAACGAAGCGTGAGTGCGGCCACTCGCTGAGAACGGCACATAGACATAAGCGAAGCGATACTCATTTAACGCTTATAGGGTAGGTAGAGCGTCAACGGTATATTAAAACATCTTTTTTCCATGTTTTGGGCTGGTAAACTTCAATGATCCACATCTTGACATTGACCTGACATTACGAAGAGAAATTAAAATCTGGAATGAAAAATTTACTTTCATAATACCTTCTTCTTGGTCGTGTGGGACACCAAGTTGACGAATGACCCATGAATCATAAAGTCAAACAAAATGGGAACGTTCCCATTGAGGCATCCCTCGTAGCGCGTAACGAAGCGTGAGTGCGGCCACTCGCTGAGAACGGCACATAGACATAAGCGAAGCGATACTCATTTATCCCTTAACGCCAACGCTGTCTCGAGCTTTTTTTTATTAATGATGGGTTTGCTCTTGACTCTAGTCTAGGTCATAGGACAGAGACAGAGTCTAAGATGGAGCGAGCTCACCCAGAAGAACCCTGTTAAGGCACTGGCACTCCCACACACTGACGGAACGCAGCAAGCTACTTGGCGCCAGACTTCGGTGGGATGGTGGTCGCGAGCCAGGCGGCTCCTTACGGAGCCTTCCACCGCTTAGTGGGATCGTTCAGCCGGACTTATCCACAGGCAAGCCTGTGTTGCCGTTGCCCGGGGTGGACCGCTAGGAGGTAGATCCCATACCACCCCGAGGTAGCTGCATGCGCGGGTCAACCGCGTGTAGGCTAGATTTGTAAAAATACAAAAGCAAAGCTGTGTGACGCGGGTCATCTAGCCCGCCGTATTGCAGCTATTTAGGCACGAAACGCCTTCTGAATTCGCGCGGATTATAATGAGAAGACGCACAGGCTGTCGTTTTATGAAGCGTTTGGCCTTATAGGGCAGATAGAGCGCCGCAGTATATAAATACTTAAAAATATGTCATGAAAATGTTTATTATTCTAAGAGCTTCTTTATCTGGTTGTGTGGGATACCAAGTCGATGAATGACCCGTTAAAATATGAATTATGAAGTCAAAAAAGACGGGTACGTTCTCTTTGATCCACCGTTCGCAGCGCGTATGAAACCAGTGAATAAGCGAAGTGAGGAGAAAACAAGCGAAGCTAGTAGAACGACCTCGACAGTGGCGTCACTTCACAAAAATAGTTTTCGCTTTGTACAAACAACCTATCAGAATGTCTATTGCCCAAGATTTTAGTAGTGTTTTTGTGGTTTTAATTGCCATGATTTTAATTACAGCGAATATTATGCTGAGTTTGCAGGTTCTAAATTTACTTAAGGATAATACTAAAAACCTTGGCAACGGACATTCTGATAGATTGTTTGTATAGAAAGAAAATATTTTTTTGTGAAATGGCGCCTCTGTCGAGGTCGTTAACGAGTACACTCGCCTGAAGGAATTTGTTAACTATTTAAAAATCAAAGACGAAAATGGCGGCAACCAGCGTTTACTGCATTTGCTCCAATCAGAAGACAAAACTGTAGGGAAAGTAATTATAACTCTTGAACTATGAAAATGTAGTTTAATTCTACATCAAAAAGGAACTAATCCGCAATTTTTTACCGAGTGTTCAAGTGTTCAAAGGGTCCGCAAATATCCACGACCATCTACCAGACACCAGAATTTATGTTTTTTACTGTCGTTTACAATCTGCTTATACATTTGATGATTGCAGGTGTGATGTAACACATGGATAAACGCATGTTGTTCAGGTGTAGAAAGTCCCAAACGATAATAAATAATGAACTACACGTGTTAAAAAAGAATTGAATGGGAGTTTTTCTGTTGACAGTTCTGTTGATAGTTCTGAATGTCAAACCAGAGGGCACTGTGCTAAACTGAAAATTAGACGTTTCAATAATGGCTGGCGGCAGCCATAGTTTTGTCTCAGGTTCCGTTTCACGTTGTGTATGTTACTAATTTATTTCTTTTAGTTTGATTTGCTACAAAATAAACTTGACGTCATGCTATTATATTGAAAGTTATTTATGTAAGCCAACAAAAAAGTATAAGAAATTTAGAACGATTACATTTTACAAAATAATGAATATTTGTAAAGTAGTACCGATTTTCAGGCAATGCAACGTTATTTCAATTAAGCTGAGCGCCCTCTTTATGACACTCGAGAAACTCTAGAAAATTGAGCTACACGTGTTCACTCACTCCGCCATCGTCCATACCGTAGCCTTACCCCGTAATTACGCAAACAGGAGACACAAGAGGCACTTCTCTCGGCGAGGATATCAGCCAGGTCAACAATTTGCCATCCTCGGGAACCCACCGCAAAATCAAAGCGAAACGCTTGGATCACCTGAAATTCACCTGCCATCTTACCCGATGGTTCGGTGAATTTTCTTGGAAGGTGAATTTGTTATACGATAAATAAAATACCTGCCACACGGTAAGAGTTTGCTGACTGGCAATTATTACGTAAATTGTTAATGAAGAATGTGCTAAATGATTTGATTGATGAACATTTTGGAATATATTTACGGTTTACATACTATGAAACTGAACAACTTTTTCTACTGTGAATGAGAAAATTTCGATCTTCCATCCAACGGCTAACTGAATTACTATAGAAACTCGAAACATTTAATTGTTTACCAACAAAGGCTTCGTAATGATCATGCCTATAAATTAAGAATTAAACTCTTGCCGGTGGAGTAACTGCCAATGCTCTCTCTTCTCTGCTAGTAACTTGATCTCCTGATACATACATACATACATACATAAATCACGCCTTTATCCCTTACGGCACAGTATAATTAATAGTACTAGCGTACAGTATGGTCACTCCCTGCCTCCCCCTACAAGCGCCGCCCACCCGCGCTCGGAGGATGCTCAGACACCGGCTAAGCAAGGACGCGACGACGAAGGTCATTTCATACTGTCGCACATTGCATTCCCGATTCCCGAACGCAAAATGGCGGCAACCCTGACATGTTGTCTCACACACACAAGCATAGTCCGCGTTCACCTACGCGAGCTTAGACTGTGTGCGTAGCAACGCATTTGATTCATACATTTGAGCGCCAGTGTCCGAGGTGTGCTTACGGGGTAGGCAGAGCGTTAACGGCCGTAAAACGGATATTAACACCACGTCTGACAAAAGTTTGAGGGTCAATCAGATAGCTGTGTATCACTATAGTGACAGGTTGTCAGCCCATCGCCTAAAATTGCAATACACGCCCTCGAGTCCCTTAGTCGCCTCTTACGACACCCATGAGTATGAAATGGGGTGATGCTATTCTAGGCCGGCATCACACGGCAAGATCTCACGACATCTCCTGATACGACACGACATATTTCTTTCTTTTATCTGGGTAAAGTAGTTGCGTCTAGGTCTACGCCTATTCTTATCTATGAAAATTACATGGATGAATTTCCCATTTGTGTAAAGAATAATATTTTCTTGAGTTTGCACAACTATTACTCATCACAATAAATGTGTAAAGAATATACTATAACATGGAAAAATAAATGTTGTCGTATTAAGCGTGAGACGTAATTTTCTACACGTGTTGCGAATAGTTCAGATTAAGAATTCAAAAGATATTTTTTTTGTAACAACCTGCATGTATTCTGAAACCGAGTTTATCTGACCATACTTTAAAATTCTAGTCCAAGATTTGTTTCTTCAAGAGTACCTCCTTAACGCTTCATTGGTATTCCTTGCAGGCACCTCAAGAGATCCTCATCTGCCATTCCTTTGGATGCAACCTGGAACGCCTGCAACGGCTGGAACTTCTAGTTCTGCATAAAACTTGCATGGGCCAGTCCAGAGCACTCGGGATCTACGATCTATTCTCGGAGGAAAAAATATTGAGAAGGAACCCTAGTATAACAAGAGCGAAGTATAGCAAAACGTTTCACTATCAGATTGGATTTCAGATAATTGACTCGTAGACGCATTTTTTTTGTCTAGTTACTTAACTAAATAAGTACTAATCTAGTGATTTTGTGTTGCTATGGTGTGTGTTTAATCACAACTGATCAAAACTATTACAATCACTCAATTACTACTAAAATGTAAGTAGAAGGTGTTTTTTTTTTATTGTGTGTCAACATGCATCAAATATTATTATGTAATTTTATTGGTTGTTTTCCTTTAACTCAAGTCCAAGTAAGTATTTAGAATAATGTGCACAAACTTGATGAAAAGGAACAATATGATGCCATGCGACAGAAAGGGACAGAAAATTTATATCTGCCGCTTACCCATAGTAACTCTGGCAATATTCATTTAACCTTCTTGGGCAAAGAATACCTCTGAACTTCTTTTTTCTCTGAGCTCGATTCACCTCGTGTGTTCCGACGCGTTGGAATTTAGAAGTTTTTGTGCATATTTGATGAGTGGTGTTAAGAATTTGCCTGCAGTAAAAAGAGAATAGTGAAACAGGTTTTTTGGTAAGGTTTTATATAAATGTTACATGTTGATTCCTAGTAAGGTTCTGGATCTTGAAATAAAGTTTCAATAAATAGTTATTTAAACAATAAGGAAGCAACGTAAATGATTGCTTTGAATGCTAATTTTATGATTTTTAATCCTAAGACAACGAAGGATACTAAAATGAAATCGGGAGCTTAGCGAGTGATTTAAAAGTAGAATCTTGAGCTTAGTGAGGGATGCAAAATCAAGATTTGTAAATGAAATTTCCCTCGTGTGGTGTACATAACTTTTCAGCTCTGCCAGTGAGAAAATAACATTATTTTAGCTAGAATATGACAGAAAAACAACTAGTTCAACCAAAGCTTTTAGGTTTATAAGTTCTTATTATACAGTACCCCAACAGCAACAGTACACAGATTCAGAAAATGTCTTTGCCATTTTCACTTTTCGATAGAAGCCATCTATTTAAACAAATTATAGGCTATGAGATATTTAAGACAGTGTCTAATAAGGCACGTCTGGCTGTGCATAGAAGAGTGTTAGTTACAACACTTATGTATGGGAGTGAAAGTTGGGTATGGCAGAAAAAGCATGAAAGTAGAATAAATGCGGTAGAAATGAGAGCGCTAAGAAGTATGATTGGAGTGAAATTGAGTGACAGGATAAGGAATAGTGTGATTAGAGAACGTTGCGGTATAAAAGAAGACGTAGTGACTGGTATAGAAAAAGGAATGCTGAGATGGTTTGGTCACATTGAGAGAATGAATGTAAGAAGATTAACGAAACAGGTGTATATGGCGAGTGTTGATGGGATCGTTGGAAGGGGAAGACCAAGACGCACGTATTTGGATCAGATCGGGGACGTCCTAAAGAAAGGTCAGGTCAAGAGTACCCAAAACCGATGAGCATGTATGAACAGATTGATGCATGTTGAAGAAGCGTAAGAGGTATGTCAGGATCGTAGCAAATGGAAAGATGTAATCTCTGCCTACCCCTATGGGAAAGAGGCGTGATTATATGTATGTATATGTATGTAGATATTTAAAGGTATAGTTTGGCCAGAGCTTTCCCTTCTTTCAGGGTACCGATTCTCTTATTTTTTTGTCACGGTTATGCCATCGAAAGTCAATTGTCATTCCTATTTCAATTATTTTAGGATATATTTAATGATACACTATGTTCGATACGAACACAGGATTGTATCCGAATGATAAATAAGGCATGTCATGTTGGTATGAATGTTTATAAAAAATAAAGTAACTTCCTCCATATACGCTCTGGTACAACGTGGTTTAATTTATAAATTTCCCGAATTATTGTTCCTGTCAGCGTTGGAAGTCACAAAATTCTACTTCGTGTACTGCACAGAAGAACTGGTCCTTCAAGCAAGCGGATTCAGCGCGGGACTCCTTGTTTCAAGTAAAGTGGCAGTACTCGTATCGCGGTGTCGTGCGTTTCCACAACGGCAGACGCGATTGGTGTGGCGGTCGTACGAGTATAATCAGCAGGTCAAAGGTTTATTTGCTGAAGACTTCCATCCATCTAATATATGGGTATGCTTCTCTACGCTGAAATTCAAGAAAAAATGTGTAATCGCGGTGATCAAAAATCATAAGCATCGGCATCGACGGCATTTGGTATGTGAACGGCCATTATTTACGTTAGGAAGTGCAAGTTGGTCAACCTGTGTGGCGTCATTCGCAAACGAGCAGTCAGCTGTCAAGCAAACGTCAGATCATCAGAACAGTCTTCACTCGTGCAAGTTAAAAAGAGACGACAATAGTAAGGGTGCGTTCGTTTCATTAAATCTTCGCGGGTATTCAAGTGACAGTGCTCCGAAAACGTGAGGTCATAGGTTTGCAGCAGAGTCCGGGAGTGTATCCGAACTCGAAACTTTTTGGCGCGACCATACAAAAGGCTACATTCACAGGAAGTGACAACATCGTCTTTGTGTGTGTGTGTTACTGTGTTGCGTAGTCGCAGCGTGTCAGCGATGTGCGTATTATTTTTAGCGCCGCCATTTTGATCCAGAAGATTAGATTGTGGAAGCTAAGCTTATTTCGTGCCTAGTAAAAACAAAATTACAAGGAATTCTTCGATTAAAAGTGATACACATAAAATATAAATAAGCATCTAATATATGCGTCATTGGTAGGTACAAATTCACGTACCGTATTGTACATTACGGAGTGTAATTCACTTCTAGTTAGAAAGCGTCATTGTCTCTTGGTGTATTGTTTTAGCGTTTCATCGACATGGCCGATGCAGCGAAGTTGAAGGTTTTGAGAGGCGAAAGGGGCTACATTAAAAGTGGCATCACGCGTATCGCCAGCTTCTGTGCTGACGAAGAAGAGTTAAAAGCATCGTCCTATGAGTCGCTCAGCGAGAAACGCCACCGATTAGCAGACGCCTTCAAAGAGTATGAGAGGCTCAATAAGGCCATTATTGTGCTAAACGAAGATGATGACGAGAATTACGCCGACTATGAAAATAAATATTTCCTGGCTATTGGTATTTTAGACAAATGCAGAGCTAATTTAGTTCATAATTGTCAAAATCAAAACACACCCAAAGGTGAGTTTAAAGGTTTGCCTAGAATACAGATGCAATCATTTTCAGGCGGTAAGATAGTTGACTACTATCCTTTTATCAATATGTTTAAGGCAGTTATACACAAAGACTCAAGTTTAAATGCTTGCGAAAAACTTTATTACTTGAGATCTTTACTAACAGGTGAGGCGCTAGATTTAATAAAAGAACTAACCTTGACAGATGAAAACTATATTGCTGCTTTAGACTTGCTAGAAAATAGGTATGACAACATTCCTAAAATCATAAACTACCATGTCAATAGTATTTTAGATATGCCATCATTCACCAAATGCACTGCTCAAAACTTGCGTTCACTCATAAGCACCATTAACCTGCATATTGCAGCTTTAAAAAATTTAAAACAGCCTGTCGAGCACTGGGACATACTACTTATTAACATTTTGGCAAAAAAGGTTGATGCTTACACTTACCGGGGTTTTTACCTTGAGAAAAATATAAAAGATGTTCCAACCCTATCCCAATTCCTTGAATTTCTAGAAAAAAGAGCCCTCGCCATCGAAAGCACCGAGGAGGAGAAAGTAGCTACACCAACTTCATCTTCTAAACCGATGAAGTCTACCAAAGTTGTCAACAATGTAGCAGTCACCAAGCCGGAGCAAACATGTAAGTTTTGTTTTCAAAAACATAGGCTTTTTGAGTGTACCAAATTCAAGATGAGTCCAGATAAAGAAAAAGATAGCTTTGTGAAGGAGAAAGGCTTATGCATTTTATGTCTTGGGGAACACAAAGGCCGGTGCATACTTCGCCTTAAATGTGCTGTATGCCACAAGAGGCACAACACCAGCTTACATGTTCACTCACCTCACAATCAGGAAAATGCTTTTACAACCACGGTAGGTAGCCAAAATGAGACAGTTTGTAGGGAAGAAAATGTGGTATCCATGTCAGGCACCAGTGCCAGCTTAGAGGTTCTGCTACCCACAGCTATAGTGAAAATGAGAAATAAAAATGGTAAATTTTTCAAAGTAAGAGCATTATTGGACAGTACATCACAAGCCTCACTGATATCTGAAAAATTAATAAATAAAATTGAGTGTAAAATCCATCACATTAGTAAAACAATTGCAGGGGTGTCAGGGCTAAGAAAGGTAACCAAGGAAGCAGAGTGTTTGGTGTATTCTTCAATAAATGATTTCAAAACAAAGGCTGTATGCGGAATTGTAAACAGCATTACATGCAATCTACCACAGCAGACCTTTGACATATCTGGGTTTAATATTCCTCCCCATGTTATACTGGCAGATAGGAATTTCAACCAGTCAGGCGAAATAGACTTATTATTAGGGGGCAATATATTTTTCCAGGTGCTGCAGCGTAATAAGTTGCCCCTCACGCCGACTGGGCCGTATCTAGTGGACACATGTTTTGGTTACATTGTGGGCGGGGACTTGCCGATATCTGCCGGCAAGATTGTATGTGCTAACTTATGTGTCAATGTGCAAGGTAACCCAATTCCATTTAAAAACACATTTCAACAAAAACAACAATTATGTAATGTATTACCAAACAACCCTGTCTCTTGTTTAGTTTCTTCTAATGAACAGGATGAAAAACAGGGTGTCCAAATTCAGTCAAATTTTATGCTAGGTGAAAAGGTAACTACTTCCTCACAAGATAATTCATTGTGTCAAGAAGTACCTACAGTTATCCAAGATGATTCTAGCTTATACAATTTAAATAAAACTATTTCAAGCTTCTGGGAATGTGAAAAAGTACCCAATATATTTAAAGAAGGGTCCACTGAACATCAACTTGCTGAGGAATGTTTCCAAAATTCAGTAAAATTAATAAATAAAAGATTTACAGTGGCCTTACCCCTCAAGCTTGACTTAGAAGATATACAGTTAGGGGATACTTTTTCCTATGCGTTACAAAGATTTTTCAGTTTAGAAAAGCGGTTAACAAAAGACCAAAGTTTAGGTATAAAATATAAACAAGCAATTCAAGACTATTTAGACCAGGGTCATGCTAGGTTTTATAGTATGGATAATTATGATTTTCATTCTGGCAAGGTTTGTTTTATCTCTCACCACCCTGTATTCAATCCCAATAGTAAGACTACTCCGGTAAGACCAGTTTTTGATGCCGGAATGCGCTCAAAATCAGGTCTAGCATTAAACGACATATTGTTAAATGGTGATGTGGTACAGAGCGAGCTGTTTGATGTTTTGATATTGCTAAGAACTTATAAATATGTTTTATTATGTGACATTAAAGCCATGTACAGGCAAATATTAGTTGATGAAAAATATTGTTGTTTACAAAACATTTTGTGGCGAAACTCTGTGCATGATCCAGTACAATGCATACAACTTAGGACGGTTACTTTTGGATTAAAAAGTTCAGCTTTCCTTGCTACTAGGTGTTTGATAGAACTAGCAAACATGTTTGAAAATAAATATCCTTTGGCAGCCTCTGTGTTAAAACATTCTAGTTATGTAGATGACATTCAGTGCGGCAGTAATAGCGCGGCAGAGTTATTGTCTATAAAAAACGAGTTAGTTGAACTTATGAGTGAAGCAAGTTTTACTTTGCATAAATGGTATTCAAATAATTCGGAAGTTTTACAAGACATTCCATCAGAGTTGCAATATTTCGGCAATAGAGAATTAGATAAAAATAATAGTTACATGAAAACCCTAGGGTTAGGTTATAATGTAGCCTCAGACTCTTTAACCATGCGGTGTCCTGAACCTGACAATGTGAAGCGGTACACCAAGAGACAAATGTTAAGCTTTATAAGTAAATTTTATGACCCTTTGGGTATTTCCGGTCCTATCCTGGTTCAAGCTAAGGTATTGATGCAAAAGGCATGGTTGTTAGAGTTAAAATGGGATGATTATTTGCCAGAACCTATTCACTCACAGTGGGTTGATTTTGCCAAGACTTTGGTAGAAATGGAAACCATTTCTGTCCCTAGAAATATCAATTCGCCTTCAGCAGTGTCGATTGAACTTGTGGGATATTGTGATGCTTCAATTTTGGCTTATGGTTGCTGCTTGTACCTAAGAGTTGTAGACAAAAATAAAACTGTCAGGGTCAATCTGCTGTGCTCCAAATCGCGTATCAATCCTAAAAATAAACAATTAACAATGCCTAGGCTTGAACTAAACAGTGCTTTATTGCTCGCTATGTTGGCTAAAAAAGTGTATAACATTTTATGTGTTAAATACAATGTAAAAACTATTTTATATGCTGATTCTCAGATTGTTCTCGCGTGGCTTGGAAGTTTACCAGAAAAATTGACTGTCTATGTTGCTAACAGAGTAAAACAAATCCAAAAATTGACTGAGGGTTTTCCCTGGTTTTATGTACAAACTGGTGACAATCCTGCAGATTGTTTGTCTCGGGGAGTCACTCCTAAGGCACTAGAGAACAATGTGAAGCAACTTTGGTTTCATGGGCCACTATTTTTACAGGATTTTGACTATGTTCATTGTGATGCAAAAAATAAAAACGAAGTCATTGACATTCCAGAGCAAAAAAGGGAACAAAAGGTTTTTCATATATACAAAAAAGAAAACAAATTGTACAATGTACTTGATAAACATTCCAATATCGAAAGAATTACAAGAATAATGGCTTACGTGCAAAGATTTATTTCGAATACTAAGAAAGAAAATTGTAATATTAAAATGCAAGGATTTTTATGTCCTAAAGAACTAGATTCTGCCTTACAAACAGTTATAAAATTAGATCAACAAAGACATTTTAAAGAAGAAATAAAAGCGATAAAGGCAAATAATGATATAAAGGGCAACTTGAAAGGTTTAGTACCATTTCTTGATGCCAAGGGTCTTTTGAGAGTCTCTGGAAGATTACAGAATTCCAATTTGTCTTTTAATCAGCGTCACCCAGTTATATTACCTAAAAAATCTAATATAACGCGGTTAATTATTTTGAAAGAACATCTTAGATCAAAACATGCAGGGCAGAAATTAGTTCTTACGGTTTTAAGTGAGCGTTACTGGATAATCAATGCCAATAGAGAAATAAAGGCCGTAGTACACAAATGTTTGATATGCTTTAAATTAAAGGCCAAAGCTGTGACTCAATTAATGGGTTCTCAGCCAATTGATAGAGTTAACATGACGACACGGGCCTTCGAAGTTGTTGGCACTGATTATGCTGGTCCTTTTTATGTAAAGCAGACAAGAATAAGATCTCCAGTTATCACTAAAGCTTATGTTGTTATATTTGTATGCTTTTCCACCAAGGCCATTCACATAGAATTAGCATCAGATATGACCACAAACACATTTTTGAATTGTCTCAAACGCTTTATTTTTCGCAGAAATAAGCCTACAAAAATATATTGTGATAATGGTGCTTATTATAAAGGAGCAAATAATGTAATAAAAGAATTATATGACTTGCAAACTTCCACAGTTCACCAAAATACTGTTACTAATTATTGCAACGAGGAGCGAATAAACTTCCATTTTATTCCTTCATATTCTCCCATTTTTGGGGGTCTGTGGGAGGCTGGTGTCAAAAGCATAAAATACCACCTAAAACGTGTAATCTCAGATACAGTATTAACCTATGAGGAACTGTATACGGTGCTCGTGCAAGTTGAGGGTATATTGAACTCTCGTCCCCTTACACCTATGTCGAGGGATCATAATGACATGTCTTACCTTTCACCGGCGCACTTCCTCACTGGTTCTTCAATGATGTCCTATCCTGAGCTAGATTTAACAGGTACTAATGTAGGAAAGTTGAGTTTTTGGAAAAAGTGCACTCAAATGCAACAGCATTTTTGGCAGCAATGGCATAAACAATATCTGACTACTCTGCAAAACAGACCTAAATGGTCAAATTTGCAACCAAATTTAGAAGAAGGAATGATGGTCATTCTGAGAAATAGTAATGTCTCACCATTGAAATGGCCTGTTGGCAGAATAGTCAGTGTGTTACCAGGCAAAGATGGCAAGGTTCGTGCATTACATGTAAAAACAGCTAAGGGTTCAATAGTGAAAACTAGCATTATGAATGTGTGTCCACTACCCATAGCTGATTAAGTGAATGCCCAGTTGGTAAAATTTATAGATTATTATAATTTTTGTTTATAAGATATTCTTACCTTTTCATAATGGTAGAGTCTAAAGTTCCTTTTAAGTGTAGGATAGCTAGGTTTTGCTGACATTAATTTTTAAGTTTTCTATAATGCCTATTTTAGGTATACTATAGCATCAAGTAGGTATTACTTTAAGAATAAGGATAAGTTTAAATAAGAACTCATGTCTGAAAAAGAAAACAAGATTTATTTTGATAACTTTATAAGGTTAAATACAACCAATTTGTCACGTCTTACTGAACATATTATAAAAGCGCAAAGCTGTACTTAATTTAAAGTTTAAAGATAGAGAGGTTTTTTATAGCATTGTACAGAGTAATTTTTTGGTTTGTCTTTAACTAAGTTCTATTTCTAATTAATTGGGTCTATAACTGCCCCCCCCAATCTGTTCGATACGAACACAGGATTGTATCCGAATGATAAATAAGGCATGTCATGTTGGTATGAATGTTTATAAAAAATAAAGTAACTTCCTCCATATACGCTCTGGTACAACGTGGTTTAATTTATAAATTTCCCGAATTATTGTTCCTGTCAGCGTTGGAAGTCACAAAATTCTACTTCGTGTACTGCACACACTATTTAAGAAAAGCCAGAAACAATTTTTATTTCAATTGTGACTTTCTATACTTCAAACTGTTAGCGAAATACGTAAGGGCTAAAATTATAAAAGTGACACTTTATTGAAGCACGACTGAGACACTTTTTAATTAGCGGAATACGGCCCCAGCTCGTATGGCCTGAAACATTCATAAAAATTACAATTTTCAGTCATATCAGACATTTAACAAATATTTACAATATTCAGGAAACTATTTGAATGCTTCAGGCACTATATGAAATTCCCGCAATTGAAATTTTTCAAAGGTGCGTTCGGAAATGTCACAAATTTCTCAATATTGAGAAATGACAGTGGGCAAAATTGTATGGAACTTGGTCCAAGAACCTCCACTATTGAGACTTATTGGAAATGGAAGAACACACTTATCAGATTATCCGAGACAAGTATTACCGAAATCTGCACCAGGATTTCTTTTTTATGGTCACTTGAAGTTACTATAAAAATATTCTTAAAAATGATTTTAACAGGAGCGTGATATTTATTTTGACAGATTTTATTGATATTGCGTGTCTCTCGAATGTGCCACAATGTAAACTCCATGTAACGAATCTCCACATAACGTCAAACTCCCCAAAACATTCAAATAACATGACTTTGGTTTGAAAAAAGTGGTCCAAGACCTTCCACTGTTGAGACATATTTGAAATGGAAGTACATACTTGACAAATTATTCAAGACAAGTTTTATCGAAATCATATAGATATATATTAGTTATAGCACACACAGTATATACTTTCATATCCATTAAGTCTCAACAGTAGAGGTTCTGAGGCCACTTTTTCCAAACCAAAATCATGTTATTTGAATGTATTTGTGAGTTTTGTATTATGTGGAGTATCGTTTCATGGAGTTTACACTGTATTACATTCGACTGACACGCAATCTCTATATTAATGTGTCACAGACAAGTATGTACTTCCATTTCCAATAAGTCTCAACAGTGGAAGGTCTTGGACCACTTTTTTTAAACCAAAGTCATGTTATTTGAATGTTTTGGGGAGTTTGACGTTACATGGAGTTAAGATTGTTTTACATTCGAGAGTCACGCAATGTCACTATAAATGTGTCAAGAGAAATTGCACGCTCCACTCAAAATTATTTTTAAGAATATTTTTATGGTCACTCTAAGTGACTATAAAAAAAATCCGCAGCCGATTTCGATAAAACTTGTCTCAAATAATCTGACAAGTATGTACTTCCATTTCCAATTAGTCTCAACAGTGGAGGTTCTTGGACCACTTTTTTCAAACCAAAGTTATGTTATTTGAATGTTTTTGTGAGTTTTGTATTATGTGGAGTATCGTTTCATGGAGTTTACACTGTATTACATTCGACTGACACGTAATATCAATATAAATGTGTCACAGACAAGTATGTACTTCCATTTCCAATAAGTCTCAACAGTGGAGGTTCTTGGACCACTTATTTTACACCAAAGTCATGTTATTTGAATGTTTTGGGGAGTTTGACGTTATTTGGAGTGTCGTAACATGGAGTTTACACTGTGGCACATTGGAGAGACACGCAATATCAATGAAATCTGTCAAAATAAATAGCACGCTCCTGTTAAAATCATTTTTTAATAATATTTTTATAGTAACTTCAAGTGACTATGAAAAAAAAAACCCGGTGCAGATTTCGGTAATATTTGTCTCGGATAATCTGATAAGTGTTTTCTTCCATTTCCAATTAGTCTCAACAGTGGAGGTTCTTGGACCACTTTTTTCAAACCAAAGTTATGTTATTTGAATGTTTTTGTGAGTTTTGTATTATGTGGAGTATCGTTTCATGGAGTTTACACTGTATTACATTCGACTGACACGTAATATCAATATAAATCTGTCACAGACAAGTATGTACTTCCATTTCCAATAAGTCTCAACAGTGGAGGTTCTTGGACCACTTATTTTACACCAAAGTCATGTTATTTGAATGTTTTGGGGAGTTTGACGTTATTTGGAGTGTCGTAACATGGAGTTTACACTGTGGCACATTGGAGAGACACGCAATATCAATGAAATCTGTCAAAATAAATAGCACGCTCCTGTTAAAATCATTTTTTAATAATATTTTTATAGTAACTTCAAGTGACTATGAAAAAAAAAACCCGGTGCAGATTTCGGTAATATTTGTCTCGGATAATCTGATAAGTGTTTTCTTCCATTTCCAATTAGTCTCAACAGTGGAGGTTCTTGGACCACTTTTTTCAAACCAAAGTCATGTTATTTGAATGTTTTGGGGAGTTTGACGTTATGTGGAGTGTCGTTACATGGAGTTTACATTGTGGCACATTGGAGAGACATGCAATATCAATGAAATCTGTCAAAATAAATAGCTCGCTCCAGTTAAAATCATTTTTGAACAATATTTTTATAGTAACTTCAAGTGACTATAAAAAATAAATCCCGGTGCAGATTTCGGTAATACTTGTCTCGGATAATCTGATAAGTGTGTTCTTCCATTTCCAATAACTCTCAATGGTGGAGGTTCTTGGACCACTTTTGCCCACTGTCCTTTCAAATGTTTCATCGAATAAACGCATACTTTAAACGATATCAATAATTGGCTGAAACAAGTTTCAAAACGCACCGGCTTTTGTTTAGTTCTGGAGTCTTCAATTTTAGCCCAGGGGCTATAAAATCTACTCCTGACTGTATGATTGGGAGAAGGAGTACACCCGGAGAAGTTTAGTGGTTGTTCAAACAACCAACCTAATCGCGCCTAAAACTCAATAACTTATTATTAGTATTATTACAAAATATAAAAAGGTGATTTATTTTAATACTATTTTGACAATTTATTATGTTTCTAAGAACGTTTTTCAGTTTTGCGAGTATAACACTGCTTTTAACAACCAAAAGATTGACAACGCTTCCAAACTACATACGTTGTCTATGGACATATTTTAAAATGCTAATCCCCATACACATCCCATACACCTACTGGGTGAGATATCTGCGGCACGGAAGTACCTAGAAAATACGAATGTTATTGTATTAGGAGTAAACCGAAATAGGCATTTGAATGAGATTATGATAAATGGGAACTATTTTTCTTATGGAAAATCAGGAGGTTCAGCCTGCAATGTCCTAATCAGACTGGAAGCAAATCACAAAGTGATAAAATCAACTTTGTGAGTGCCCCACTGGGAATCGAACCCAAAACCTTTGTGCCTCAGGCAGTTGTACTACCACTACGCCACATCGGTAGCCGGTGAACTTACGCGCTATCTATGGTGCTTTTGATTTATTCTCGTGAAAAAAATCATTCAATGCAATGTCTATTTACCTATTTATTTAATTTAAATAAATTAATAGACATTACAGGCTGAACCACCTGATTGTCCTTATGAAAGATGGTTTCGTAACAATCTTTCTACGTGCCCTCCGAAGCACGGGCTTATATCATATCTTATCATAACTACGACGGCGGTCGTTACATAACCATGTCAGACTCCTACAGGAAGAAGGCGGTTGAAAACACCGACACCAAGTTTCATTGGATTGTTCATCGACTCGGTGCCCCCACAAAAAGACGAAAGTCATCGTCCTAGACATTATCCAACAAACACCAAACATCCCATGTTCCCCGAGTTAAAAGCAAAAAGCACCCCCCAAGCGTGCCGTTGCCCCAAAAACATAAATCCCCAAAGTCTAAACATGGCGCATTAAAAACAAAACATTTCACTAGGAAAAGTTGGGTAAATCCGGTAACTAAAGGAGCGGGAAGAAAGCTGAATACGTCCCAGTGCTGGCATCGCGCGGGTAATGCCACGCCAGGGCCGGCGTGAGTTATAATTACACAAGAGATGGGATTTGTAGGTATAATTTTTTGGTTTAATAACATTGAATACCAAATTTTAAAACACTTCCCGTGCCGTGTGATGCCGGCTTAGAATAGCATTACCCCATTTCTTTTGCCATGGGAGTCGTAAGAGACGACTAAGGGACTTGAGGGTGTGTATTGCAATTTTAGGCGATGGGCTGACAACCTGTCACTATGGCGATCCACAATTTTCCAAATGACCCTCAAATATATGTCAAACGTGGCGTAAATGTCTGTTGTTGCGGCCGTTTACGCTCTGCCTACCCCGCAAGGGAATTATCCCTTGCGGGGTATCACGCCTATTAAGGCGTGATATGTGTGGTGTGTGTGTGTCTCATGTTAGGTATACAATTTTTAAAAACTTGCTAAATTTTTGTGCGCGGGCAGGATTTGAACCTGCCACTTTCGTCATTACTACTTTCACATTTACACGTAAGTACTATTATATATTCTGTGTCTTTACTAAGATTATTACATACATACAGCCAATATGAGGCTTGTAAAAATCTCACCTTCTGTAGGTCATTTGGAAGTTTTTATTTCAATTTCAATTTCCGTCATTCTTTGTATATTATATCTCTTGTAATGCTTTTTGTGAGCAATAAATGGTTAATAATAAAAATAATAATTTTTATTTACCGCTTTAACTACTTTTACGCATATAAGTTTTTCACGAGATTCTTTGGGCAAGGTAAAAATTACACTCTGAAAGTACTTTAAATAAGCTATGAGATTTCAAGAGAATACATTAAAAGTTAAAATCTCACAGAGTTTACTTATTTCCTAAAAATTGTGTGCCACCATAGTGACAGGTTGTAAGCCCCTTGCCTAAAATTGCAATACACGAGTAACCCTCGAGTATCTTAGTCGCCACTTACCACATCCACAGGATAGAAAAGGGGTGATGCTATTCTACACCACACAGCACTCAATTCTATGCAAACAATGTATTTATTTACATGAAAAAATTATGCAAGTTTTATCAGCTACCTAGTTCCCTTTGTACAAACTTTGCTTAGTTTGTTGCTAGATGACGCTGTGTGAATTGTCCAAGATAATTATATTTAAATATGATAGGTATGCAAAAAATAATGCAATCTTCTGGCTTTGCTAGTTCATTAATACGAAAAACAACTTAAGCTCATTTTAAATTTCATACATAAACAGCCACAACAGACCGCTGCTGTATATGGGCATCCCTCAACTATGGGGGTATTGCCATACTCATCACGCTTAGCAAGCGAATTGACGAGCAGCGCAAGATATTGCATTCACAGGGAACACTGCTGCCCCTTACCTAAATGAATTCATACCTCAGTCGCTTTTTGCCACACCCACAGGTAGAATTGAGGTATTCGAAGCCAGTATCACACGGCAATAAGCTTATTTTTTTCTTTTCCGTCTATTCCTCATGACTGAGGGTCGTGACCACCGTAAGTCGCACTATTTAGAAGGGCTCTCCATCTTGGCCGATCTTCTGCTATGTGTATAGAGCCTTGGAGATTCGGGCGGGTAACTTTACAATAGCGTCGCTCCAGCGGAATGGTATTCTACCCCTGCTACTCTTCCCTTCAACGTGGCTAAAGAGTATCAGCTTCTCTAAGTTGTCAGGTTCTCGCTGGCTACGTGTCCAAAAAAGCCGATAGTCTCTTCAGGCAGATGTTGGAGAGACGAGTTGTGATTTTCAGCTTATTTTACGCTTCGTAATTACGAAGTCAAATTTAAGAGCTTGGCTCTTGTCGGTGGAGTAATTGCCATTTTATTCTATCTTCTGCCAGCGACTTGACCTTTTGATATGACATGGCATTAATCTTCTCCTTTATTTGAGTGAAGAATGTGCGTCTAGGTCTTCCTCTTCCTCTCTTTCCTTCGACCTTTCCTTCAATGATGTTCTTAATAAAGTTGTCGTGCCGTAACAAGTGACCAACCATCTTCCCTCTACGGTTTTCAATGTTTTTTAGTATACAACGTTCCTCCGCAACCAACTTTAGCACATCCTCATTTGACATCTTCACTGTCCAACTGATCTTTTCCATTCTTCTCTTGAATGAATGAATTACGAAGTATAAAATGATTTGATCACTCAAAAACGACTCAGCTCAGTTCCCCACAGCACTAGACACAGGATGCGTGGGATATCTCTCAGTGGACATATTAAGAGTTCAGAGATTGCGCAACGCCCCCATCCCTCCGGTTGTTTAGTTAAAACACTCTTCGTGTTTCCGACGGATATGGGGGGTTGATGCCCTGAAGCGAGTATGGGGGTTCCTATGGGAAAACGATAGGGGGATATGACATTAACGAAATGTAAAAGGATGTAAGGGTTGGAACTGTTACTCACCTGTGTGTAAGAGGTAGTTTTCTTGAGGAATTTTAGTGCAAATAAATCTCTTAATTTTTGAAATGTTTGCAAATGTTTTACTATTGTCGTCAGTGCGCAAACTTTTCACGTTTCATGGTGATGATGGTTAGGATTCTGAACATCTTTTACTATGAGGCCATCTGTGAAATCACATACAGTTTGGTTGAGTAAGTATTAATTTTTATTTGGGACAGCTGATTGTGTGATTCAAAAAGTTTGTTCTTAATTATCGAGGGTTTTTATCGCATCAACTACAATCTATGTGTGAAGAATGAATTAGTCAAAACTATCCCGGTACATAGAGCCATGCCAAGCGTTACTGGCATTAACACAGAGAACAGAAACGTCATGCGCTGTCTCCGCTTAAGTTCTTTGGATTCATTTGCATTAATTCATAAAGGTGCATTTAGGTGCAATACGTCGCGGTAGCCCAGTCGGTAGAGGCGTCGCTACTAGTGATAGCGAAAGTCACAGGTTGAAATCCGACCTGCGGTACAATTTTGCAAATTCTCTAAAATTAATTAATTATTTTTTTCAGTATCGTAACTTTTTTTATTATTAGTTTGAATTCAAACACAATCCTTGTAAAAACAAAAATGTGAGACATGGTTTAACCTGTTTGACAACGTAAAATTGTAAGAAACAATATTTTTTGCAGTTTCTAAACGCGCGTGTAACTTTATTGTAATAACACCGAAGAAGGAATCCCGCAATAATGTCTTATGTTACGAGAAGCAAAAATGGGAGCGCTTCTTGAAACCCTCTTCAGAATTCAGCAAAACGCCCAATATCTTCTAAGAAAATTGTGTTGGATATTATTTCAGCAAGGACATAATGCTGGACATTTTGTATCGTGTAATCGGCCTCAAGTTCCGTATATTATCTCCAAGACCCATAAAATGGTATGGGGCTAAGAAATTGGATAATTAAACCGGAGGCAGCATTGAGTTATTAACTCAAATAAAGATTATTATTTACTTTATTTGTATTTTTGAGCTATGTTATGAAACTAGAAAGATAAATTTTTTTTGTTTCATTACGCTTGTTTTTATAAATAAATAGTTTTTTTGGAAATACCTAACACGGGAAGTGTTTTAAAATTTGGTATTCAAATAAAAAATTTCACACACACCCTCTGAAATGTATGAATTTTGTAGAGCACTATTTAGGCTGCTTCGTCTCCTGTTGTTTTTTTACGTAACTTAAGCTATATGTAAATACACACATACATACACGTATCACGCCGTTATCCTTTGCGGTGTAGGCAGCGATAACAGCCGTAAAATACTGTCGCTATCACCACGTCTGACAAATATTTGAGAGCTGTTTCAGAAAAATTGTGCATCACTATAGTGTCAGGTCGTTAGCCTGTCACTTAAAATTGTAAAGACAACCGTGGGAAAGAAATGGGGTAATGTTATTCTTAGCCAGTATCATGATCCGGATAATTATCATAAAACAATAATTTGAAAACATCGAAACATACATAATTATCACTGAATAAAAGATATTTAGAACATGACATCAAAAAAATCCGCAAAAGTATAGCATCATAGAATTAAAAATTCAATTAATTAGCAAGTGTGTTTTGATACGACTTGGGTACCATCAGTAGCACCTATCCTTTAAAGATCTTCTTAAAGGTTTCGCAAATAGTTTATGAAAAATTAACAGAATAGGTTGATTTCTTAAAATTAAAGCGTCATCTAGCCCCAAACTAAGCAAAGCTTGTACTCTATGAACTAGATAGCTAATATTAATACTTACGAGCACATCCTGTTTTTTTGTAAATAAATACATATTAAACACCCAGAATAAACACAAATATCAAAAATTTACTAAACTAATAGGTATTTGTGTCTTGTTAGTAGTGATCAAACCCACGACCCTCGACATACATACAATAGTATTACCCGTTACGCCATCGGGGCAGTCAAAAGGAAAGGTTAATATAGTACTACCTTTAAAATTTCTATCGTAATATTTTATGCATCGAAAGAATGTGTTATTACAGCTGATTCGAATATTTTATGAAAACATCAAATTGTTCAATATTCTTCATCCGTGCCTTCGCGTGATGTCAGCATAAAATTTATTCATCCCATCTCATTTATATCGCAAAATGGAATATGAGTTATGGCAGTCAAATAAACTTAAGGCGAGTGTAGTCATGAACGGCCTCAACAGAGGCGCCACCTCATAAATACTCTATCAGAATGTCCGTTGCTCAAGATTGTAGTATTATTCTTGAGTAAAATTAGAACCTACAAACTCAATGAAATAGTATCTGAAATTAAAGTTTTGCAAAAAGTGCCTAAAAACACTTAAGTATTAATTTCCATAACTTTAATTACAGTGAATATTTAAAACTAATAAAATACTTAAGAATTGGTAGCCATGAGTTGCCGAGTGATGCCGGCTTAGAATACCATCATCCCAATTCTACCCGAGAGTATTGGAAAAAGCGTCTAAGGGGTAAATTAATCCAGGGAAAGGGCAGCAGCGTTCCCTGTGAATGCAACATCTTGCTCTGCGCTTGCCAATCCGCTTGCGAAGCGTGGTGAGTATGGCAATACCCCCCAATATGGGAAGGCCCATGAAAATATTATCTTGTATTACATATTATTACATTCTTCTATTACATATTGTGTAAGCCTATATTGCTAAAATTTACCAGTTTTTTTAGCTAGCTACAGCTTTTTGTCATAGACAGAAACTGGGACCGATATCTTAGCGTGCCTTTTGAAGCACAGAACCTTGGTTACGCACTCCTTTAGTTGTATTAAGATCAATGTCTTAAGGGGCTATCAATTTATACGGAAATAATAGGACATACAGTTGACCGCTTAATATCGCTTGTTTACTGTTTATGTTTATGTTACAGGGGTAGTTTTGTTATTTATGCCAAATTTATTATTATTTTAGATCATTATATAAGATAAGCATTCTTTACAAATCTTTATCGTTTGCAAATATTCTGCAAAAATATTTGAGCTTTGATTCAAACATTGTACCTGTTGTACCATTTATCCATATGATCTGTGTTTTGTATTTTCTTGTGTTTTAAAATAATATAAATGCGAAAGTTTGTATGTTTGTTTATCTATTTGTTTGTTTGATACTTCTTCACGCAATAACTACTGAACCGATAGTAATGAAATTTGGCACACATACAGGGTTATTGTTTAATAACCTCGGAAATTTTACAGGGCAATTCTACTCATGATTTTGAACAACTTTTATTATGAGGTCACCTGCGAAATTGCGAAAAAAAAACAGTTGTTCCATACATTTTGTTCGAGTAGGTATGAATTTTTCTATGGAGCAGTTGTTTTTTTTTTCTCGATTTCGCAAGTGACCCCATAACAAAAGTTGTTCAGAATTATGAGTAGAATAACCCTGAAAAATTTCCGGGGTGAATAAAAAATAACCCTGCATAGAAGGTAACATGGATTAACACATAGGATAGTTTTTACATCATTTATGCGGGCAAAACCGCGGGTAAAAGCTAGTTGTTTAATAAATAAAAAAAAATCACCAAGCATTATATACTTCTTCTTCTTCATCGAGTCAAATGGTAACTTTTTAGATAGCCTTGGACCAGAATTTGGCTACATCGATAGCTGTGTGGGACGCTAGTTGCGAACCTCGAGTGAGAGTTGAAGGAGTGGAAACGCTAGTTGCGATCCAGGAGGTGAAATGAGAGAAGGGTTTGGTTCGGGCTTAGGCAGTCGAATGCCAGTTCATTTTTTTTTTTTTTTTTTTTTTTTTTTAGTTGTGGACCCTACGATTTTTAGCCCCGGGGCTGTTAATCTACACCTGACTGTATGGTGGGGAGCAGGAGCTCACCCAGAAAAGCTTGTGGTTGTTCAAACAACCAGCTCAATCGCGCCCTTGGGGCGCGATTGGGCTTACGAGTTGTTCTGGGAAGAACGTATTGGACTGAATCTACCCGGCACGTGCCGGTAGTTCCCAAAGTGGGGAGCAAATGAGGGACCTCCGCGCCCCCGCCGGCGGGGGCGTCGGTTGCTTGAGGAGCTTGTGGAGTGTGATCTACTCGCAATGGCTGCAGCAGTGGCTACTGTGATTTCATCATCTTCTTCCGTAAGGATGTGTCTCGGACGGTGTTTAAAACGCGAGGTTGGATGAGGGAAGTAGTTGGACGCGGCAACTATCAAGGGGTTTTTATGATGGGGAGCATTATCGAAGAAGCGACGAGACGCTTCTTTCATATACGCTTTAATGGTAGGGAGGCCTAAGTCGATGTGGAGGTTGGCGTTACGCATGTACCAGGGCGCCCCGGTAGCTTTGCGCATGAAACGGTTTTGGATGACCTGCAGCATTTTCAGATGTGAATCGAAGGTGTGAGCAAAGGCTACGCTGGCGTAGGTCATAATAGGCCTTACGCAGGTGGTGTAAATTCTCACCTTATTTCTAAGGGAGAGTTTGCTCTTTTTGTTCAACATCGGATGTAAGCCGGATGTATGCCAGTTCATTCAAGTTCTCACCGCTATTTATACAAAATGTGAACTTAATATAATAGTCAGTTGAGGGTGTACTGTTTATCATTATTATGAGGATGCCCACAAGCTAGATTAATAGACAACTGTGGGTAGACCAAATATGAAGATTGTGGGGACACCCACCGCTGTATTGTTCGCCTCTATTACTTCCGACTCTGTCTGCGTGGCTCCTACCAACACCAGCCCAGAGTCAGTTAAGTGACTTCCAGACAGCTAATAAAAATTATCTACTTATTAGCAAGAATCTTTTTATTTCTGGGTGCCACAGACATAACGCTATTAATAGAGACTTGCAGAAAAATACACAGACTGAAGATAATATTTAAATTCATTATTCTAAAATGAAAATTATAAGTTGAAAAATATTAGCACCAGTTGGGGATTGAACACGGTACTCCCCGGCCGACGCTAAAATATTTTTTTTCTTCTAATTTTCATTTACGAAATAAAGATTAAATAGCACTGTGCAAAATGAATCATAGTACATTCATTATTCTAATTTTTAACTGCCCCTTGATTCGAACCCCAGATGTTTACGCCTAGTGTCTAGGGGTATAACATATTGCATGACTTCACTACGTAACATGGCAAATTCTACACCATGACGGACTGATGGATGCGTCAATCAAACATCTTGTTACAAGCCTTGTAAGAAATAGAAATGCTCTTTCGTCAGATAGATGCTTCAAAAATACGTCCGTTAGTACGTCATAGTGGGAGATCCGCCTATTTTACAAGAATTTAATAAAAATAATAAGTATTTTAATCACAGTTGTCTTTTACACATACATACACACATGCCTATAATCCTTTGCGAGGTAGGCAGAGCGTAAACGGCCGAAAAACCAGACATTTACGCCACGTCTGACAAAAATTTGGGGGTAATTCGAATAATTGTGTATCGCCATAGTGACAGGTTGACAGCCCATCGCCTAAAATAGCAATACACACCTCGAGTCCCTTAATTGCCTCTTACAACTCCCACGGGGAAGAAATGGGGTGTTGCTATTTTAAGCCAACATCACACGGCAAAGTTGTCTTTTTATGTAAAAAATATGTTCTAAGATTTCCTCTGCAGTCGAAACACTGTAAATCAGCCATAGAATTTAGTTGTTCGTCGAAAAAAAAGATGAAATTTATCGGCGAATTTCATGGTAACTAAAAGTGGGCAGGTTGTCCTTCTGCCGGTTTTACTCGAAGAGATAAATGGATTTACTTATGTTCTCATTTTGGTACGGCTCGGGTACTAAAAATGTTATAAACACACAGAACAGAACATTTTCAGTAATAAAGCCGTAAAGAGCGGCTATCTGATGACCATGCATCACTCGTGTACAAGCTAGTGATGTGCTAAACAGCGGTACGGATGCTTAAGCATTCGTATTTTTTTTTTAATATTTTTCAAGTTAAATAGGAAGTTTTCTTTTTGAGAATTAATAAAAAGCTTAGTTCCCAAGCACCGTGTAGATGGCGTTGTACTGAGTACGTTACCATATGCCAAACCCAAAAGGCATTAAAAAAGTAATTGTCCCTTCCGAATCTATCCTGGTTTTTTGCGCTTTGTTATTAATTAATACTCTGTTTTGTTTGTATGTTGTTTTCGTTAATATGCAGGGGAACCATTTTTGATATGCGAGTGATGTAACAATGAGAAGTTACGTTTTGTTTTACGATTTCATATATCCAAGTAAAAATAAATATGTGACGTTTCGTTCCTCACGTTAACGTATCAAGCACAGCGCCATCTATCTAGCGACAAGAAACAAGTTTCTAAAAAAAGAAAAAGAAAACTTCCTATTGCACTATTGGTATAAGCGGTTATTTCGCTTGTCGTCCATCAGAGCTTTTTTTTATTCAAATGTTTTGACTGATGCATCTGTTACGCACCATAGTATTAAAAAACACAGCGACAGTTGACAAGTTTTGGGAAAACTGCCATAGTTCAATTAATTGTATAAAATATCCCTTCGCCTTCTATAACCTTATTTTAAACTTCCTGACCAAATTTTTGGTTTTAAGGACCACGTCAGACCGAAACAATGGGACAGGAGTGAAATGGATGGATGGAATGGATGGACAGGATATAAAAATATTAGCTGCATATATTTAAAGGGGAGTGCACCAGCCTATAAAACTAAATAACTTTCCCCAAAACATAGTTCGATTCAATGCATACAATCGAACTATGTTTACGGTTTTTTAAAAAAAATTACGGCCTTTACAAAATGTTCCAGCCGACCAGGCCAATATGTATCAACCTGCAAGGAACATCCATGGAGAAAGTTGTTCAGTTTCATACACTTAAATATTTGCAGCTGATAATATTGATATTCTGTATTTATTATTTCGTTGGCAATACAATGCTTAAACCAACGTTATTCATTACACCATAGCGTTTTGGAATTTGCATATTGTTTGTTAATTACCAATTAAGTTACCTACTCTCTTAAAACTCATATGTATGATAGAAATGATGATGTAGGCTCAAGTTTTCGGATATTTTTAACAAGATCCGTTGTCTTACATCCCTACAACGGATATAGTAAAGCTAACACGATTATAATTCACCCGTGTTATGTTCCAGCCTGTTTTAGGAGCTTGTTTTATTTTTAGAGTTCCTCAGAGGACTAAATTAAATTATTAGAACCCTTTGTTGCCTAATCTTGTGAGCTTCACTTTGTATAAGTTATTTAAAATAGGCACAGTGACAAAGTTAATTATGTATTCTTAATTTTATAAACAAAGAGCACAAAATATAAAGGGTGAAATTTAACTAGTGACCGATAGCGAACACTCAAGACAGGCTGGTGAAAGAAACAATTCAATTCAATTCAATTTATTTATTTGTGGTAGCATTAGTACAATAGTTCTTAGGAATAAACATGTAAGTTTCAACATGACCAGCCATTTGGCATACAAATATTTCATAAATTTTAATTTCAAATTTCATATTACGTTGATATTATAACATTAAATCAATATAAAAACATTAAATATTGATTTAATGTTTTTATATTGATTTAATGTTATAATTGTGTGACATTTATGATTTAGTTATTTAAGTATTGACTTAAATAACTAAATCATAAATGTCACACAATTTATCATTTACACTCAATAATGTCACAATAAATAAAATTACACAAGGAAATAAATGCATTTAAAATTGTCATTTACAACTGTACCCAAAGGACATAGGTCGCAAAGAATAATGATTTGAACGTCTCGTAGAAATATTGCCGATTAGCTGGTTTAGGTTACTATGGAAGCTTACAATATTTTTGTCATATTTTGTTTCTTGAGGAAAGTTGTTTTTTATTCATATTAATTTCTTATTTCTTTAAGTTCATCCTGTTTTTTCAGTGTCATAATTTTTTTTTCTTTTTGTTTTGGGTAGACATATTAATCCATGTAAGGAATAGGGATGGAACACCTACTTACTTTAGTATACTTCAATCTGAAGGAAGCAGATGTTTTATAAATTACGTTTTCATTGAGTAGTGAATTAAAAAAAAAATATTATTATCATAATTATCTTGTAATTCCATCTTGCAGATAAAGTATAGGTATAAAAAATAAAGATGCTCGGTGCGGCTGAAAAAGTGATATTGGCAAAAAGCTAAGGACAATTTTATTAATTTCATGATAAAATAAGTGCGAAAAGATTTTTTAAGTTATTCCGGAAAATCACAAATTTGTAATATGTAGAGCTAGAAAGTTTTTTAGAGAATTATATTTACTCATATTAAGTATTTAGAAAAATATCTTGACACATATTCTAGTTTTGAATTTCTACAGAACCTTTGCGTATTTTCTTCATATCTAACTAACCGTTTGCTTATTCAATCTTCACACTGGACATTTATCGCTCGTACTGATCGCAATCTAACAAGCGAGTTTTGTATGCCATGCTAAAAAAAGCTAAAATATTACAATGATGTTTTTTGTATTCGTTTCCGTTAAGACTGTATTCATATTTCTATTTTAGTATTTTAATGTGACAGAAATGGTATTAGGAGCACTTATTTCGCAGAACTGACGATTGATTGGGTAAAAAGGTTCTGTAATGGTGGCTACGATTCGGAAAGCGCAGTGTGAAATGGCCTTCTACTATGTGGAACGACGACCATATGAGGATTGCGGTTAGCCGTTGGATGTATGGGTCCACAATTGCGGTCCAGCATCCGATGGGACCTTTGTCCACCAGTGAACGTCATAAATCATAAAGTTTATTGCACAAACAAGATCTTACAGGATAAAAGCATCATTAAAAGACCCATGAGGGCACAGCAAATTAATATTTCACCTCATTAAATAGTTCATAGTCAATGTGTTAGATACAGGTACTTTATTTCTTTTGTCAACGACCCGATGAACCCTGGTGTCAGAGATTTTTACTAGTAGGTTGAAATGAATTACAGTTATTTAAATATAATAAAAAATAACTATATTTATAAAAAAATAACAATTATATCACATTCAAATTCATTTCTAAGTACATACATTTATCCCATTCCATAATAAAACATTTGATTGATTTTTAATATTCGTGGATAAATAACCTAAAAGTATTGCGGTTTTAACTCACATACAGAAACTTTGAACAGTATGATAGCAATTTTCAAGAAGACGTTTCACTGCCGCCGATGATGATCATAGCAAATATAGGCGTAGAAACTTCATTGAGAAATCTTTTATGCACGAAGTATATCTTTTATGAAAGAAGTATGCCTGTTTTTTTTTTACAAAGTTATACAATAATATTACCGTAAGGAATCTCCAGTTACCAATATTTCAACAAGAACTTTCCCGATAACTGTCACTGAAACTCCCCCTTCAAATGGGATGGAAAAAAGAAACTGTTAAGGTTCCTTTACGTACGAACTTCAAACATTGATCATTGCCACTCAGCTCTCGAATCCGTACTAATATTATAAATCTGAGAGTTTGTGTTTGTGCATGTATGTTTGTTACCTCTTCACGCTCAAACGGCTTGACCGATTTGGATGAAATTTGGAACACAGGTAGAGTATAACCCGGAATAACACAAAGGCCACTTTTTACCGCGGGAAAACAAATTACCACGGGAAAATAAGTGGCAGTGGGTGAAACCGCTGGACAGAAACCTAGTCATGAAATTTTTATTTCATATATACCTACATAAATCACGTCTATATCACTTGCAGGGTAGGGACAGCGTAAACGGTCTAAAAAAACAGACATTTACGCCACGTTACATTGAGGGTCATTCAAAAAGTGAAAAAATATGTTTTTTGTATTGTTCAAACAAACAAAATGTAAAAGCTTACCAGTTTTGTATGGAAGGTTAACATTTTTTTTCGCCATTAGGATAATGTTTTTATCTTTCTTGGAGAAAATGTATTTATGGGCTGGTTCACCTGTTTACGTATATTCAGCAACATTTCCCCCCATTTATTTATTTCATAGCAGGCGGATTGGCGAGCGCAGTGCAATTTATCCCTTACTCGCTTTCTGCGACGTACACAGGTAGAATTAGGGTGATGCTATTCTAAGCCAGCATCATACGGCGGCTATAAAGATTATCGTTTTAATTTCATAAATATTTTAAAAAATCTGAAAAGCACCATCAAAAGGGAATTTTCTGAAAAAGTCGGGTAGTGGGTGTATTTATATTATAGAGGTATAATAAGTCGTCAAGGAGCAGCGAATTAACCGGATATAAATATGCTGACAATAATCAGGTAAATGGTAAACGATACGACGGAAATAGGAAAGGTTAGCTGTATTACTTTTCACGCAGAGAACTTTTTTAACCCCCTAGTTATGAATGATAATTGAAAGACGTATTTGTACGCTACGTCTGGTATTATTTGAAGGCAAAGCTTATAAAGATTCTAAAGTCGCTCATTTTTGTATCGTTATGTGTGTCTGTAAATTTTGTGATATTTTTGACGTTTGGGTTATTTTTTATGAAAATTCATTTAATTACAAGTGTCTATAATTAAACTAAGTCATATTGACGTGACTTAGTGACATGACATTAGTGACGGTGTAAAATCCCAGTTTCAGCCGTTTTTATCATCTACAAACGAAAGCACAAAGTAAGTATTGGCGGCTGCGCGCCGAATACAGAGAGCTCACTTCAAGCAAACGTCAGAAACTCTCGCACAATTTGACACGCCGCCGTTACAAGGAAATCCAAACCAATCCAAACACACTTGTAGTCGAGTGTCAACCGCGTTTGGCGCGGACGTGCAAAATGGCTTCACGCAAATATAAATAAGTAATAAATAGGTTTATTAGTATGCGATGTGATTTGTACAATGTTTCTATAATATTTTGTACCAACTTAAATAAAAACTTGCTTTCATAAAAAAACAAACAAGATTAATAACTCTAATCAGTATTTTTTTTTATAATGTGATTTGAGTTTCTACTTAAATAATGGCTTAAAACATCTTTTCATTTTTGATGTACTTGTACATACATACACATATCACGTCTATTATCCCTTGCGGGGTAGGCAGAGCGTAAACGGCTGCAAAAACGGATATTTACGCCACATCTGACAAAAATTTGAGGGTCATTCGGAAAATTGTGTATCGCCATAGTGATAGGTTGCCAGCCCATCGCCTAAAATTGCAATACATACCCTCAAGTCCTTAAGTTGTCTTTTACGATTCCCACGGGAAAGAAATGTAGTGGTGCTATCACCAGAGTCACCATGCCAGCTAAAAAGATCTCAACAGCCTCAGAGCAAATATCTACCTACTCGTCACTCCCCATTTCATAATAATTGTGCTACGTAATTTTCATGTAAATACAGAGAGTAACAGAAAGGGTATATCAAGCCGAAAGGAGGTCAAAGTGGGGAAATGGGGAAAGTTGTTCAGTTTCAAGAGCACTTTCGGCTTGATATACCCTTTCTGTTACTCCCTATATGATATGGTACCAACAACATTGAATAAAATCGGTAAGAAAACTGTGGCAGCCCTTGCCGAAAGCGGCAATAATCGAAAAAAGGCCCGAGTGATTCTTCTGTACATTCTCTATTTTGTGACGAAAGTATGTTAGCATACACCTAAAATATATCAAGGAACAGTAGTTTTACTTCATACTAACGCTCGGTTTTCGCACCCACACATACAAACGCCTGACCGACCCCATACAAACACGACTTCTACAACGAATCTTGTGCCGCTTGTGTCACAGCGAACTGTACTGCCGCCACGCGTTTTTGTTTGAGTATCAGGAAATCGAAAAATGAATAACTAGAAATCTTACTATTCATTAAATAATAATGTAATTTATTGTTTTCTGACATCATTTAAACTTGGGTTCGCAAAACCAATTCGTTGACATCCCTGCTACTGTAGATAGATTCAAGCGAAAAGGTGCTTCAGTTAAACTACTGCTCCTTGGTATATTGTGACCTCGTTGTGACCTGTTGCATTGAAAATCTACATACATACATACATATATCACGCCTATAATCCCTTGCGGGGTAGGCAGAGCGTAAACGGTCGCAAAACAGTAATTTACGCCACGTCTGACAAATATTTTTAGGATTCTGTACCTAAAAATGGAAAAAAACTAAAATATTACGTATTCCAAAAAACTTAAGTGTATTAACTACGTTACTTTGATGACATAATCAAAAAGATCTCATAAAAAAATCTAAAAACAATTCTGGTTACATATTTTATTTTCTATCTTTCAATGATAAAAAGTTATTAACTTTTCTACATTTTCATATTTCGCTTTGAAAAAAGAATAAAATAATCAGATACAAAAAATCTTGATTAAACTAGCGAAATGGCTACAGAAACCTTTTGAATGGTTCGAAATTCCAAATTAAAATATCTAATCCAATTCATTGCTATTACAAGGAATTCCATGGCTCGTCTCCAGTAAGAGTGAAATGTACCGTAAAAAGAAATCCTGAAGGGGCCCAGTGCCGATCCTTATTTATGACTCAGCGTATTATTATGACTTGCCAATTTTCCACGAAATAAAACCCGTTTCGCCAGTGTTGCCATCCAATGATTAATGGTTGAATTGAATAATTTTTTATTATTGTTATTACTATATCACCAGAAGTTGAACTACAGCTTTGTCTCGATGCTATTTTTCAAGATCAATCAATCAATCAATCATTTATTGCATGTCACATTAATCATAACACAGAGTTGGTACTTAGATAAATTAGGTATACATGTGACGCCCTGCAATTTTATTACAAACTGTAACGTTACTTTACTAATATTTACAATTAATCAACATGCATTTCATTACTTATACATTTATCTTTACTATCTAAGTTCAGATTTCTATCTAGGTGCCTTAGATCTGGTGTGTTAGAACTTTCTGTGGTGTTTCCGATGTGGCGCAGTGGTTGTGCAACTGCCTGCAGTGCAACAGTTCCGGGTTCAATTCCCGCTGGGACACTCATCTTCTTCTTTTCGTGTGGGACACCGAGTCGTCCAACGACCCGATGAACCCTGGTGTCAGAGTTTTTCAACCGCCTACTACCACTAGTAGGCCTCTGACATCTTACTCATGAAGTAGATATTCATCACTTTGTGAATTTGTTCCCAGACTGGTTAAAACATTGCAGGCTGAACCACCTGATTGACCGTAAGAAAGTTGACTCTCTGTCAAAGCATTTACACGAATCTAACACCTGTCAAACATGGCTTATTAGGATGGCATTACTGTAACAAGCGTTTTTGTTTTATTCCTTTATGTTACAATTCTTTATTATTTTTCTTTGACAAGTGGCAAGTAGGCAATTAAGCATTTCGCCGAGTTCCAACAACGCGACGGATACGTGACAATTTTACTCAGAATTTTGCTATTTCTACTAATTGTTTATATTTGTGCTACATGTGGCAACACCGCGTTTCGCCGAAACCCGACGACGAGACGGATCGCTCTCCAATTCCACTCGGAATTTTGTATGGTAATTTGTCGATTTTATGCCGGATGTAAGGGCTGCGTTCTGATGAGTCAGCGAGTTGGGGCAATGTTAAGACATGTCGAGCTGACATGCTGTCAAGTTACGTAAGAAACCACAGACCAAAGAATTCGCAGGGGTGACAGTGCATGACGTTTCGGTGATCTGTTTACAAGGACATTATAGATCAATCTCCTTGTCTGTGTTATAAACCGAGATGAGTCCACGAAATACAAAAAATGGTTTTAACTAAACTGACAACTACTGAACAGAATGATTTGAGTCTTTGTCCAAACTAGAACGAAATACCTACATATATATACCACGCCTATAATCTCTTGCGGGGTAGGTAGAGCGTTTACGGTCGTAAAAAACGGGCATTTCCGTTAAGTCTGACATTAACGTCACTTAACCAATTGATTTGAGTCTTTGTTAAAACTAAAATGAAATACATACATACATATATCACGCCTATAATCCCTTGCGGGGTAGGCAGAGCGTAAACGACCGTTAAAAAAATACATTCACGCCATATCTGAGGGTTGGTGACCGTTTGTCAGCTCATCGCCTTAAATTACAATACACACCCTCGAATCCCTTAGTCACTTCTTTCAACAGCCACGAAAAAGAAATGGGGTGTTGCTATTCTATCGTGGCGTCACACGGCACCATAAATGAAATAATATGAAATAAAATACGTAAGCGCCCGCCCGGTCTTGAACCCGGGGCCGTGGGGTACTGTTCCCACTGCTCTGCCAACATTTTTCCAAGTTCTTTTGAAAACAATATTTGCTCTGAGTGCATAATAAACGAAAGTACATGAAATGAAATATTTTAATTGTATTTTATTCCAAATAACGCCAATATATTATGTTTCTTGTCACAACACATCACTACAATTATTATGATATGGAGTTGTTTCGATATACATACACAGCCATGACAGTTCACCGCAGGGCAGAGAAATTGAATTTTTTTATTCAATGTAGGAAAGTATTATCACTAATTTTATGTCATGATTCGACATTGTTAAAGAAAGTTATTTGTATAATACAATGCTTTTTTTGTATAACATTTTGGTAATGTCCTAATAGGAAACTGCTTCGGGGCTGGCCAGGTTAATCACAAGGCATGTAACCTTACGCCACCACCATCTGAAAACAACATTTGTTTCAAATGGAATTCAAGATATTTAAAGCGTGTAGTTTACATGCGTAAACCGGACCTCCTGAACAGGAAAAACCCCCCAAAAAACCTGCCCAGAAGTGAAAATTTTCAAAGCATGCTATTTACGTGCGTATAATCAATTAATTAACAAAACCAACACTGCAAGGACCTATCAGCATGTATTGTTGTCTGTTCCATAAATAATAATAAAAAATACTTATTCATACTGTGTATGCCGGCTTAGAATAGCATCACCCCATTTATTTCCCGTGGGAGTCGTAAGAGGCAACTAAGGGACTCGAGGGTGTGTATTGCAATTTTAGGCGATGGCCTGACAACCTGTCACTATGGCGATACAAAATTTTCCGAATGGTCATCAAAAATTTGTCAAATGTGGCGTTAATGACCGTTTTGCGCTCGTTTACGCTCTGCCTACCCTGCAAGGGATTATAGGCGTGATATATGTATGTATGTTGATTGGTTTGGGGTCGGTTTGCATAAAATTTCAAGTCATATTTGTATTACGCATATGTTATATAGTTATAAATTATTCAATGTCATAAAAACAACACGCATAATGTCTATAAGCATAGAGATAACTAGGCATATTATTCATTAGCATAAAAATAACTAGGCATATTATTCGTTGGCATTATTTTAAAACTATGTTCGCGGCTTAGGGATGGCCCAAGGGCATCCCCCGCCGCATCATAACCTATTATGAAGAAAAACGTTATGAAAAATAACAAATATGCGACTCAAAACTAGTCGAAAATATAATAGGTCAAAATAATAGTATGACTTTCAATGCAGTATGACATATAAACATTATGCCAAACAAATAGTATGACAAAGAATTTTATGCAAACCGAGATGTGCCAAAGTATATTAGGAACTTCAACAATATGCAAAACGACGGTATCCCATGTTGATTCCTCAAATAAGTAGCTGGAGTTGCTGCTGACTGTACCACAACTAATGAGAAATCATTGCATTTGCTCAAAACGAGCGGAGGGTTCATTGAAATTTCAGTAAGAATGTTTTTTCCGATAAATCGTTGAGTGAAAATGTTTGTAGGCCCCTGGGAGTTCGAAAATATTAAGAACGGGGTCGGAATTTTATGAATCGAAATGATGCACAAGTTTTTAATAAAATAATCCGTACTAATATTATAAATCTGAAATGAAATGAAATATGAAATATATAATTTATTCACTGGCTAACACGGTATAAAAGATAAAACATAACATGTAATTGTACAAGCGTGCAGCGCCCAAACTGGCATGCAAATATAAAAGTTTGGAATATTAAAACATTCAATGTAAATCTAATTATGTCAATACATTAAATCAATTCAAATAATTCCAATACATTAAATCATTAAATAATAAAATGGTAAATAACAATGTCACAATTTCATTTATAATATAACATTCAAAAATTAAATTGAATATATGTACGGTCGCATTCAAAAGTGGAGTCATAGTTAACACAAACCTCAGAAAACAAGTCGCTCGCACCCGCGGCGACACTCACACAATGACACAAATGACGTATAACATACTATTATTTGACGAACTACCATTGTATAATAGGCTGAGTAGTATTGACTATTTCACTACATGAATCATTAGCTTCGGTAGCTTGGTCAGTAGCGCGGTCAAGCAAATTCTTGACCGTTATTGTGGAGACAATGGATCGAATCCCGATATCTTCGTTGTAGTTTTTATTTTATCAAATGAAGCAAAATTTAGTAAATTTTGAATTACATTTTAGTTGTTGCTAGATCGTTTGCGAGATAGTGCGTGTGCTAAGTGATTTTTTTTAACCTAAGTTTATTTATTAAACCTCAGTGTTTATTTCTTCGAAATGCATACTATTATCAGTTTGCAGGATAAGCAGCGTATTGTTGCGCTGCAATTATCTGTGGCGCTGCATGATATTGGATTTAATTTAACTCAAATTGCTACTCAGACTGGTCTGGCCGTAAGTATAGTTTTATTTCATTACATTTGTATTTTAAATATTAAAATCTTTGACTCATAGTATGTTGGTAGCTGTGAACCGATTAGTATAAACTTTTTTATTAATAATGCTACTTTGTTTTAGTGGAAGACTGTTAAACGTTGGGTTATACGTTTTGAAGAGGAAGGTAGCGTAAAAACTCGACTCGTCTTATTAATGATTCACAGCGGAGGATGATGGTGTAACAATATGAAGAAAATGGTTCTGCCGCTGGTCCAGGCGAATTAGTAGCACAAGAAACAGGGCGTGCAACTGCCGCTAATTATGTTGATATGCTACAGGAAAGCCTGCTACCGACGACGGTGCGAAATGTTTAACTGTTTATCCTGCTAGTGAAGTTCCTCGTTTTGCATTTGTCCAGGATAAATTGTCCAGTGCATCGAGCTGCCGTGGTGTATAATTGGTTTAGCCAGCACCCAAATATCCAAGTTATTTGTTGGCCAGCAAAATCTCCGGACTTAAATCCCATAGAGAATTTATGGGGTTTAATGGTGCAAAGGTGGGACATGCGCAATGAAAGAACTACAGAAGCTTTAGAGGCTCACTGCCTGGGAGTGTGGGAGAGTACCAGAGGAACAGATATATGCACTTATTTGGTCGAGTCTATTAAGTGTTTATTAAGTGTTGTTGAAAGCAGCGGAGGTAACACCAAATACTAATTATGTAAGCGGCGATTTTTACTTAAGATTCCAATCAGACCCGATCTAGCATACATTGCTGATTATCTTGTGTATTTCATTATAATATATGAATATACACAAAATAATCAGCAATGTATGCCGAAGCGGGCCCGATAAATCGTTGCTCACTCAACTTCTGTTTACCTGCTTACCCGCCTACTATTGCAGTAGGTATTTGTGGAGCATTACATTAGCAATTAAATTATGCTAAAACATCGATATATATTTATATAAGATTGATCATTATTAGTCAGTTATCTTAAGGCCTTGCTTCAATATCTTTTCATTACGAAAACGAGTACTTAAGCTTAAACCTTGAGATGTAGGCAAATAACTGATTTATTATTATTACAATTACTTTTACTTCCGAGGAAAGTGCATCATCGTTAAACATAGAACAATAAAATAATTACTAACGACATTATTACTTAAATAACATTATTGAAAGATTCAATCCAAGATTTGGATCATTCCTATGATCTTATAAATAATTACCTATCGATGTTTCAGCTAATGAACACTTAATATCGTTTAACATAATATTGTGTTTTATCATTCAAACAAAACTATAAACTAAGTATTACGACAGCAAGTATTTTATGTAGTTTTACATACTCGTATCTTATGGTTACCAAAAGTTCTCATTCATGTCATAATGTTATTTACATAAAGTAATACCATACCTACCAATAAAATAATTTCTTACCTTACTTTTTGTTTTATTACAATATTTTAGGTTTATGTTTTTAGATATAATATTTTGATACATAATTTACAATAAACATTTATAGATATAATACATAGATGAATATATAGAAAAATATTATATAAAATAAATAATTATTACTGGAGAAAATATGGTAAAAACATATAAAAAAACATTATTCAACATACAGAGATCGGATGCGAACCCGGTTCCGTTCTGATTAGAAGGTAAGAACTATTACCGCTAAGCTACGGTAGCTTGTGATCAATACAACGAAATAAAGATATGTAATCTATTGCTTTACTACAAGTGAACGAATAAGGATAACTATAATATAGTTTTAGACAAACCAGTGTGATGTATACTTTGTGGTGATGTGGTGGCGAATAGGCTATCACCGAGTAATTATTTCAAAGATAACATAGATGTCGCTTATAGGTGGTAATCTGTTTAAGTTTTAATGCTACGCCTTAAGGTGGACTTTTCTACTTACAGTCGATAATCTTACGTGTGTGCGTAAGTTAGTTAAGTAAGTACAGAGGATAATAACCCGTATTGCAATCTGTCAAGTGGTCTAACTATGACTCCACTTATAATCCGACCGTACATGTCAAGTTTTCTAAAACTAAAGTAACTAAGTCAAAATCAAAATAATAAATAAATTCAATAAAAGTAAAGGGATTTAAATTAAAATTTATATGCTAGAAATTCCCGGACATCATAAAAACAGTTTGTTACTAAAAAGTTGAACAACCACTTCTTAAACAAGGAAGTAGGCAGCTTTTTTACGTCATTTGGCAACACATTAAATATTTTTACGCACATATTAAAGCTATTTCTTGCATAGCAAGTAGTTTTGTGCGCAACACCGCATAAGCGGTTAGGGTATCGGGTGGAAAATGTGAAGGTTTTTTCCTGGAAGAAATGTCTATTTTTTACAACAAACATACACAACTCGAAAACATACAAACAAGGTAGAGACAGTATATTTAGAGAAATAAACAGCGGTTTACAGCTTTCGAGGGGACCAACATTGCACATTGCTCTTATGCACTTTTTTTGCAATATAAAAACCCGATCCAGCTCCACAGAATTTCCCCACATGACAAGGCAATAACGTAAAGCCGAGCACACATATCCATGATAGGCAATCAAGGCAGTCTTCTGGTTACAGATGTTTCTCAAACGATATAGAGCATATATAAACCTGTTTACCCTCTGACAAACCGACTCCACGTGCTCTTTCCATGATAAATGTGAATCAAGCATTATGCCGAGGAATTTTGTTGCGGTTGTTTTTTATTTTGTTGCATCAAAATAATAAATAAATTCAATAAAAGTAAAGGGATTTAAATTAAAATTTATATGCTAGAAATTCCCGGACATCATAAAAACAGTTTGTTACTAAAAAGTTGAACAACCACTTCTTAAACAAGGAAGTAGGCAGCTTTTTTACGTCATTTGGCAACACATTAAATATTTTTACGCACATATTAAAGCTATTTCTTGCATAGCAAGTAGTTTTGTGCGCAACACCGCATAAGCGGTTAGGGTATCGGGTGGAAAATGTGAAGGTTTTTTCCTGGAAGAAATGTCTATTTTTTACAACAAACATACACAACTCGAAAACATACAAACAAGGTAGAGACAGTATATTTAGAGAAATAAACAGCGGTTTACAGCTTTCGAGGGGACCAACATTGCACATTGCTCTTATGCACTTTTTTTGCAATATGAAAACCCGATCCAGCTCCACAGAATTTCCCCACATGACAAGGCAATAACGTAAAGCCGAGCACACATATCCATGATAGGCAATCAAGGCAGTCTTCTGGTTACAGATGTTTCTCAAACGATATAGAGCATATATAAACCTGTTTACCCTCTGACAAACCGACTCCACGTGCTCTTTCCATGATAAATGTGAATCAAGCATTATGCCGAGGAATTTTGTTGCGGTTGTTTCCTGTATTGGAATATCGTTGTATTTAACTAATAAGTTAGCGGGTCTACCATTTACATTTATGAACTGCAAGAAAGAAGTCTTATTTAAATTAATGTGAAGATTGTTTTGCCTTAACCATTCGACAACTTTATGAATAGTTATATTTATTTCGCCCTCGTAATCGACGTTATTCTTCCTGTGTACAATGATAGATAGATCGTCAGCGAATAACACGCAAGGATACGATGTGTTTATTGGTAGATCGTTGATGTAGAGTATGAGTCTGAGAGTTTGTGTATGTATGTTTGTTACCTCTTTACGCTCAAACGGCTTGACTGATTTAGATAAAATTTGAAACACAGGTAGATTATAACCTGGAATAACACGTAGGCTACTTTTACCGCGGGAAAACAACTATTTCCAAGGGAAAATGAGTGGCAGCGGATGAAATCGCTGGGCGGAAATCTAGTTTAAAAATATATACGGGGTGTAAGGCACGGCGTACCAAAAACTTTGCAGACATTTTCAGACCATGAAACTGATAATTTTTTATATGGAGGATATGTTGGTGAACAAGAGAATTTTCGACCTTCCATAAAAAGTTATCGATCAGCTGTAAACTTTCCATGGAAACTTGAAAAAAAAATCGTTTCCCGACGTAGAGTCTATAGCAAAAGTTATTTAGTTTCATGGTCTGATCATGCTTGCAAAGTTTTCGTAACACCGTCCCTTACATTTTGTATACTAAGTAACTACTTATACGCTCTTTTTTCAACATGCGCCATATACAACATATCACTTTAAACTATTAACCCAGAAGTTTCTTTACAAGAAAGCAGGTAGGTATTGCTCAACAAAAAATGAGCCTGGTCCTTAAACTCGAATTCTCTGTATTATTTAAATTAAACGAAACGAACGTTCGTTTAAATAATACAGAGAATTATGATATACTTCATGAGTGATACTTGTTAGTTTAAATAATACAGAGAATTCTAGTTTGAGGACTAGGCACATTTATTGTTGAGCAATACTTACCTGCTTTCTTGTTAAGAAACTTCTAGGTTAATAGTTTAAGATTGTATGTTGTATATATGGTGCATGTTGAAAAAAAAGCATATAATATACAGAATGTAAGGGACGGTGTACCGAAAACTTTGCAGGCATGTTTACGCGACTTACTTGTTTTAAACGTAGAAGGATAAACTGTCTACCAAATAAAAACAAATGTATCGCGTAAACCCACATCATAGGATTCTCTGTACTATGGGTGACCATGATATATAAAAATAACGGCCAGGTTTTTCATAATAAAGTTTCGTGATGTGGCCATAATAATAACGTTAAAATTTGCTTTCATTATTCAGGAAAACAAAAGCATACCTACTATACTCAAGTGAATAACTGTTTAACCACCAAAATATTCAATCAACCGCTTAATTGTAATGATTTATGAAATGACTAAATTAAACGTTTTATCCGGAAGGTACGGAAGTCCAAAGCTGTTCTTATACTTATCGTCCGTTGCTGCGTAATTTTAACGCATGCGTCTGTCTGATGAAAATAAATTGTGAATTTCGATCTTATTTACATACAAATACCGCTACGGTGCATTTACGGATGCCTCTGTCAAATGACTTGAGAGAACCATCCGTATTTGCATGTAAATAAGTTCAATAAGTGGAAATACCACCTAAGTCTAAGACAAACTTTTTCCCAAACATCATACCAGCCTAAGTTTCCAGTCAATCATTCAATTGACCAGAGACAACAAGCACGGAGCATTAAGTTTTATCGCCGTGTCCCCGCATCAAACATCCCATATTAACTCGTACACATAACTAAAGTCCTTTCGGCGGATAATCAGCCTACGGGCTAATTCCGCCCGGGCGAAAATGGGCGAATGGCCGAAAAACAGTTTTATCTGGCCCATAAGGGCACTAAGGAAGTAATTCCGAAAAACAAAGGGCCCAATAACGAGCACGGTAGCCGGGAAGATATTTTGATGGTTTTATGTTGAAAGAGTGTAACTTAGTTTTCCTATGTTATCATTTACCCTTAGCACGAGAACTTTTTATTGGACTTTGTGGTCAAAATCTTGGCCACAAGACTTAATTATAATTTGAACCTAAGTTTCATTTAAAAAGCACTTAAGACATAACTATATATACTATATAAATAAAACTGTGAAATTGTATGGCAACAACTCTGGGAACGAATTTGAAAAACATTAAGTACAGAAAGTAGGTATTTTTTTATTTAATAGAAAACATTCAACACAATTTACCACGTGGTAGATTAACGCGACTTACTTTTTAATTATTTGGTACAAAGTTTAGTAAGTCGCGTAAATCTACATCATGAGTGATACTTGTTCGTTTAGCGCCAATGCTGCGTCGAGCTAGATTCGTAAAAATACAAGATCAGCGCGAGCCACATTAATAAAACAAATAACTGTCCTTACCAACGGTCATCAACAAAATAATACCGAATACTACATACACAGTAATACTTTTTATTTAATGTTTGTCTTTTAAAAATGTATGCAACAACCAACAACATCGATTTACAACAGCCACAAAAAGTAACAAAACGGACTTACGCGTAAATGCTTGTTAACTGGAGATTTGCGATCGGATCACCAGATACGATGGAATTGTGGAAGTTGTTGCCGCGCGTGCTGACCGTTTGCGGGTTTTCTGAGGACGTGCCCTATATTGAGTAAAGGGTTTGAACTTTTTGTAAATTTTACATCCTATTTTGGTTTTATTTTGTGCAGATATTCTTTTGTTGGCAGATGAGTTACCAAAAGAACCTTTTTCTGCCCCATTTTTTTCTGGTTTATGGAGCACTGCACTATTCTTGGTCTTTAAATGTGTCGCGGGTCACATAAAATAAAAGCAACATATCGCTAATTTTTACGATGAATAGCCACGGCAATGATTCATCAACTATTTATCATTTTTGGCAAAAAAACACTGAGGTGTAGACCTCTTTTAATTTTTTACCGAGGAAAACAAATTTAGAATGAAATCCATCAAAAAGACTCAAACTGAGACATAGGCATTGAACGAGACACTTTTGTTTAGTTCAATGCATTTAATAACTCCAGAATTTCCGTCTTATTGAAATAAGCATATATTTAAAGTGTATTGTTAATTATTATTTAGTGTCAAACTATATAATAATTTAACTTAAGCTTTGATGTAATGCCTGTGCCAAAAATATTACGTACGAGCATCCATACTATCGTGGGCATGGCCTTTTAAAATTAATTTGAGAGTTTTTCTTTATTACAAGTGGAGACGAAACTAAATTTCTTATGACCAGTATAAAGCTACATTACTAAAACTTTTATTGTGGCTACAAACATTAAAAAAAAATACGTATATAACTTTTCAGTTTAGCACTCACCTAAAATATGTGCACTGAATTTGAAATAACTGTATACATGGCCAGTTACTGTTGACATCAACATGAGCCGCGACTGACGCCAGCAATGAAGTTCTTATTTAAAAATATTATTGCATCATTTAAATATAGAACAAAGCAATAACAATGCTTTATTTAGCCACGTATTTCCGAGTGAGGTACTAAAAGCTGCGATAACACACCGCCAAAGGTGTGTAAATGTTATGCAAATCCTCTGCCAAAATCCGGTCAGTGTGGGAAAGTACGTTTAAATCCTCATAAATTTGTACGAAATTCAAACAAAAGTAGAGCGTAACTAATATTGGTTTAAATACACCTAATATTTTTTCTTTTGTTTACATAAAATTTATTCTTGCCAGATTTACATGTATCATACAAAACAAACATGACTAAATAACCTATTATTTTTGAAAACTTGCAAAATGTACAAGTGCGGGCGCCCGAAAATGCACCGTAACTTACCGTAGCCATATATAAGGTGTAAAAAAACAACTGCAAATCAATCAAAAAGAACAACTTTCCTCACGAAACATAGGTGGAAATAGGAAAAAATATTTGGTCCTCCCATACCATACCCATACTAAGTGTGTAAGCCAGCCGGATTAATTAGTATAGGAGGATGTTTTTTTATTTTTATTTAGACCTGCATTTCTTGGGGAAAGTTGTTCAGTTTCACGAACTGGTTCATGCCTTAAAATAATTGCAGTAATTTTTTTGTATGTATGGGAATAAGATTGGAATTTTAATTTTCATTTCGTCTGTCAGACGTAAGGAAAAATACGCAGCGATGGACGACAAGTGGATGGACCGCAATAGTAGTAGAAGCTGTTAGATCTTATTTAACATTATTGCGTATGCGTGTCTGACCTACGAGCGTACGGGGAAATTTATTTCAGTGCAGGTTTCTTCGGATATGGGTTTGATTCCCGTAAAGGCCATTTATTTTATGTTACCTACATATTGACGGCCGATGTGGCGCAGTGGTAGTTCAACTGCCTGCGACGCAAAGGTTCCAGTTTCAACTCCGATGGGGCACTCACAAATTTTATATTTATCACTTTGTGAAATTGTTCTTAGTCTTAACATTGCAGGCTAACAAAGTAACAACCACCTGATTTTTCGTAAGAAAGATGGTTCCGTGCTTTGGATCGCGCGTATCGTCGGTCTCGTCTGCTATCTAAGATCACTTCGACGGCGGTCGTTACACAACCATGTCACAGGCTAGCTAATAGTAGTAGGCGGTTGAAAAACTCTGGCACCAGGGTTCGTCGAGTCGTTAGACGGCTCGGTGTCCCACACGAAAAGGCGAAGACCTACATATGCGACAGCATATAATACAGTCTTTATAATATGATTGTATTGTTTATCATATTTGTAGGTTTCTTGAAAGACGTTACAACAAACTTCCTAAACTCGTAACGTCCAGATATCTTTAAAAAGGTATGTAGCTCTAAAGTGATACAGGCCCAAGCGTATGTAAATATTACTTTAGAAAGCAACCTTCTAGCATAGACCAATAAATACTAGTTGGTCTATGCTTATACCTATAAACTCGGGCATATGTTTATTCTTTATTTATGTAAACTATTAAATCAAATATCTGTGTTTTTAATATTTCAAACTATTAGGTTCAAACTAATTAATAACAGGTCCCCTGAGGCATGCGATATGGGTTATATCAGTAGTATAGCTTATTGCATTGCATTTTTCATTGTATTATAAGTTTCTAATTTCAGTTAATATGGAAATTCAGATTTATTATTAATAAAAGGTTTTAATTTCAGATATTCATCAATCATCATCATCAGTCCACATCCATCCACAGTAGGGGCAGGGTTCTGTGCTAAAGTCATCCATAGACATCATCCCGTTGACTATCCGGATTTATGATGATAAGAGCGTGTACATAGAATATGATGTCTGTAGGATCTAAAACAAACAAACAAAATAGTATACATACTTATATCACGATTTTATCTATTGCGGGGTAGCTGACATCACTGCAAAAAGTATTAATGTTAAAACAAATATAAATTAATATTGATTGGACGTGTCGAATAAAAATAGGTTCTAAATTGAAACTTCTTGTTTAAATTATTTTTCGCCTTATAGATGTGAATACATACTATTATCAAACTATGGGCTGCAAGTTTACAGGTGAAATTCGATGTTCATTGCGTAGTTGGTTACTCATTATATTACCAGGATTAACCGGGTAAGCAATGTACTAAGAATATCCAATACCTATAGACTTGTAGCTTGTAGCATATAGGGCGCTGCTTGATCTAACTTGGTCTTCCTTTTCTTCAACCTTGACCATATCTTCTTAAATTTTTACCATTATGTAATGTGTTCATAATTGATTTAATTTAAACTGTACCTGTACAAAGAGTTCCATGTCAAAGGTAATCATGCCGACTGCAATGATTGCTATCGGCTGTTGCGCGCGCGCAATCATGAACTGGAGCAACATTCTGACGCGAGGATCGGAGACTTGCTCCCAGCCACAGCAGTAGAACTGGGTCGCTACTTTTGATGACTGAAACATTGATCAACCTTCAATCGGATATCTATCAAAAATCAATAATCTATCTAAAATCTATGAAACTGCGAGAAATCATCATTTAGCCATCAATCACTTATCAATCAATTGGCAATCAACAATTCGTCAGTCAACCAAAAATCAATTATCAGTCAATTATGATTCTTTCAATCATCAGTCAGCAAACTATCATCAATTAATCGTCACCCTATCAGCATTCGATCCTTAATCGATCATCAATATACAGTATACAGGGAATAAGGGACAGCCCTCCAAATACTGATAGGGTGCATTCAGACCACGCTACTTAAAAATTTTCCATAAAAATATATTTCAGGAAACGTCAAAATAATGTTGATATCCCACCCACAGTAAATGCAGTCAGCTGAATATTTTTTGTCGTTTCCTGCCAAATGTTCCTAGGGAAAAGTTATTCAGTTTCTTGGTCTGCATACACCTTATTAGTATTTGGAGGGATCTTCCACCCCGTAGTCAATTAATTTAGCAATTAATCATTAATCAGTGCAAACCAATAATTTGCCAATCACCAATCAATCAACCATCAAATAATCATCGATCAATCGTCAATCAATCAACAATCCAGAAAGTAGATTCCTTACCGCAAACTTGAGTTTAGCAGAATAGTGGCACGGCAGGTAAATGTGAACAGTCACGCCCGATATGAAGATGAAGTAGCGTATGTCCAATCCATGACCCTAAAAAAATTAGAGTAAATGTAACATTATATTTTTCATAGGGTCATGGATTGGACATACGCGGCTGAAGGAGCAGGAGTAGGAACATAGAGTGAATGTAACATTAATGTTCCTACTCCTGCTCCTTCAGCCGCGAATATTGCTCAAAATAATATTGTGGAATCATCAACACGTCTAAGTGTCCACACACTGCCGCCAAACTTTTCTCGCAGCAATACGAGTGAGCGAGGTAGTAATACATTGCAGCAATGCAGAGCGAGTAACCGTTATCATGTTCGCACTGCCCATTGTATTTACCATTTCCCTGCCTATAGAGACATTGTGTGAACGTGAAAGACAAATAACGAGTATTTAATGGTGGCAGTTGAAGAAGTCGATAAACAAGTAAATCTTGCACTTGCCACTGTCATTCAATTGGAACCTTGTGCCAATCATGAGATTCTAGAACTGTGTCCGTTAGGAAATGATGGTGGCTTGCTAGGAGAGTTCACTTCATATTTAACACTGCGTGATCCTTATTTGGATCTCAAAACTCTCACAAATGTATATTTTTATTTTATTTAAGTATTTATTTTTTACTTTTTCTTTTTTAGTGTGGGACACCGAATGGAGTTTTTCTTATAAACAAAATTTTCGCCAAACTGCTTGTAAGCGATATAATTCTCTCCTAACTCACCGTTCAAAGTTCAAAGTCAATAAGTATCCTATGGCTTATAAAGATCTTAAAGTAAGTATGCTCACCGATGTTATATGGTACAGCAAGTTACACAGTTGTATCATGGTTGCTAAAAATATTACCCCAAGCCATAGGTTGAAACAATCTTGGATGGTGTTCAAGTATCTGAAATAATATAATTACAGCCTAACAATATATCGTTAAAAACATGCACTGGCATATCAAAGTACTTGAAGGCACCAATTAGGGAGACGTTCTGTTTATTTTGAGTCGAGAGTGTCAATATGCTTAGAGGTTAAATGAGCCCGGTAGGTAAGCCAGTAGTTATAAAAGAGTAAAATTTATATTACGGAAACGTGGTGCAAACATGTACCACTAGAACCACTAGTGGTTCTGCTCGGTGGTTTTAGTAGTCCAAAAGGGTCTTTTGTAAGTTGCGCGATAAGAATACAACTATGTATCGCTATACTAGTAAAGAGACAGGTGCCATTTACAGACACGCCACCGCTTTCCAAAGTAAGTTTCTTTCTTTCTTTTTTTTAATTTATGGCTTTTGCAGACAAGCAATTCAGCCAGTGCAAAGTATAACTGTATTCTGATTGTCAGGTGACATCTTCTGTTGAGTAAATTGGAACGCATCAGTGGACAGCAGACAATCACAGGCCAAAAAACTCGCGCGCGACTGACAGCGCATGACATTTTGGTGCTCTGTGTAGACAATCTGCTTCTCTCCATCAACGTTTCGATTTGTTCTAGCTAATACATAAGTTTTGGCTTAATTTTTAATACAGTCTACTATTTCTATAAAGTCCATCTTTGGTTGCTGCGCCAGCGTTTACTTTTTACAACCAGCTCGAAGTACTATTTGAAAAAGTGTTGTAAAGTTTCTAGTATTTTTGTATAAAAGGTCACCTAAAAGTTCTGGTCTGCTCGACTATAACACCAATAACTCTTTGATATATTTCCTCGCCACTATACATCATGGCCTCCTCAAGAGCTTTGCTATACAACTGTATCTTCAAGACAGCATGGTTTATGGCTAGCCCGTAGAAACCGTCGTAGCCTGACAAAGAAACAATACAATGATTTTTGTGTAAGAGATATGATGAGATGTTGGAAAAGGGATAATTCTGAAAAGATACTAATAGAATATAACAAAACAGAACAGAACAGAATAAATCATAATAGAATAGATTTTTTTTTATTTCAATGTACACAATAAAGTAAAATAAAATTCCTACATTTAGCGCTTCACTACGAGAAGTTGTACATTGAAAAAGTTTCTAGTATTTTTGTTTAAAGGTAGTCACTAAGCAATTTGCTTTAAAACTAAGTAGGTATTACAGCGCTGGTACTCTGTAGGAGCCATACGTTATTTTGCACTGATTTAGACAAGACAACAAACATTATTTTAATTCTAAGGCTCAAACGGTGGCTAAGAAGCTGGGCATCCTGAATAGAGTGAAGCGTTACTTTACGCTTGTATAGCATTTAACTCTTCACAAAGCACAAGTCCGATCCTGTATGGAGTATTGCAGTCACCTTTGGGATGGCTCAGCCAAATACCAACACGCCGCTCTTGCCTCGGTTGAACGCAGGAAAAAATCTACTGTTGATAGCTTACCGAGAAAATTCAATACGTAGAAGCAGGCACAGTACATCATATAAACGTTTATAAACTCGTAGTACGGAGATTCAAATCGACTCTCCGGGTCTTTAGACCAGGGTTTGTTTAAATCATGTATCTAGAAATAATAATGAAAGCAGTTTTATTTGCTAAGTAGGATTGTTTGCATTGGCTCAAAGATATTCCAAGTTATTTCCATATTGAAATGAACTCAGAAATATAAATAATAGATATTTCAAGTAGTATTAGATACCAGACGGCCTCACGCTGGTTCCGTGGAAGTGTGGCAAGTGTCTTATGTGGGATGCTACTTGCGTCAGCACATACGCCGCTTGTCACATTAGTAGCACTATGAGAGTGCATGCGGCAGCTGCAGAAGCGGCTGCGGATAAAAAACGAGAAAAATATTCTTCTCTCAGCCAAAATTATAATTTTATTCCATTTGCTGTGGAAACGGCTGGGTGCTGGTGCAGGGATGCGAAGTGCTTCATAGCTGAGTTGGGCAGTAGGCTAAGAGATAGAGGTGCTGACTCCCGCGCTGGTTCTTTCCTGGTGCAAAGGTTGGCCATAGCCATTCAACGTGGGAATGCGGCGAGCGTTATGGGTACCTTTGCGCCTGGATCAACTAGAGGCGGGCTTTTTGATTAGTTTAAGGTAGTTGACATTATTATTTTGTTTTTTATAATTTTGACTATATATATTGTGTACTATTTGTGATTAATTGAATAAAGTTAAATATTAAAACAGCTAAAAAAAAGTAGTATTAGATATATTAAATTACATGAAAATACTAGCGGCCCGCCCAGCGGTTTCACCCGCTGCGAACTGATTTCCCACGGGAAACAGACCTTCTCCCAACATTAATCATACATAAAAACCTTTTCTTGAATCACTCTATCTTTTAAAAAAACTTCATCCAGATCCGTTAAGTGGTTTTGATGATTTAAGCATACAAACAAACTGACAGGGAAAGACGTGGGAAGCTACTTTACTCTATATACTATGTAGTGATAATCCGTCTCGGTGAATTAACGCATTAGCTTAGGATGTAGATAAAATTTTGTATGAAGCCCAGATAAGACGTAGTAAGTCAAGACTTTATATTGGCAAGATGCATTGACGGAGGTGGACGCTAGAATTGTATCACTACATAGTGTCCTTATATGTTTAGAATTACCCAACGGTTTTTGATACGTTTTGTTTATTAGATAGAGTAACTTGAGAGGAAGGTCTAAAAGTATAATTTATTCCGGGAAATTGTCACATTCCCATGGGAAAACGGGTAGCCCAACTGGAAGTAAACTTTGACTCCTTTAAGGATTAAAATTTTAAAAATGCTTATTACACTTATGACATCGAACTTTCATACAAACTTTTAACCTCCTTTTCCCTGGGGGATTAAAAAAAACCGGAATTTTATCAGCCTATGAACGGGATTTCCATCTTCACCGAATTTCGGATACAACTCTCCATTGTTATAAACCTCAAAGACGCCAGGAAAAAATTTTGCTGCGGCCACTAACTCAGACAAACCGCCATAAATATGCAGTGGGGACATTTTCGCAAAATATTCAGAGGAATTAGCGTAATTATTTCCATCTTCGTCGTGTGATAGGACGGAAAACTCGCTCCAGTGCTCTACAACATAAGCGATAATACTTTCGCGCACCTCCCGAGCCATGACTTGGGTGTCATACAACACAAAGGATATTGCTCGAAATAAGCAGGCGCCGCCGTTGCCAAGAATTAGCACAACATAAAGATAGTTCGTTCGTTTGGGCGATACACAATTTTCCGAATAACCCTCAAATATTTGAGGTGGCGTAAATAACCGTTTTTGCGGCCGTATACGCTGTGCCTATCCCGTAAGGGATTATAGGCGTGATATGTGTATGTACCTATGTATGTATAGTTTGTTTGAAAAACTAACAGCGACATCTATGTTTGTATTATAGAACTAAAATATTATATTTTCTCGGTTTTCGTGATAGTATAAATGCTAAACTACTGAAGCTAGAGAGATCAAACTTGAACATGAAGTTTTTCATGTAATAAAGCAACTATTATAGATACAATTCGGTTAATTTTAATCCCCCAAGGGATGAAAAGAGGGTTAAAAGTTTGTTTGAAAGTTTGTTGTCTTAAGTGTTATCCGTTTCAAGATTAGTGATTAGACTTATGACTTAAAATAATTTAACACGGGTTTCAGCATATTTGAAATTTTAACCCTTAATAGTGTCAAAACGGGGTTAAAAGTTTGTATGAAAGTTCGTTTTTTTAAATGATTGTAAAATGTTTCAAAATTTGTGATTAGACTAATAATTTAAAATAATTAAACACGTGTTTCAGCATTTTTGAAATTTTAACCCTTAAGTGGGTGAAAAGAGGGTTAAAAGTTTGTATGAAAGTTTTTTATCTTAAATGTGATCTGTTTCAAAATTTCTGATTAGACTCATAACTGAAAATAATTAAATACGTGTTTCAGCATTTTTAAAATTTTAATCTTCAAAGGTGTCAAAAGGGGGTCAAAAGTTTACTGCCAGTTGGGCTACCCGTTTTCCCATGGGGATGTGACATTTTCCCGGAATAACTTATACTTATAAACCTTCCTCTCAAGTTACTCTATCTAATAAAAAAAACCGCATCAAAATCCGTTGGGTAATTCTAAAGATATAAGGAGACACCAAACGGGAAGTGACTTCATTTTATACTATGTAGTGATAGTGATAAGGTGTAAATAAATGTAAAAATAAATAACTGCAAATATTTCAAGGGTTGAAACAGCCCATGAAAAAGACCTACTTTCTCCAAGGAACGAAGGTCGAAAAGAAAGCAAAAAATAGACTTCCTATACAAATTGTTCTTAGCCGACCGGGTCAATTAATATGTGAGTTCAAAATAATCTACTCATATTTCAACCGTATGTTCCTTAGGGTAAGTAGTTATTCCGTTCTATACCTCTAAGCTGGTTAACCCCAAGTCCGTACAGATGGCATGTAAACTATGATTACCAAGTTTTGACCAAAATCAAAAGATGAATTGGATACTTACCATGTATCGTTTGGGCTCGTCTTGAAACACATAACTATAAAGTCGAAGTGGCAGCCATCAATGGAAATATCATCACAGTGATCACTACCGTAACCATCCAGCATCTTTCACTGCAAAATATAATATTTTGAGGAGAGCAACTATATTAACAGGGATATCAAAATAACCTGCAAATATTTAAAAGGGTGAACCAGACCATGACACTGAACAACTTTCTACTAGGAATCTAGCAAATATGAAAAAAATTGGAACTCTCATACAAATTGACTCGGTCGGCTGGAACATGGTCTCGCTGGAGGTCCAATAATATTTTCATATTTCGACCAATTTATCTTCGGAAAAATTGTTCAGTTTCATCGGCTGGTTCACCCCTTGTAAAGATAGAGATAGATATAGAGACAGAGACGGAGACAGAGATATATATTTGCATTAAATGTAGTAAGAGACATGGTGTTTATTTAGAAATAATTATTCACAGATCAACTAAATTGAATAAGAATTAATATAGTCCTTTCTGGATAAAAACCTTTTTATTAGCGATCTTCGCAATGTCAATTTAAATTTACTCATCGTCAGGCTTTTCATCTCTTCAGGTAACTGGTTTAATATTTTCACACTCATTATTAAACTCATAATTTCTGTCCTCATCTTTGGTAGAATATTTGTACAATTTTTTTCACCTTATATAGCGTGAACGTTTACTAGAGATCGATAGCGAAATGTCAAGAATGGCTCGTGATAAGTAACAACTTTCTCACGGAAAATAGATCTAGCAATGAAAATTCAATGAACTATTAAAATTTCACTGCATATAGTGCGTGTAAGGAGAAATCTAATTAAAAATGTAGGTAAGTAATAGGACTTAATAGAGAGACCTGTTAACGAGGCAATTTTTGATGCTTGATCTTACGATTTTCTTGTTATCTTCGGATACTTTGTTATATAAATCGTAATCACGGTTGATCTCCGTTATAATAGCGTAGGCCGAGTCTTGAAACAACACCATGAAATATTGCTGAAAAATTAAACAAACAAGTATCAACATTCAGTGAGAGCAATCTTTGTTTCTGTCCATAATTCAATACATCTATGGCGGTGACAGAAGTGATGCCAACAGGCATAATAGAAGGTTCTAGGGGGGGGCCGGAAAAAGGGTAGCTTCCAGCCTGGCCGGGTGTTGTGGCCAGGGGACCAATTGGGCCACCTGGGTGGAATTGGAAGTTGTATACATATATGCGTTGCGCGGTGAAACACTTCGATACCGCGTTTCAGGCTCTTTTGTTTCTTTGCCAATCTGCTACGTGGCGCCATCTTCTTGCAGATATGTTGGAACTTTTGTTGCGTCTTGCTTGTCCTAGAACCACTTTGAGTGAGCTTCTTGTAGTAGCTCCAAAAGTTGCTACACATTATACATACTTATATCATGCCTATATCCCTTGCGTGGTCGACAGAGTAAAAAACTTACATATTTGCAAGTCTAACAAATATTTGAGGGTCATTCAGCAAATTGTGTATCATCATAATTCAATATCAGTAATTTTTCTGTGATTGTTTATTATTTGGGAATTTGAATTCTCAATGAGGGTAGTTCGATACTCTAACGACGCTCCGGTCTTCACATCGCTGCGTCATCAGTTGCTCTCGCGACCACAAGCTCTGCAACCCGCTCGAAACGTAGACCCGAACCATAATAAAATAGATAAGTCAAGACAAGACATACCTTTAGAAAACTAGCCCCGCTTGAAACGTAGAGGTAAAACCCGAACCATAAGGAAATAGATAAGACAAGACATACCTTTAGAAAACTAGCAAGGAACGGCCCTAATATAGTGACGTGCCGTATGATTTCAATGACCTCCATCCGGAGCCAGCAATAGTAAATGTCAACCAGGAAGAATATTGCAATGGGTGTCGCTGTAGCTATCATCAAACCTGAGAGTAAAAGATATTTGAAAACTTACAGGATTTGAACTTTCGACTTCCGCCATTACTAAAGGCGATGCCTCTTCCATCTGGCATCACGCCTCTTCTTATACAATTAATCGCGGGTTTTTATAGCTTAGACTACAGTGTTTTCTAAAATTGTTTACCTAACAAGGGAAATGATTATAAAAATATGGTATTTTTGATACGCTTGCTCGCGGGCAATGCTGCGGTAGTCCAGATAGAAGAGGCGTCGCCACTAGTTAGGGCGATTTTTTTTTCTGAAATTACCTTGCGCAGGAAGTTCGTTCCAAAGATTATTTTCAAAACTAAAATTTATTGAAATTTGGGCTAGAAATTTCAATATATTTTCAGCGGTTCTTCCTTTGTTTTCCCGGACGTACTTTTGACGCATACGCATCCGTCTGACAGACGAAAAGTAATTTCGATACCATGGCACAGCGTAGATTCACAGACGCCTTAGTGGAGTAACTGGATGGCGAAAACGGGAGATCGTGCCTTATGGCGGGAGAAGCCTACGTCCCGCAATGGCCTGCTATAGGCTGATGTATGTGATTGACATACACATCCGTTATAGTAAAAGATTCGATAAGGAACAAGCTGTTGAGTTTAATAGACTGGTTCATCTCATAAAGTATTGGACTGTTTATACCTGTTTATGGACTGTGGTCATAATTACTTACTGACACCAATGAACCGCAACCATCGCGTGGCAGGGTTTGGGTACATCAAGCCGAAACTCAGAGAAAACGTAATGATCTTGTAAGTTTCTGTAAACGACTTGAACTCCAGACCTTCGGGATTTTGAGGAAGTTCTAAAATGAAGTAAGAAAACAGATATTTATATAACAACCGCATGTCAAGTGTAGTTTTGTTTTATCTTTCGACCTAAGTCATGTCATCAAAATAAAGAGTTAATAGGCTAATGGCCTCGATTCGGGTAATAAATTATCTTCATCATCATCATCAACATCAGTCCACATTCACCAACTGCAAGGCCTCTTCTCTATTGTGTCAATCTTCACGGTCCTGTGCTAAACTCATCCAAAGAGATTCCGTCGACTTGGTTATATAATCGGACCACTGGGCTGAGATTTTCCTATCTTACCTTAAATTAGCTTTGCCAATTTCTGTCAAATACGTTTATAAAAGGATAGAAGATATCTAAGTCAATACTCAATTAATTCAGTCATGTTTAAAAATGACAATGTGTTCTTCGCTATTTCTAGACATTTCATCATCATCATTTTATTTTCTAGACATTTAAGGCGCTATTAATTAAAAGTAAGTTAGGTGAATTTATTTTCAGAATTGATACGATTCTATTTTGATAGACAGTTTTTTTTTTGTTAATTATGGGTTTGCTCTTGATTCTAGTCTAGGTCATAGGACAGAGACAGAGTCTAAGATGGAGCGAGCTCACCCAGAAGAAGCCTGTTCACTCTTACTTTGAAGAGATTAAGGTTGTATGCGTTTGGAAAAAAAAAAAGATTAATGCCATGTCATATCAAGAGGTCAAGTCGCTGGCAAAAGATAGAAAAAATGGCAATTACTCCACCGACATGAGCCAAGCTCTTAAAGAATGGATGATGAATTGTCTAAATAAAACAGGTTTCAAAATCTTGCGCTAAACTTACGCGTTATGCGCTATGTCATTATGTTTTGTGCTATTTACCTGTTTCCTCGTTTTCTTCATCTTTCTTCCTTTTCTTAACAAAATAATTTATTAGATTTTTCATAATGCATTTTTTTTTCAAACTAGACGATCAGAAACTCCAAAGAAGTTTTACCCTTTCACAATACGTAATGCACTGATAAATTGTTAGATATCGAAGCTCATATACAAATCTCTGTGATTATTTTCATTGACCATAATTTGATCATTGAGCGCGTTTAACATGATTGATGCATTTAAACATTTGATAATAATTGGAAAGGGATTAATGGCGTGATATATGTATGTATGTAGGATAGCCGTTTTCAGCTACTTCAAAATCAGAAAGTATTTTTATAAATACAGAATAATATTCTTGCTTAGAATAGTATCACCCCATTTCTTTACCGAGGGAGTCGTAAGAGGCGACTAAAGGAGTCGAGGTTGTTTATTGAAATTTTACTATGGCGCTACTCAATTTCCGAATGACCCCCAAATATTGTTAGACGTGGTGTAAATGTCCGTTTAATGCGCCCGTTTACGTTCTGCCTACCCCGCAAGGGATAATAGGCGTGATATGTGTGTGTGTGTGTACCAGTGAGTACATATTTGACATTTTTGATTTTTTTATAGGTTTTGAACTAAAATGAGTAAGGTTCAAAATGACTCGTATACATGCTGTACTAGGGTAGATAAGTAAAAAGTCGACATAAATAAAATCGACTTCATCATTTGTTTCCGCCTTACAAATGATTAAGTTGATTTTATTTATTTAAATATAATCGGTGTTATTACAAAAAAGTTAGACGCACGTTAAGACTGTGTTAAAAAATGTTGTCATACGATTTGACGTTATCAAGCGGCTTGAACCATGTCTATTTTTTGTAATACCTCGAACCAATTGATCCTAAACATTGAACAATTTACTTACACTTTATATAAAATAAAAGAAACAAGCTGTGTGGTAAGCTCGGCAGCGACTGTAAAAGGATCCTAACCATGTCATAGTTACCGTGTCTGAAACCAGCCTACACGGTTATTACACTAGTCTAAATACTGTGCACGATCCAGCATACATTTCAGGGGCAGTATTTCGCAATTTTTACACGACTGCCCAACCAAAAAGGAGTGTAATGTTCTTAGAGTTCATCTATATAAGTATATATGTGCGATTCTTTAAAGGACTCAAACTTGTTCATTACTGAACAGATTCGAATGGAACCCTAACATTATCCCGAGTGTCATAGGATAGACTTTATCTCAGAGAGCAGTCGTGTTTTTTAATTATTTAATTTATTATGCTTGTTAAAGCGTCTCAGTTGTGTTTCTATAGTGTCAGTTAGATGATTTTGGCCGTTTTGTTTGCCGCTAACAGTTTGGAGTAAAGAAAATCACAATGGCAAATAAAAACAATTGAGATTCATTATGCCAAAAAATTATAGAATCGGTGTCATTTCAATAAATTGAAGATAACCAGCTATGTATGCCGGACCGTGTACAGTATTCAGGAACAGTGTAATAATGGTCTAAGAACTAGCCGGCGGCGGCGGTAATATTTCTTTGAATAAAAAAAATTGCTTCGAGCGAAACAAGTTGTACTTATTAAGTGGCTTTCAAAGGTGATACAGTTGAAATGAATCGCTGTATTTCTGCTGCAATTTTTTCGATGCATAGTCTGCATTTTGTGAGAAACTTTGGCGAAAATCTGAAACCCATATTTCAATTCAAACCCGATAAATTGCTACCCACATCCGAGTTAGCGTACCGTTTATTTCCCAGGGAATATCGAACAGAGAGCAGCTAATCCTGTGTAATACCTGTAATACACTTCCCTGTCAGCTACCATTCGGTATACATTGCGGGGTACATTGAGTATACTGCATTGGCATGTACAAGGGAACCAGTAATGTATGCGAGATCGAGCCCTGTTGGCAGGGAAGCGTAATGCCAATGTAATACGTAGCAAGCCTGCAACCAGCGCTAGACTAATTGAGTTACTTCCAGCTTACAGGTGCCTTCTACTGTACATATAACATGCCTTTATCCTTTGCAGGGTAGGCAGGAACATTTTAGCAACGTCTGAAAAACATTTGAGGGTCATACACGAAATTGCCGAACAAATCGCCTAAAATAGCAATACACGTGTAACGCTAGAGTCCTTTAGTGGCATCTTACGACGCTTACGCTTAAAAAATGGGGTGATGCTATTATAAGCCAACATCATACAGCATTAGCAAATGACATTGCATTGCAATAGAAATGTTGTCTATAGATATACTCATCGTATTAGTTTATCTGTGTAACCAAAAGACTTACATTTAAAATAAAATGAAAAAGACGGTTCCACGCACCGCATGATTTAGCGGTATTTTGCGAATTTCTTATTTTTTGCCCTTGCAATGCCAGCGACAATCAACTGTCACTTTAATGTCACCATGATATTCTATTCTTCAAACTATAAGCTCAATATGAAACGCGCAAAACCATGACACTGACACGCTATCTACATACAACTGAAACGTTTTTCATTTATCAGACTTCGGACCCTGGCTTTTTGTCAAAAGGAGTTTTCAAAATTTTGAAATCACGTCGACTTGAATGGCGCAGGCACCACATCGTCAACCTTCTTTATAGCGATGTTGTCAGCGTCAAGAATGAGTCTCATCTCTCATTTCATCAAACAATCCTATTGTAACGTCTTGGCACCTCCCCAGTTTTGATTAGTGAGTCCACAATTATTGTTATTTTTTATTTTATTAATTATAATTAAGTAGCAATATCTACAGGTGCGGTGCTGGGTAGAGACAACGTTGAGGCTGAAATCACCAAACGAGTGCAGCTGGGCTGAGCAGCATTAAGGAAGTTGCGTCATATTCTGGAATCACCCTTACCACAATGCCTCAAGACCAAGGTATTTGATCAGTGCGTCTTACCAGTTATTACCGATGGAGCTAAGACATGGAATCTGACAGTAAAAGTAGCCCACCGGCTACATGTCACTCAGAGAGCTATCGAAATGTCTGTTTTCGGTATCTCTATAATGGATAAAATCCGGAATGAGACTTTCCGCAAAAAGACCAAAGTAAAGTTTAGAAAACAGCAACAAGCAAACTTAAGTGGCAGTAGGCTGAGCACATCTGTCGTAGAACCGATGGACGGTGGAGTAAGCGGGTTCTCGAGCGGAGGCCTTGCATCGGCGCAGCTTTGGACGACCTCTGGCCAAATGGACCAATTTTATTTTTTTATAAATTATGACCAATGACTCAAAAAAGCAGCTGGTAGCGATTCGTAGCCATTTTGATGGTAATAGAACAAAAGTAGAAGTTTGTCGGACCTTACGAGGTAGCTTATTAGGCAGGAGGTTTAATAGTAGTTTATGCAACTGTCATATAATGGGGGTCATTAGAATGCGAGTGTCTGTTTATCACACGAGGCGTAGCCGAGTGTGATAATAGATTGACACGAGCATTCTAATGCCTAATTATATGCAGTTGCATACACTATTTTATCTACACTCTAAAAAATTAACTCAGTTGAACACTTTTCCAAACGTCCGCACCGGCGATTGCAAGGCCCGATACATGGTCAAATTCAATACGAGAACGTAATATGGCTTGATATGAATTTTTGAAGATTCTTTACTAACAGTTGTTTAGATGTCGAGTCTCAACAGCAAATAACTAAACAACTGAACAACACTGAACAACAACTTAACAACACTGAACAACATCGGAATAACATCTGAACAACAACTAATCAACATCTGAACAACAACTGAACAACATCTCAACAACAACAGAATAAAAACCTATTAAAACAACATCCGAAAAATTACCGTACAACAACAACTGTCAGGTGCGGCGGAAGATAGCGATTTGAGTATTGGAAAAATAAACTTCGTTTCATTTCTCAACTTTATCGTATTAAGAGTTTTCTCATTAAGTCATTACGCGTCTGTAATTTATAGTAAACCCTAGTTTTTATAGGCAGAATGCATAAAGTAGGTCATTATGCATCTGTTTTCGAATTCATAATTCGAACATTATGAGACGAGTGTAGATAAAATTATATAAATATTTTGATAAAGCATCAAGCATAGAAATAAAACCCGAGCTCTACTAAACACTTTTAACAAAAACTAACCTCCAGGCAGATTGGCATGGCAACAGGCAACATATGGCCCTAACCGGCCAAGTCTGTGACACAAAAAGTGTACAAAACTGCACAAAAACAACAGTAGTTTATCAAAACCCCGCCAAAGTTACTGAAACGGGTTTGAACTAAAAACTTAAAATAATAGTTTAAGTTGCCAAAGAGAAATATGTTTTTTTTTACAACCTATACTTTTTTTAATAATGTAACAATACTACCTCTTGAAGATGCAGTAAAAGATAATTTATCTACACTCGTCTCATAATGTTCGATTTCTGAATTCAAAAACAGATGCATAATGACCTACTTTATGCATTCTGCCTATAAAAACTAGGGTTTACTATAAATTACAGAAGCGTAATGACTTAATGAGAAAACGCTTAATACGATAAAGTTGAGAAATGAAACGAAGCTTTTTTTCCAATACTCAAATCGCTATCTTCCGCCGCACCTGACAGCTGTTATTGTACGGTAATTTTTCGGATGTTGTCCAGTTGTTTTAATAGGTTTTTGTTCTGTTGTTGTTCAGATGTTGTTCAGTTGTTGATTAGTTGTTGTTCAGATGTTATCCGATGTTGTTCAGTGTTGTTCAGTAATTGTTCAGTTGTTGTTCAGTGTTGTTCAGTTGTTGTTCAGTTGTTTAGTTATTTGCTGTTGAGACTTGACATCTAAACAACTGTTAGTAAAGAATCTTCAAAAATTCATATCAAGCCATATTACGTTCTCGTATTGAATTTGACCATGTATCGGGCCTTGCAATCGCCGGTGCGGACGTTTGGAAAAGTGTTCAACTGAGTAAATTTTTTAGAGTGTAGATAAAATAGTGTATGCAACTGCATATAATTAGGCATTAGAATGCTCGTGTCAATCTATTATCACACTCGGCTACGCCTCGTGTGATAAACAGACACTCGCATTCTAATGACCCCCAATATATGACAGTTGCATAAACTACTATTTTAAACCTGTGGGCGATAAATAGTGTTGTTCAATAATGAGGTTGGTAATTAATTAACTTAGTAACAAGGAAATGCAGCACTTTTTGTGAAGATTTTTAACTTATTCATGCTGCAGGAGATATCTTTATTTAATACATATATGACGCCTATATCCCTTGAAGGGTAGGCAGAGCGTAAACGTCCGACAACATTTTGAGTTCCATTCAGAAAATTGTGTATTACAAGAGTAACAAGTTGCCGTGTGATGCCGGGTAAGAATAGCATTACCCCATTTCTTACCCATGGGTATCGTAAGAGCCGACTAAGGGACTCGAGGGATGTGTATTGCAATTTTAGGCGATGGGCTGACAACCTGTCACTATGGTGATACACAGTTATCTGATTGACCCTCAAACTTTTGTCAGACGTGGTGTTAATATCCGTGTTAACGCTCTGCCTACCCCGTAAGGGATATGGGCGTGATTTATGTATGTATGTATGTAACAAGATACCCATTGCGTAAAATTTTAATGGAAAGTTTCTAGTCAATCTTCAAGAGTATACTTAGATGGTGCTGGGCTTAACTGCGAAAGAGTCTTTGTATGGAAACGTATGTTAATATACGAAAATGTATTTATGACCTATATATCACACTTTCAACTTAGCACAACGCCATCTGGTATGACATATAATGTCATATTCGCTCGAGAACTGTCAAATAGAAAAGTCCATATAAATTTTTAGAATACATTACTAAATCGCACAGTTTTTAAAAGGTTTAATTGATTCTAAATACTCGTCGTAGTTAGTTATGGCCGCGTATTCATACTTTGGTTTCCAGATGACTAGCGTATCGAGCAAGGGTCGATTTTCTGTTTGGGGGCGCCACTAGGCTCTCGAACCACCTTAATAGATAAACTTCTACTTTATTTAACTTCTCAAAAAGCTTAACTTCAAAAACAAAAATACAGTTCCGTAAATACGTACCTACCATGCTTCATCTCAGCTCGCTGAAAACATGAGTTATGTTCTCAGCTGTATAAGGAAATGATATATATGGAAACTTTTACAGAGGGGAATAAATTTACTCGTACTATCAGCAGCATATAAACCTGCCATTTATCGGGATCTGCTTACACTGGTTTTTATAATAATAATTATAATACAGACCGTGTGATGCCGGCATAGAATAGCTTCACCCCATTTTTTTTCCCGTGGCTGTCGTAAGAGGCGACTAACGTACTCGAAGGTTACATGTGTTTTGCAATTTTTGGCGATGGGCTGACTACTTGTCACACTATTCAGAAAATTGTGTATCACCATATAGTGATATGTTGTCAGCCCAATGTTTGTCAGATGTGGCGTAAAAGTCCGTTTTTATGGCTGCCAACGCTCTGCCTACCCCAGAATATTTGTATTTGCTCCCCCTTAAAAGAGTAGGAAAATTTTCAGCAGAGGGTTTTTGTGGCTGTTAAAAATATAGTACTTACACATACGCACGCTTACATATATGTATTTACATTGCGGGGAAGGCAAAGCTTTAACGGCCGTAAAGTACGGTCAGTATCGTCACTTATGACAAATATTTGGGGGCCGTTTCAGAAAAATCGTATATCACCATAGTGACAGGTTGTCAGCCTGTCGCCTAAAATTGTAATATGCATGAAACTCTCGAGTACAAAAAACCCTAGATACTACATAATAAAAAAAAAACAGCAGAAGTTGGTCTCTTAAATATGTAGGTCGATATGTTGATGTACATATCGGAGTTTAGGAAAATTCATGTACTCTATTTATTTATCGAGAATGAATGGAAAAGTTACTCGCGTATTTTGACTTGAGTTCAAGTGATTTGAAATTATAATAAGCTTACCAAAACCAATTATTTCTGAAAACTTAGAAGAATTTAGAAATCAGTTTTTAGCTTCTGATTTTGAAAAACATCATCATGATCATTAACAAAATGGCGTTCACAGTTTGACAAAGGCCTTCCCGAGGCGCCCTTAATAATTTCCTAGTTTTATAGGAAATTTAATTAATTATAATTCATCAAACATAAAAAATTACAATCATTATAATCATAAAATCGCTCTTCTGAATAAATTAATACCAAATTTTAAAAAGTATACATTTTTAGCAAGGTAGTACATAGCACGGTAAATAGTTTCTTATAAATAAGATTTGTCAGTGATAAGTGTCAAGTCAAACTGCAACTATAGGAGCCGTATTCCGCTATCAAGAACGTCTCAATTGTGTTTCAATAGTGTTTCAGTTGAATGGTATTTGCCGTTTCGTTTACCGTTGACAGTTTGATGTATTTAAAAATACAGTGCCGGAAGAATAACAATTGAGTGACATTACATTCAATGGCATTACAATGGCAATAAAAAAAACGGGGAACAGGTCAAGCCCATGACAGTCATAATCTCTACATTACAAAATAATATAACTCCATAAAAGTCCTACAATCGTAAAGGAGGTGCGCAGATATTTTTTTTGCAGCAGGATAATTTGTTTATGCATTCCGGAGTTAAGAGGTCAAAAATTGTTTGACCCACCTTTCGGAGTAAAATTATATTAGGTTAAACAAGGATATTGACCACGGGGGAGCCTTAAGACTTACTTTGTATATCTGAACTGAACACTATTTATGGATTAGCTTATACCTCTATCTATACTACGTAATAATAGCACAGTAGGTATATCAGTGGTAATAGGTAGTTAACTAATAAACTTACTTCGATTGTTTTCAGGATAGAGATTAACTTCAGCTCGCGAAATGAATTCGATAAACCTGCCGCTCACACTTTTTGTCAAAAAGATAGGACATATCTCAATGTTTAAAATGTCAATGGGCACTTTGCCATTTCTAGTCAATTTGGTCGCCATTGTTTTCATCGTCACCTTATTTTGACAGGTAACGCGTATTTTGCGCTAATTTAAAATACTTGACGACTTAGATACTTCTTATCTTTTTCTAAATAAATGTAACGGAAAGTGACAGCGCAGATTTAAGGGGGAATTAATTTTTGAATTGAGACCATAGATGTCAAATTCAAATCAAGTCAAGAGATTAATTTTATAAATTTCTTTATTTACGACATATTTACGTGACATAAATAAAAGTCGGAGTATAAAAGTGCCAACTAAGTTTTAGCTAATTCATCCATCAATAATTTAATTTATAAAGTTTTGCCTTAAAAACTCGAATTCACACAGTTTGTGAGAAGGATGTATTTCTTTTATTGAAGAACAACTCTTAACACTAGGGCTCATCGGGTAGTTGGACGACGGTTTCCCACACGAAAAATAAGGATCAAAGGAAAATCAGCAAGAAACCAAGATTAACCATCGTTTCGAAACACCAACTAAACTAAACGTACCGGCAACACGTTTACAGTATAATTTCCGTCCCGATGGGGTCGGCAGCGCCGCGTCCGAGCTGAAGTTGTGACGTCACGTCCTCGCCGCGGGCGCCACTTGAAATATTAACTACATAGAGCCATGTCACCCTGGTACTTTCAATGCGGGTTACCTGGTATACTGCGGCTAAATTACGATTAATAAGTGCATAAATAAGGTAAAATGATTTTTAGAATGTATACATACATACATACATACATACACATATCACGCCTATAATCCCTTGCGGGGTAGGCAGAGCGTAAACAGCCGCAAAAACGGCCATTTACACCACGTCTGACAAATGTTTGAGGGTTATTCGGAATATTGTGTATCGCTATAGTGACAGGTTGTCAGCCTATCGCCTAAAATTGCAATACACACCCTCGAGTCCCCTAGTCGCCTCTTACGACTCCCACGGGAAAGATATGGGGTGATGCTATTCTAAGCCGGCATCACACAGTGTATCAGCTGCAATATTACCTCGCCGCGGGCGCCACTTGAAATATTAACGTCAAAGAGCCATGTCACCCTGGTACTTTCAATGCGGGTTACCTGGAATACTGCGGCTAAATTACGATTAATAAGTGCATTAAGAGGATCAGATTTTTAAAGCAAATAGGTGCCACTTGATATAGTTATTTGTACAACAAGAGGGCAAAGGTCATTTTTGCTTCGAGTGCTAATTTTGAATCCCGAGGTAGCGAAGGATACTAAAATTGAATCACGAGCGTAGCGAGTGATTCAAAAGTTGTATCCTGAGCTCAGTGAGGGATTCAACAGCACGAGATGCGAATGAATTTGCTCTCGTGTGGTACACACAACTTTTCACCTCTACCAGTGAGAAAATTCTGCCAATGTCAAGTTTGGGAAATTGGCTGTACTGCTCGAATGCCTCAGACAAAAAAAAAACCCAAATTATTTTTTTCAAGATTTGTTCAGAAATATTACATAATAATGTACCAATATTCAGAAATTTCAGAAATATTTAATAGAAAAACCGCTTACTAAAAGAAATGAATAACTGGCTAAAATAGATTTCAGAACGCACCGCCGCATTAGTTCTGATAAAATGAGGATGTTCGAAATTCAAATCACTTTTCTCAATCGAGTGGATAAAAACGAGTTTTGCCCACTGAATTTACGCGGCAAAACTGTTATTTTCAAGCTGGAGAGGTGAAAAGTATATTAACTACACAGAAACATGTCACCCTAGTATGTATACCAGATGTTTTTAATACAGTGTGTGAATTCTGTATAGTATATGTAGATGGGGAAGAACTTCCTATATAAATTATATGGATGATGGAATCATGCAGTCTTTTGAGAGGATTTTCTTTACCTCGTATTTTTTTAAGTTACCAATTGAGAAATGTTTTTCAGTGACCATGTGTGAAAATTTACGATGTACGTACACCAGATAGACAAAAAAATAAGGATGAATAAAATAATGTTATAAGTTTATAACTTTTACATACACAAAGCCATTAACCTAACAAAATATCAGACCTACGTGAACCTGTTGTTATTTACCAAAATTAAACCGACTTTACGATGAAGAAACACATCAAGAAGTGCAATATTGATTCAGATAAAAATCATTTTAACTTGAAGTAAGCTACACAATAAAAATACACTTCCTAAATGTATATAATACTTGTACTTGTTTTTTTTTTATTTGCAAGTAGAAATCGACGAACATTCAAAAAATTGCAAACTTGATCAAAAAGCATTTATTATGTTTTGTTGTCTTTATTTATTGTACTTGATTAATACGAAGATAAGACGAATCGGATCATTTTATTTTTCGTCCACTATCCAATAAAGTACGTAAAAATTTTAACTTTTTGAAGACATTAAAATATTTCAAAATCATAAGAATGTTGCAAACACGTGAATCGTATTGTAAACCTCCTTTCTAGAACTCGGTTAGTAAAAATAAACCAGCAATGTTATTGATTCCATCAGCGTAACTCCAATACGGGAGCGTAAAATTTACGCGGCGTTTCACGGCGAGACGTAAAATTTGACGTTTTATTCCTACACACGGGACAGGTGACCGTAACGTCTATATCAGTGGCACCCAAAGAGTGAAGGATAAATGTTTTCAATCAGCCAGAGCATGACATATTTTTCATTTAAAAAAAAAAAAAAAAAAAAACATCGATTCCGTTAGGTAGTATAGTTATGGTTTAAATCTACGAAGTCACTGTATGGCTCCTACCTGGCTAAGGGTTAATGTCAAAATGTTCTTAAGTATTAGACATTTGACCGACATTGATATTCTTTATTCAGTCTCGCACGAAATTCAATTCGCTTACTCTAGTTTTTTCGTATTTTCTAAACAGTAGAAATTATTGTAGCCATTTTACTAAAATCTCAAAAAAAATAGACCCCACCTCCACCATCCCTAGCAAAATTCATTGATTTAAAAAACCGGTAATCTCCGACTGTGAAATGAAACGTAATTTTTAAAAGTTATTGCGTCAAATCGTAATCTTTGGTCAAATGCTTACCTTGTCATTTGATTTCGACAATCAGCTGTTTTGGAGAGTAGTGAAAATGATTAATGGCTTGATACGAGTGTCACTCGTAGCGAATCACTCAAATTTAACTATAATAAAATTTACGCTAAGAAAATACCAAATTTAGGATTGCGCATGCGAAAAGGGCCATTGCGTGCAGGATTTCAATTACAAATACTTAGAAAATCTAGCTCCAGACCAATTTATTTTAACGATCTTCATGCATAAAATATTTATTTCGAGCTCTTTGCAGAGCCACTTGAATCAATAATAGATTATATTTATAGGGCAGATTGTTTTGTTACTGTAACGGGTTACCTGCGAGTTTGAGAACCACTGGCCTACTGCATGTTTTACTGCCGACATATCTCTGTATGATAAACATTTTATGAGTATCTCGTGATGTGTTATGCGAAGAAAATTTTCTTTGTGGATGTTCTCCGTTTTAATGATTATTGTATGAGAGGTGAATATGAAATAAGTTGTAAACTTCGTATGAAAGTTGTGAGTTGCAGCGCCCGGGGTGTAGCGGTAAGTAATATAATAATAATAAATAATAAATCTTTATTAAAAGGCATAAATCCCAGTTAAAAAAATACATACAATGCAAATATAATATAGATGTAAATTAAATTAGGTACATTACATATCTATCATTTCCGATTAGCATCCCTGTGCAACGACTGCCAATGTGCATACAAGGGACTCGAAAGATGACCACTAACAGCTGATATAATACTGTTGGAGGAACAACGTACACGACTCCAAAAGGAACTAACTCTTGTCCTGATAACTGCAAAGAAATCAGGCACTCCCGCCTCGGCAAACATGCTCGATGCGCTACAGTAACGCGGCAACTTCATGAGGATGCGGAACGCATCATTGTACTGCACCCTCATGGTACTCATCGCTGCTCGAGTGAAGCTAGCCCACAGTTGACTAGTGTAAAAACACTGACAGTATGACCTAAAAAGTGTTATCTTCACCTCTATACTGCATTTAGCAAATTTGCGCGCGATCATGTTGCACCGAACCGAGAGTGCCCGTCTCTCTCTTTCAATATCGTGATCATCTTTCAAGTCCCCCGATAAAACATGTCCAAGGTACTTGAATCGGTCGACAACCCGAACAACTGAACCATCTAAACAAACTTCTGGTAACTTCCCCGGACCTCTTCCTGCTTTAAAAACCATCATTTCGGTTTTCTTTGCATTATACTTTAGTCCATGAGCATTAGCATAATGCTCACAGACTAAAAGTAGCTTTTTCAGTCCATTGATTGAGGGGCTAAGGAGCACCATGTCGTCTGCGTAACTTAAATTGTTAACACAGACCCCACCTATGTGGCAGCCGACTCTAGTGCTCCTCAGCTCTCCAATCAGATCGTTAATATACACATTAAAGAGGTCAGGAGAAGTTAAACCACCTTGACGGACTCCGCAATCTAATCTAAACTCATTAGATGTTGAGTCGCCCCATCTAACAATATTCGTTTGGCCACCGTACCAGACCCTCAACAGATCCACTAACTTAGATGGTACCTGCGCATCGAGCAATTTGTCCCAGAGAACTTCATAGTTCACAAGGTCAAATGCTCGACTCAGGTCTAGGAAGCAAGCATAAACTGACGTGCCTCGGTCCCTGTAATAATTAACTGTCTGTTTTAGACTAAAAATAGCGGAATCAGTTGACAATCCGGGACGAAAGCCAAACTGAGCGTCATCGATTTCTATATTCTTCAGAAGTTTAGGCTGCAACAACCGTTCAAACACCTTACCTAGAATGGTTCCTAAGGAGATTGGCCTAAAGTTGCTTGCTGAACTCAGGTCACCCGTTCGGTTTTTAACAATTGGAACTACCTCTGTTCTCATTAAGTCTTTCGGTAGGTATGCGTATTTCAAACACGCGTTGAAAAGTTTACATAGTTTCCTATGCAACAGCTCGCCTCCACCATACAAAAGATGTTCTAGGCTCAAATGATCGTGCCCGGGTGATTTACCCTTACTCATTTTACGCAAAGCAGCTGTCACATCACTGACCACGAACTGTATATCTTCGTCATGAAGAGAACTGTTCCTGGGTATACGTTTATTATCAGACTTAAGAGGTAAAGGTTCATTCCTGAATTTATCTGCAAACATATTGGCAATCTCCTCAGGTTGCTGCAGACCATCTACAGACATGGACAACTTTTGTTTGGAGTTTAACTTTCTTAGGGAATTCCAAAATTTTACAAAATTTTTACTATTGTGCTGAGTAGCCAAAATATCCATTTTTATTTTATCTTCGTTTTTTACACACCAAATTAATTTGTTTTTAAACTTTTTTCTGCTATTAATCATGTCATTGAAAATATAGCCTGTAGGTGGTCTGCCTGCTAACACCCAGCAGTCGTAATACAGTTTTGCTGTCCGGTGACTGTCTTGGACATGCTGATTCCAGCCTGTAATAGTCTTCCGTCTTTTATTATTCGCAGAGCGTACTCCGGACGACAAAATAGCACCAGTTTGTAGAACATTTACAATGTCTGAATACAGACGGTCAATAAACCCTTTAACATTAATATTATGATTACAACTAGGAGAATCTAAACATTCATTACATAAACATTCATTACATAATGTGTTGTATATTTTGTGAAGAAAGTTTGGTAATATTACAAATAATAATTAAACTCATTACTGATAATTATGTCTTATCTAGTATATTATTTATAAATGAACAAAATTTTAAAACATTGATACAATAATAATTCATTGACATTCCGTTTTATTATTAAATTTTTTTCATAATTTATAAGACGATAATGTCTAATTCCTATATTAGCTCAGAATTTTATGTCAAAATGTGTTCAGTACCTACATTCTAAGATCAGTACCTACTCCAACGACCACAAAGCCGTGTGACGTATGTTATGAGACTACAAACTACTAGTCTACAGGTGAAATTCTTAGTTTATTGCGTAGCCGGTTAATATGTCTGGTATCATAATGTGCTTCCAGTGTCAGCAATATAGACACTCTGCAAAACACTGCCGTGACGCTGATCCCACTTGTGGTCATTGTGGGTTCTTGGGCTATTCTATAAAGGATTGTACTGTAAGAGCACATTCACCTACATGTGCAACATGCATGCGTTTTAAAAAGAGAAGCAATCACAAAACAGGTGACGGAAATATTGATGTGGACATTTTAGCATAATTCATAACTTCCGATGATATTGATGTGGACATTTTAGCATAATTCATAACTTGATGCCGACTTAGAATAGTATCACCCCATTTCTTTCCCGTGGGAGTCGTAAGAGGCGACTAAAGGACTCGAGGGTATGTATTGTAATTTTAGGCGATAGGCTGACAACCTGTCACTATGGTGAAGCACAATTTTCCGAATAACCCCCAAATCTTTGTCAGACGTGGCGTAAATGCCCGTTTTTGCGGCCGTTTATGCTCTCCCTACCCCGCAGGAGATTATAGGCGTAATAAGTGAACGTATAATAATTATTAATGAAGCTAAGAAAACTTTTTATAAATTTACACAGACGAAAAACGTGATCAACAAAAAAATTCAATTTAAACTCCAATTTCGACGACAAAACTACGCGCAATATGACCCCAATTCCATTGCACAATAACTCTAATTACGCGTGAAAAAACCATGCAACGGGAAAAAAACCAGTCGCGTCCACAATTAGTGCGGGACAATTCAGCAGTATTGTGAAAAATAGCGGGACAATAAACCGACAATCCTCATTAGGCAGAGTAATAAAGAAGACACTGCCGCGGGACAAGAGTAGCGGTACGGGCTGGTTGCGCCATTGCACTGAAAACCAGGTTGAAACTTTAGTAAATAAACATACATACATATATATATTACGCCTTAATTCCATGCGGGGTAAGCTTAGCGTGTAAAAAACAGGCAATAACGCCACTTCTGACAAACATTTGAGGGTCATTCAGATAGTGTATCTTCATAGTGACAGGTTGCCGGCCCATCGCCTAAAATTTCACTACACATATAACCCTCGTGTCCCTTAATCGCCTATTTCGATACCCATGGGAAACAAATGGGGTGATGCTATTCTAAACTAAACTAAAATTGTAAATAAACTGTGGATTAATAGCCAAAATCTACAATAGTAATCAGGAAGTGTTTAAGACAAGACTGTGCACAGTTTACAAGCTAGTTGCGCTACCTTCACCAAACGTAGGCGGCAGACAAGATATCGGTCAAAAATAGACAAACCGACAATCTTCATTAGGCAGAGTATTAAAAGAGCCACTGCCGCGGAACAAAAGTAGCGCAACGAGCCGGCCACATTGAACTGGACGAACCGTCGTTTGAAAAAGCCATACTGACAGCCCTTAGACAGAAAGACGTAGCACATTAAGCTGTTAATAAGACTTTAAACTTTAACCGGTGGTTAGGTTATATATAAGTAATAGACAAATTGTTAATCTTGGTCTTGTAACCAACAAGATCGTACTAGTGGTGTAGGCCTCTGACGTGGTACTGGACCACCATCTTAAATTTATGGATAAGAAGGTAGGTATAAGACCTATTATTGTCCTGAAAAATTCGTCCCTTTCATTCGGCCAATAATTTTGCAATGCTTTTTCGACATAGAAACTAGAGAAATATCGTTCCAATATCTTTTTTGCGTATCTCTTTTAATTTCACTATTTT